>JAWNOM010000501.1:11717500-12150000 GCA_035045965.1 Drosophila aldrichi
AAACAAATAGACAGCATACGCAGCAGCAGCAGTGTAGACACCCCAACCAGCCGCCCACATGTCCCCCCCCTTGGGGGCACGGCATTGATGGACAGTTAACGCGGCAAAACGAAACGCGCGCAAAAGCCGAGTCCTGCCAGCGAGGCTGCAACTCCTGCCAGCCAGTTGGCTTAGACGCAACTGTACTCCAGGCACAGGCACAGGCACAGGCACAGGACTCTACTCCAAAGTCCACATGGTGGACACCCGCACCCTCCCCCACTGCTGCCTGCCCTTGCTGTCTCTTGTCCAGCTGCCTGCGACCCCCAGGCAAAGATTTTCGCGTGCGTTGCAAGTTGTGTGCTGCATGTGCGTGTCTCTACATGTATGTGTGTGTGTGTGTGCAGTTTTTGTAAATTTTGCGCCATTTGATTGCATTGCCTACCCTGCAGCAGCACCTTCTAACCCATCTCTCTCTCTCTCTCTTTCGCTCACTCTGCCGTGCCCTTCCACTTGGCCATTGTCGCTTCTTTGGCGGCTTTCGCCTCTACTCGCATTTATATACAAATGAACGCCTCCGCAACAGCCTCCAACGGCCCCAGCTCTGCCTCTTGGCGGCTTTGGCTGCCACGCCTATATGGCCGTCAAGTGCAGACGCTGGCAAATACATTCTGTGCCGCTTTTTTACAATACCCTGTAATAATTGCAAAATGTTTAGAAGATGGATTTAATGGCGCTTGGCTTGGGTGGTAGAGGCAGATGAGTTTGAGAGATATACTGTTCATATATCTATGATAAGGAATTTATAGAGGCTTAGATCTGGTATTTTTAGTTAAATGTATTTCTTTATATTGCTTAGCTTATTTTATTGATTTTTTTTCTACATTTCTTTTGGCTTCTTTTCATTATCGATAAATATCGATAATAGTCATTGTTTAGAGCTTTCTTTAATTCAGCTACAGATCTAAAAATTTAATTTTATACTTATGTATGGGGAAAGTGTCAAATGAAGTTTATAATATATCCCACTTTCCCAAAAAAACAAAAGATTTAATTGTTTTTGGGTATATAGAGCCTTCAATAGATTTAGAAACTGAACTAAATAGAAAATAGTTTTGATAAGAATTCTCACTTTTTCTCTCTCTCCCTTACACTCTCTCTCTCTCTCACTCTCTCTCTCTCACTCTCTCTCACTCTCTCTCTGTCTCTCCCTCACTCTCTCTCTCTCTCTCCCTCTCTCTCACTCTCTCCTTCTCTCTCACTCTCTCCTTCTCTCTCTCTCTCTCTCACTCTCTCTCTCTCACTCTCTCTCTCATTCTCACTCCCTCTTTCTCTCTCTCTCTCTCTCCCTCTGTCTCTCTCTCTCCGTCTCTCCCTTTCTCTCTCTCTCTCTCCGTCACTCTCTCTCTCTCCCTCTCTCTCTCTCTCTCTCTCTCTCTCTCTCCCTCACTCTCTCACTCTAAATGTTAAAATAACATCAAATAAATACCAAATTCAGTTATAGGATATCTATTAGTCTGTCACCTTTAACACTTCTTTGCCTGTTCTATTTCGCTGCTGCTGTTGTTGTTGTTGTTGTTGTTGTATTTGTAACAACATCGACAGCAACTGTCGTTTGTTGTTGCACGTTCGCCGACGTCCAGTGCGACGTCTGTTATTGTTAGTTGCCTGCGCTGCGGTCAGGGAGGGTGCCGTGGGGCTTGGGGGGGCGGTGGGGTCATCTACTCTTTGTTGCGGATTAGTTGACAGCATGGGGCATATGTGAGCCGCAGCTGCTGCTGTTGCTGCGCCGGCTGTTGCAGCTTGACTTTAAAATCGAAGCAAATTCAAGAATAATTTGTGAAAACAGAAACTCGAGCTTATAATAAGAAAGTAATGCAAGACAGGCAGCAGGCGGGAGTCGTGGGCGTGGCAGTGTGTATGTGTGCACTGATTGAAAAATTGTCAAGGCAGTTGGCAGCCACAAAGCCAGCCGCAGACTAATTAAAACATTCACAATGACTGCAAAATATTAAAAAAGCAAACAAAAACAAAAACAACAACAACAACAACAGCTAAAAAGAAAATGAAACCTGAAACGCAAGAAAATGAACAAAAATCTTTGAATGAGCTGCACAAATCTTTTGGCATCTTTTGTGAATTAGGCAAGGAGGGAGCGGGGGCTAATGGAGGAGGAGCTGCTGAGCTTGATTTAGATTACAAGGAATTGTTTTTAATTGTTGCTGTAGAAAATAGTGGAAAAGGCGGCGATTGCTTTGCCGTATAAGCCGCGTTTATAATAAGCCAGCAAAAAAATATGTAGAAAAGTGAAAAAATGGGGGAAGCTGGCAGGTAAATGGAAGGGCAACCGTTAGCTTGCTTTGAAGTCAATTAGCTATTATCGTCGTTGTTGTTGTTGTTGTTGTTGTTGTGCAGCGAATGCAGCGGGAATAGACAACATGTGCAACAGCGGCTTTAATTGTGATTGAGTGTGAGGGCAGCTAAGAGTTAAGTTGAGGGTTTAAAGGACCTGTAATTTGTGTGATTATAAAAAAATATATATATTGAAAATATTAAAGCAATTAAAGAGTTGCTATGCTTAGAGTTAAGCAAGAGCGAGTGCTGTTATTTGTAAAGAAAAAACTTGTCAAATACTTGAAAATTATTAAATATTATTATTTATATATGTTTATATATACATATGTATATGTATATTAATATGTTATTATTTTTTAAAATGTTTTTCTAATTTTTTTTAAATATATTAATATGGTATTATTTGTTATTATTATTATTATTATTATTATTATGATTATTATTTTTTAAATTTAATTTTTTATATAATTTTTTATTTATTATTATTTTTTTTTTTTTTTGCTATGTTAACAAAATTAAAATAAAAACAAAGAATGTTGGTATTTTAATTTTTAATTTTTATTTATTTTATTTTATTTATTTATTTTTTTTCCTTGAAATCATTGAAAATAAAAAAATAAAAACAAAAAAATATATTTTTTGCATCATTTGTAATATGCAAAAAATATATATCTTTTTATAATATAACTACTTACAAAAAAAAAAAAATAATAAATAAATAAATGTAAAAAAATGAAAAATCATTGAAATATTTCATTAAAAATTTTTTAAACAAGTGAAACATTTAAAACAAGTAAAAAAATGTAAATAAAATATTATAATTATTTTAATTTATTCTAATATATATCCAGCGCTTCACTCAGCCATGCCCTAAAAAATAGTCAACCCACTTTATTTAGCTATTAGTTTGATTAGATTTCTATACCAAAACGATTTCAGCTTTTTATAGATGGAAAAAATATATTAAATTTTATATATACTCCCCGCATATATGTATGTAGTATATATCGGCACACATCAATAATAACGGCAATTAACAGCAATTAAAATATTCATAAAGAAACTGCAAAAAATAAAAAGTCCTTTACGAATAATTGAATTTTGTTTTCCATGTGGCACGTAGATTCTTGCCTCAGTTGGCGTATGACACATATCAAATGGCGGCGAAAAAGTTCGAAAAAAAAAAAATTACAAAATAGGAAAAAATTGGAATCGAATTGATAAGCGGCTGGCTGTTGCATGCAGCAATGCGTTGCAAGTGGATGAATGAGCCACTGAAACATGCACCACGAAAAACTGAATGAATGCCACACACACACACACATACACACACACACACGCACGTGTGCGTATGTCTTGCAAACGCATGAATGAAACGTTGCATGCCACAAAACGCCGACTGCGCTGCCAGCAGCCAAATCGGCGCGTTGCAACAACAGCTGCCAAAGAGGCAAGAGGCAAAAAAAAAAAAAGTAAAAAAGTAGAAAACGCGCGCGCGGCCATTGACGGCGGGGGCACGCGTCGCGTTTGTTTAATGGGCCACGCACGCAACACTCACAGCCTGCCCCCAAATGCAGCCCATGTTGCACGTTGTTGTCAATGGCAGCGAAAAAAGAGGCCGTGCCACGCTCGTTTTGTTGCAGCCAGCCAAAGTGCATTTCGGTGCACAAAAAAAATACACACCCCACACGCACACCCACACACACACACTTGATAATGTTGCAACGTGTTTCGTTTGTGCAGCATGCGGCACACGCGTCAAGGTCAGCGAATTATGCGACTGCCCCCACACGCCCCCATGCTAGAGCGCAGCCAGGCAGCCAGCCATGTCCTGTTTGCGTGCAACAGTTGGCCGAAAAAAAAGAAAGCTTACACACATACACACACACACACACACAGAGAGAGGCTGCCTCCCCCTGCCACTTTTTGTTGCACTTTGATTGCACTGGCCGCGATTATCCGCACGTTGCATATCAATGTCCTGCCATGCTCCATGAAGGTCATGCAGCATGTAGGTGTTGCCCTGCCACGCCCACTCTACCCACAGGCTGCGTCCATTTTTGACTGCGCTTCGCTGCGCATTTTTGCATTTTTGTTTGGTGTTTTTTTTTTTTTTTACCAGAGCTCTCGCATTTGTGGCGCCTCCTTTCTCGTCCTTTTTTTTGGTTTTTTGTTGCTGCTGCTGCGACGTGTGTGGCAAGTGCATTCAGCGCGATTATTAGGGATTTCAATCGACGCGCTGCACTTGAAACCCCTGCCACAGTCCAGCTGCCCCATGCCTCGTTTCGGCCGACCCTTTGCGGTTGTTGCTACGCTTTTTTCCCACGTTTCGCGTTTTTCGTTTTTCCTCGGGATTTTCGCCGATTTTTGCATGAATTTTTGCAGTAGGCACAGTGCCACGCCCCCCCCATGGCTGGTCATTTGAATTGTTGCACTTTTTATGCAGCGCAACGGGCTGTCGCCTCGGCAACACAGTGACCGGCGCCACGGCCATCGCTGAAGTGTGAAAATGCAGCGTAAAATTGAAAATCAAACAGCTGAATGGAAAAAAAAAAAGAAAGGAAAACCTGTTGAAATGAAAATCAAAATCAAAATAAAAAAGTTTGGCTTTTGGGCCTGGCTTAGGCACGATGTTGTTGTTGTTGCTGTTGATGCATTTTTGTTGCATGTGCAACATTGTGGCACGCATCGAGTTGATTGTTGCGGCTGAAAACCCAATTGACCGCAAATTGTGGCTTTTGTGATCAGATTTTTATGGCCACAAACTGTAGGCATGCGGAATTGTGGCTTAACTGTTGTGTGGCACGTGTGTGTGTGTTTGTGCATATGTATATGTATATTATTAATAATGATTTGTATGCATTAATTAGACATTGTTAATTACTTAAGCACAGTTAGGCAGAGAGTTTTTTTTTTAAATCTAAGTTGGAAATGCATTTTGTGCATATTCTTATTAGATTCTTATTAGAACTATTTTATGTGATCTACGCTTCATATATTTTATAATTAAATTTTTATTTAAAGTATCTACTTTGCATAATGGATCATTAAATTATTATTTTTTTTATGTATATTCTTATTAGACTCTTATTAGAGATTGTTTATTTGATCTACATTTTATATATTTGATAGTTAAATTATTGTTTAAAGTATTTACTCTGCATATTTATCATTATTTTTGTATTTTCTTATTTGATTCTTATTAGAAACACTTTATTTTTTCTACATTTTAAATGTTTGATAATTAAATTATTTTAAAAAGTATTTACTCTGCATATTTTATAATAAAATATTTTTTTTTTTTAATGTATTTTCCTTTTTTATTTATTTTATGTATTTTTTTAATAGAATCTTATTAGAAATATTTTGTTTTATTTACATTTTATATATTTGATCATTAAATTATTATTTTTATGTATTTTCCTATACATACATCTTATACATTTATATATATTACCTAAATTTGAGCTCTGATCAGCCTAGGCTCTATTCTAAATTTATAGATTTCGTCTGCTCCATACAAAATCACGTCTCCCTGCTTAGGCTTTATTTTACATATTTCTCTCTTCCCCTCTTCCTCTCTCTCTCACTCCATCTCTTTCTCTCTCTATCTATCTCTGTCTCTCTCACTTTTCATTAAATTTATAATATCAAATAAAAGTCCAATAAAATTGTATAAAATGCTCTAATATATTATTATGAATTATTTATAGTTGTCAAATTAAATGAATTGCTATATTTACTTTCGGGACATGCGAATAATTAATAGTAAATAGAGTAAATTAGTTTGGAAATTGAGTTCACTTACTGTCCGTTAAATTGCCTAACTAATAATAGTATTTTCTGTATATTTAAACCATATTCGCATGTGACTGACATACATACACATATACACACATATACACACATACACATATATATTATCGTAAATATCAAAAGTTATATCAAATTCAATAATTATAGTAGCTGTGCACCTATGAATATGAATATGCACATTTATGGTGAATATCGCATCGAATTGCAGTTGATATTGGCTCAACTATAAAATATTTGTGCATCTATGAAATATTGATGCAACGCCATCAAAGCCCTTCGAATGCAATTGAATCGTAAATAAAAATATGATTTAATCCTATTTTCCTTGATTGTTTTTTTTTTTTTTATTTCGTACAGGAAATTTGTGGGCGGCGGGCACATTTTCTATGGAAATTGAAAATATCTGTAATGGCAGCAATTCTGGTTGCAGTCAACTGCAACTGCGGCAGGAGGCGTGGCAGGGCGGCCCTTGGCTAAGTTTTTCTTTTGCTTGTTTTCAATGTATTTGCTTTAGGTTTATTTGGACATACACCTGTTGCAATTGTTGTTGCTGCTGTTTGATATTTGGCATCGTGCTGTGCGGCAGCAACATGTTGCGGCACTGCAGTTGCAATGGCAATTTTATGAATGGAAATTGGCCGCACGTGACAACTATTAGCAGTTTGTGGCTATTAAATGTCACTACAAAAGGCAAACGACAACAACAACAGCAGCAGCAGCAGCAGCAGCAGCAGCGGGAGTAACAACAACAGCAACACCCAGTTGCTGCTGCAATTTAATGCTGCTGACAGCGTGCTGCTGCACAAATCGTGTGTGAAAAGTTCATACATCAACGCATAAATACACACACACACACACACACACTCATGCATATAGTGGCACAAAAGCGGATAAAAAGTGTTGCTGTCATGTGGTTGCTGCTGCTGTTGTTGTTGTTGTTGCTGTTGCAGGCAGCAATGCGTTTTGCTGCAGCACACACATAAACACACACACATACACACGCACACTAACATACACCACTTAACGTGCTGCAGCCACACGCTTTTGTTGTTGTTGTTGCTGCTGCTGCTGTCGCCTGCTTTTTTTTCTCGCGTTTCACGCGAAATGCGTTTGAAAGCGAAAGTGTTGCTGGCGCCCACACACACACACATGCACATGCACATAGCTGTCATTGTTGTTGTTGTTGTTGTTGCTGTTGTTAACAGCATGTTGCACGTGTCAATAGTGCATGTTGCAGGTGGGTGGGCAACAACAGCAACAGCAACAGCAATAGCTGCCAATTGCCCATGGCCAATTGTTGGCGGCAACCCCACCTATGGCCTTTGCCACGCCTCCCCTTTTTTATAGCCATCAATGGACAAAAATCGAGTGCTGATAGCGCATTTGGTAACTTTATCACAAGCATTGCTGTTGCAGTTGCAATTGTTGCTGTTGTTGCAAAACGTTTTATTTGCTCTTCAGTTAGTGATTAAACTGTTGCTGCTGCGCCTTTTTTATCCAGCGACTACAATTGTGTGTGTGTGTGTGTGTGTGTGTGTGTGTTTGCCTGTGGTTGTATTTGGCTTTAATTGTTGGCCACAATGAGAACAACAACAGCAATTGCTGCTGCTGCTGCTGGAACAGCGCAATTAATTAGCGCACAGTCGACGGCTGATTAAGTCAAATAACATTGATGTTATGTATGGAACAGGTGCCCTAGCCAATGCCTATGCACATTTTTTGGCAATCAGAGTGAAAGAGAGAGAGAGAGTGAGAGAGAGAGTGTGTGTGTGTGTGTGTGTGCGTGTTGGTGTGCATGACCAATTCCAATCTAAACAAATAAACATTTGGTAAATCGCAGACTGGCATTCGAGTGCCACAATAACCACAAAAACATGCAATAAATTTTATATCGTAGCAGGTAAATGAAAGGTGCAACAGCAGACAATATATTGTTAAAGGAGAGATTTTCAGATGAGGCAGATTTTCAGATATATGATATGAATAATGTAAGCATCAGTTGAGGGAGAATGTTGCAAAGGTAAGTAGCAGCAATGCTTGCTGGGAATGCAATCAAATCTAGGGGAGAGGAGATCTTGGTTGGAGTTTGAGTTAAACAGAAGAATACTCCACTCTATATATTAGATAGTGCCCCTGAACTGAAGAATGAATTATGAAGACTTATAGAGGATAACATAATAGGGAATCTCAAAAAGAAATAAAATACAGGCGAGTCTCGATAAATCGATAATCGCAATAAATCGAACAAAAATTTCGATTCCCTTGAAAGAAATTCGTTCTTAATTAATCATATTTCTGTGTAAATCAAAAAAGAGATCCTCTTGTCTTTTCGAATTATCGGTATTCCACTATATAAGCAACTTCCATCTGCTGCCAGCAGAAGGCTCCCTAAAATCCTTTACTATCCATACCATTTCATTCTTCCGACTCAACTGATTTTCCTTTATCTGTGCTTGCGAATTTTCTGCAATTTTCTGGAAAATTGTGCAGCTACTTTGTTCTAAGCAATACGAAATATAGCCAGGGATCTACTTAGGCTAATGTTGCACTTATGCGTCAGCCATTACCAATCCATTTGACTTTAGGTTGCAACCATAGCTCGTGCAACATTTCGTTGCACACACAGAGAATTAGACGAAGAGAGAGGGAGAGAGAGGGAGAGAGAGGTAGACTCAGCTCTGATAAAATCATGTAATTGTAACCAAAAGCTTTGCTCTTTGAGCAGCTACCCTGCCTGGGCCAGTTATCCTTTATCGGCAGTCCGAGTTTTATTCTCGTCGATTCTTTTTTTGTGTTTGTCTACCAAATGCGTTTTTTGTGCTTAGTTTTTATTGCCCGAAGGCAGAGTGAAACGCAGTGCGACGCATGCGGGCAAAGAAACAAAAAAACAAAATAAAAACTGCCTCGAATTGCAGACAGGAGCTCGGACTGGAAGGATCTAGGATGAGTCAAAGCTTCAAGCTGAGTGCAGTAAAAATCAAGCATCTATATAGAGACACAGCGAGCACCATGTGTGTGTGTGTGTGTGTGTGTGTCGTGCTTGTCTATATGTGTATATATATTCTTTTTCTATTGCTTGTCGACTTTTTTTGTCTATTGAGTTTCAAATTTCCCGGACAGCAGCCACGTACAATGCGTCGCTGTTGCTGCTGCTGCTGTTGCTGCTGAAGCTGAAGGCTTTGATAAAAAATTTTTTGGCAAATGTTTTCTGAAATCCTTCAGCGTGCCTGCGCCCCCGCGCGACCAGTCCCGAAACCTACAATGGCCAACTCTAGCTCCAGCCCTAACAAGCCATTGCAACAGCCTCTCGCATATAAATGGCATGTTTGACACACAGCATAGCAGGAGGCGGGAGGCAGGAGGCAGGAGGCGAGCAGGTGGGCATGGGAGGGGCGCGTTGGCAAAGGGATGGCAACTGCCACTGCGTTGCAAACAAAATAATATGCAAAATGTTAAAAAATTAAATGCGCAGTGTGAGGCGCGTGGAAGTTGTCCAGCAGGAGCAGCAGCAGCAGGAATAGGAGGAGGAGGAGCAGTAGCAGGAGGAGCAGCAGCAGCAGTCGAGAGTCGGCGGAAAAATTCGCGAATTTTTAGTTGATTTTCAGCGGGGAGGCGTTGATTAGAGAGTGGGCAAGATGGTACACGTGTGTAGGAGAGTGTATGTGTGTGAGTGTGAGTGTGGTGTGTGTTGCATGCGTTTTTCTGTTTGATTTGTTGGCGCCATGCAAAAGGGCAGCGAGAACACTTTCAATGCCTCAAACCCAAGCAGACAAACAAGAACGAGAGATTTAGAGAGAGTGAGAGAGAGAGGGGGGGATATGGAGTGAGAGAGCTCGTTGCTGCTTTGACAAAACATTAAAAATAAATCAAATAAAATCAACTACGCAACGCATATATAAACATCTATATATATATGTGTGTATATCCACTCAAACCAAGACAAAGACATCAATTATTATTTTTAGGATTTAAAAAGTAAAAAAAATAAAATACTTTTCGTACAGGGTTGCAAAACACGTAAATAATAAATACAAAACAAAAATTTAATGAGAATTTGTTTGAATTTATTTTATTTATTTTTTTTTTTTTGTTTTGTGGCAACTCTGCTGCTGCTGGCAGCAACCCTAACGTGACAATCAAATATATTTTTATTTTTAATATCACATTTTTTACTTAATATTTTGTGTTGATTTATTTGCAAAGCGAAATTTTAATATGAAAACTGTGGCCAGGTTTGAGTTTTGAGCCGTTGAAATTGAAAACAACGAGCACAAAAACAAAAACAAAAACAACAACAACGGCAACAACTTATTGGCTTTAAGAACAAAGGCTATGCAAATGTGGTTAAGCGATATATACGAGTATTATAAAGTATAAAGTACAGAGTATAATAAACATCAGCGATTAAGCGAATGCTGTAACTTCCAACTATCAAATTGTACAAGTCATGAAATGCGAAAGGGATAGTGGGCACGACTAGCGAATACCCTGTAGAAAGATGTGAGGGGAGTGGACTTTCGTATGGAGATTGAAATTGTAATCTAGAGAGAATAGAATGAGTGTTAGTGAGAGATATAGATGGAATGGGAAAGAAATAGCAAAAGATAAAGAGTGAGGGAGTTAGAGAAAGTCATTCAGCTAGAGACAAAGAGAGAGACAGATGGAGAAGGAATGATCTGGTTATCCTATTGATCGTTAAGCACAATACTAAATAGAGCTTCGTCAACTTGTTTATCCACTTCACGTGATTACAGGGTATACACAACATTATATACATGGCGAGCAGCAACATATGAGTGCGCCGACAATTGTTAAAGTTGAGCAAAGAAGAAAAAGAAGAAGCAGCAGCAGCAACTGAAGCAACAGCAACAGCAGAATATGATGATGATGGCAAACGATGCCAACAATTACAGCGTCGTTTTCCATAATATGCGAAATATAAACAATAAATGCTGACGGTCGACAGAGCAAAGGGACAGACGGACGGCGAGACTGAAGACGGGCAGTAACAACAACAAATCATGCACAAAACAATGGGCCACATTTTGTGAGTCGCTTTGCAGCAACTTATAACAAACAATTACACATATTTTGCATGTTTATGGTAAGGGACAGGGGGCAGGGGGCAGGGGGCAGGGGGCAGGAGATGCTGAGCCCACCACCGGTAGCTCGAATTTTGAACAATTGTTGAACGGCAACAAGTTGCAGCAATGCACACGCACACACACACACATACAGACGTCTTCAGATGCAGCTGAAGAAGTTGTTGCAACAACAACAACAACGTGGCCAACGAGGCATGCAAAGTAGCTGCTGCAACAACAACAACAACAACAATTGCATTGCTGCTGCTGCTGCTGCCACAGTAGCAGCCAAAATAGTTGTCTCTGGTGGGTTGCTGCTGCTGCTGCTGCTGCTGCTGCCGCCCGCCCGGATTGGCTTCGAATCGCCCACGATGAAACACGACGCGTCGGCGGCACTATGAGAAAACGTGCAGCGCCAAAAAAAAAAAAAAAACCTATATATATATAGACATATATACATATGTATATATAAACCACCGGGCGGCAGTTGCTGCTGCGGCTTGCTACTGATGATCCGCTCCACTCTCTAGGAGCCATACAAGTGGCGACTACTGTGGCCAGTAGTAACTGCAACAACAGCAACAGCAGCAGTAACAACAACAGCAACAACAACAATTGCAACTGCAACGCAGATTTACCAATTTCTCTATGCAATTTATGATACTCTAACAAAGCGTTGACTGGGCTAAGTATGATGTTCTTAGGCAGAGGGAGAGAGAATGAGAGTGAGGGAGTGAGAGAGAAAGAGAGAGGGAGAGAGAGGGAGAGAGAGAGAGAGACAGAGAGAGAGAGAGAGAGAGAGAGAGAGAGAGAGATAGAGGGAGTGAGAGAGAGAGAGAGAGACAGTGAGAGATTGAGCGAGAGAGAGAGATAGAGAGAGTGTGAGAGAGAGAGAGACAGTGAGAGATTGAGCGAGAGAGTGAGATAGAGAGAGTGAGAGAGAGAGAGCGGATAGAGTTGAAGCGAGATAGAGAGAGGTGGAACCATAGGCTAATATGTAGAGAAATTTAGATGAAGAAAAAAGGCGATAATCCTAAGAGAAATAGAGAAACAGATATGGCTAAAGAGGTCTCAGTTCCTCGAGACAGATAGGGACAGGAAAATATAGAATTGAAAGTAGAGGAACAGACTGAGAGAGACAGAGAATAACAAGGACTGATAAATAGAGAAAATAGGACAGAGAAACACATAGAATGCGAACGAACGAATAAAGAAAAAACAGGAAGAAGAGAAATACACGTAGATGGAGCTGAAGAAGTGTGGACTGATGCAGAAAGAGATTGAGAGTGGCAAAAAAAAGTTGAGCAGATAGAAGAAGGCAATTTCAGTGAGAAGTAAGGAAAAAGGGTAAAAGAAAAGGGGAAAAAATGTAAAAGTGAGTGAAAATAGTTAAATAAATGTAAAGTGAAGGAGAAATTACATAAGACATCTCTCCAATAAATACTTCGCACACCTTACCGTGAGGGTATATAAGTTTCCCTATCTTTTAAAGAGCATTTGAGTTTCGTTTCTTTCGCTTTCCTTTCACTTGGCGCTTTTGCTGGCCGACTGGCAATAATGTCTTTCTTACGCGATTGTCTTGTGTTCTTCTCCCCCGCTAAGCTAGGCCACGCCCCCGCAGGCCTACCGCTGTAGCTAAGGCTAAACATTATATGCTGTTGTTGTTGCTGCTGCAGCCAAAACATTTTTGCAGTAGCAATTGGCTTCATTTGAAATTGTCTTCGCATTGTTATTGTGCTCCACAGCATTTGCCTAGGTGTGCGTGTGTGTGAGTGTGTGTGGGTGTTTGTGTGTGTTGAAGCATTTTCCCCTTGGACAGGTTTAATAAATATGTTCAAGGAAATGCTGTTTGGTAATTGTTCGTTGGCGTTTTTTTGTTGTTGTTGCTGCTGCTGCTGCTGCTGCTGCTGCTACAGCAGCAAATTTTTGGCCAAGTTTCATTTGCTTGGCTGCATCTCTCTGTTGGGCATTTGGCAACCGGAAATATGGCGCCGCAATGAACCTTTACTATCCATTTATGAGATCAGCTCGCTTTGGTAATTGTTGCAGCTTCTTTAACGATATTTAAAACAGTTGCGCCGTTGCTTATGTAAAGTTTCCTTTGATTAATATGCAAATAAAGTGTATGTGTGTGTGTGAGTACACATACATACTGCAGCTCAAGCTCAAAAATTGAAAATAAGTGAACGTAGTTGACAGGCAACGTGTCGTATGTGCAATGTTGCTGCAATTGTTCGTATTGCTGCTGCTGCTGTTGCCGTTGGCGCAGGTCAGTAAACCGCCAATAAAATCAACGTTGCTCGGTTCTGTTGCCTAGGCGTCAGCTCTTCCTTTGCCTGGCCCTCTCGTTGTCCAAAAATGAAAATTGAACTCATATTTATTTAACTTGCGCTTGGGCCTCTGCCTGCGCCAGGCTGACTGGCTAGCTGGCCGTCTCCTGCTCCTACTTCAGCTAGGCCCAATTCATCAACGACCGTCCGAGCATTAGCCGTCAGTCAGTCGGCCCGGCTGGCATTCTGGCAGACTCTGTCGTCCAGGTCCTGTTGCGGTCCTGGCTGCACCTCCTGGGCGTGTATACTCTTTTGTCTACGAATTTTTGAGTTTTGAGTTTGCATACAAGATGAGTTCTGTCGAGGCACACACACACACACACACACATGGAGGGCACTCCTGCATGGTGCTACCCTTTGGGTGCCGTAATAAAATGTCATTCGTCATTTGGTTTTTGCGTGTGCGTTGCCCGTCGCAACACCAGCCTATGCACATGCACACACCCACACACACACAGCTCCCTCTGGCGGCAGCCAACAACATCTCTCATCTCTCTCTCTCGCCCCTTCCATTGCTGCTGCTGCCAATAACTTCAGCAACTGCTGCAACGACAACTAATCGCATTGTCTGCACTTTTTGTATGCAGCACGCAGTCAGAATGCGAAACAGAAACTGAAACAGCAACGAATCCAAATCCGTAGCACTTCACGTTATGTTGCATGTTAGCTCTACCCACACCAAAGGCTCTCTCGGCTCCCTGCTCCTCCTGCTGCTGTTCCTGCTCCTCTTCACTGGCCACATTTGCCGCTCGCATTTAACAATTCTATTAATTTGTTTTGTTCAACATAAAAGCGCTCGCACAGAAATCAAAACCAAACGTGTTGCTTCATCTGTACGCAGATATGCACTGAGCGAAAATTGCGTGCAAGTTTTATAGATGAAATAAATATTTTAGTAAAGTAAGGCTAGGAATGGTAGAGAATGTAATTTATTATATTTTTAAATGAAGAGAGTTAAAAGATGAGATAATTAAGATGTTATATAGGTCATATAGGAATATGTATAGTGCTATAGAGATCTGTGTAAAGCTTATATAGTCACTAGCTAAGCTAAGGATCTTAAGAATCGATTTAGTTTTATAATATATTTTATATATATTCAACTGCCCATATTCATTCCCTCTTTTATCTTTCATTTCTCTATAGACTTTTTCTTTCAGTGCACTTATAGCTGCATATAATACATATACGTCTATATAGCCCGTATAGCCATACATCCTTTGCGGCCTGCT
Source organism: Drosophila aldrichi (assembly GCA_035045965.1). NCBI lineage: Eukaryota > Metazoa > Arthropoda > Insecta > Diptera > Drosophilidae > Drosophila > Drosophila aldrichi. Next base: position 11,732,297 of record JAWNOM010000501.1, read on the forward strand.
GAATAAATTAGATAGAGTTTGCAGCTATGCGTTTTATTATCACAATTTTCGAATTTAATTTCTTATGCAATTCTTTTTGTTTGGTTGAGTTTTTCATTTGAAATTCGTTTCATTTCATTTCGTTTCATTTCGTTCCGTTGCGTTTAGTTTAGTTTAGTTTTGGGATATTTCATATGCATAGCACAGGGATCTCGAGTCGGACCGTAAAAACCAAAAGGAAATCAACGACAACAAATTCGGTTCGTCATTGCTGCTGCTTAGAACGGACGCGAGCGCTTTTGCCATAGCAACAACGCATGTAATCTAATGCGGATATTGCTGGCAACAGAATCTACTTACTCCTACACATGCACACACACACACACTCATACAAGGCACTGTGAACTCTGACCTACGTCTGTGGCGCCCTCTGTTGGCTGTTGGCCTGTGCACAGATATTCAGATATTGTCTTCGCTTCGTTGATGACGACAACAACAGCAGCAACGAAATTCTACAAAACTAAAATATATCATTGTGTGCGTGTGTGTGTGTGTGTGCTTGCCTCCCCGTTGCTGTGGACCCCTTGGCGTATGCGTAATTTGCGTATGTTTGCAAAATGCAAAAGGGCTGCGTCTCCGTCTCTATCTCCAGCGCCTAACACAAAATAATGATAGCTACATGCCATCCCGCTCTCTCTCGCTCACACTCTCTCTCTCTCTCTCTCTCTCTCTCTCTCATCTCTGTCTATTTTGTGCTCTGTCCGGGCTGTCTTTTAATTGTCAATGCATATTTGGGTGGCCAGTGCACGTTGCCCCTCATTGGTTTGTTTGCCTTTTTGGTTGCCGGCTCCATTGTGGCTTCGATTTATGATTTATTTTTTGGTGGTTCCAAATGGGCTACATTGGCTATATCTTAGGGGAGCGAGTGGGGCGGCGGTGTATATCCTTTTTTAGAGCTGCTCGTTAAGCAGCAGTACGAAAATTCTATTAAATATGGGATCTGGGTTTATAAGAGAGCGAACTGAGTGAGGATCTCTTTTATATTAATGAAAGTTTATATATAAATCTCCAACTTTCCTCATTCTAGTTCTTTTTATTGTTTATTATAATATATATTTTGAATAACTGCAAGTGTTTTTCATCATTTCAGTTATTTATCTCTTCCTTATTTTCAAAGATATAACAGATTTTTAGATATCTAAGAGACATTTTCCATAATCTCTCAACTTACATATGAATTCTATTTTATTCCTAGTTTCATGTTCTACATTTTTCATTTACTAATGCCCAAATGCCATTGCTAGTCCTGCACCTCCCTCCCACCCTTGTCCCTCCCCCACTTTGTAGCTGTTTCGGTAGTCGTAAATTGGTTATCTTTGATCTCTTTTAACATACATATCTAAGCTAGCCGTAACGACAATTGTCATCAGCTGCATTATCATCATGGCAAACTGTGAGTAAGGCTCAGGCTCACAGGTGTGGCTGCTGCAAGGACTTCAGTGTGCGCTTGCAACAACAGCCAGAGGCAGCTACAGCTCTTCAATTTCTTGTGCTTGGCAAACAATGCGTTGCAGTTGGTAAACGCTTTTGTTTTGGCCCATTGTTATGGCATGTGTGGAGTTGGAGTTTTTTTTCGGCCTAACAGTGGCTCCCACAACAACAACAACAACAACAACACTGATGATGATTCAAATGGTCATTATTTATATTCTTTGAAAGTGTTTTTGCGTATTCAAAAATTCTATTAAGGAAGTTCAAGTACAAAAGTTTCGTATACACTCCTCAAATACTTGTACACCCTTTCAATGTGTTGTTGTTGTTGTTGTTGTTGCTGTTGTTATGCTCGTTGTTCATGCATGTCGAATGCATTACAAACGGGCCGCGTGGGAGGTGCAAAAACGCACTAGGATTCAAATTGTGCCTCGGCTCTTGCTCGCACTCTCTCATTCTCTCTCACTCTCTCGTTCTGTTTGTGGCATGTCGTCGCCAGCCTCGTCATCATCATCAGCTGCATCATCATCATCATCATTGTCATTGCCATCGTCATCGTCATCGTCATCGTTGTTGTGTAGTTTTTGCGTTTATTGTTGCATTTCTGATGTGATTTTTAGTATAGTCCAGCGACGAGTGCAATGTGCTCAGCATTTTTGAATGTGTCCAGCAAGCGTCGCACTCTCTATTGCTACCGCTCCCCCACTCTCCCACTCCCACTCTCTCTCTCCCTCTCTCTCTCGCTCATTCACTGGCACCTCCCCTTGGCACCCTCTCTCTTTCATACTTCAGTTTGGACGCGTCGTATGTTAAATTGTTTGCTTGATGCTCGATCAAAAATGACAAATGTATCTACAGTGCGTGTGTGCAGTAAACGCACAGCTATATAACTATTTATTTATTTATTTTTTTAATGCATTTTCGAAATATATTATTTATAATTGATAAATTTATCATGTTAATTGATTATTGAATTATTTATTATATGTAAAGGTATATTTATGTAAATGTACATTGTATGTTAACATATTTAATTAAGGAGAATTATATAAAAATATCTAAGATATTTATGTGCAAAAACATTATAATAGAGAAAGTCTTCTGTTATATATCTAAAATGTTTGCAGATTCTAAGGAAATACACAAATTTTAAATAATTTTATTGATTTTAATTTATTTTGCTAATAATCTAATGGATTTTTTATTTATTGCATCCCTCAATGTCTTTCTCTTTCTCTTTATTTCTATACCAATATATTAATACTCGCTTCAATATATTTTTCTCTGAGTTTATCCACATTTTTCGTTCTTATTTCCTTCCATTCCTTTCACACATCTTCCATCTATCGTTTTCTCAATTTGCCTGTGCGCATATTTCTAGCATCAACTGTTTGCAGCATGTTGCACGCATACAGCTGCAACGTTTGTCGCCTGCATTTGCTAGCAAAATGTTAATTTGAATTTGTGAGCATGTCATTAACACACGCACAAACGCATACATACTTACATACACACGCCCACACACACACACACACACCCACACACACATACACACGCACAACAATGCATATGCATTTGACAAATGCGTTGTTAATGATGCAAAATGCAATTTTCGAAAATTCACAAGTTTTGCTCTTTGATTTTGGATCCAGAACACAAAAAAAGAAGCAATGTTTGCTTTAGAAAAACATAAAATATATCTAAACGAAATACGATTGAAATATAAATTATATATAGAAGAAGGCATATACAAAATATCCAGCAGGGACTGCTCGACTAGACATATAAACGGGAATTGAAACCAAGTTGATCTTTGAGCGCTTTGAACTTTTTCTAGGCAAAATATATTTAGTGTTTTTTTTGTGTCTCTCTTACTTTTCTTTTCTCTCGTTCCCTCTCTCTAACAAACTTATCTCTGCCTACATCAAACAATTTCTTTTTTGTATCTCTAGCATTTGCTTTATGATTTGTCAGCTTAACCCATTAAAGTTTCCTAAATTTTGCTTAAATAAACCAATTACATTTTTTATTTAAAGTCATATTTGTGTGCTGGAAACATAATAACTTTTATACCCTTTAGTCAACATCTTAGGGTATGTTGATTTAGAGTGAAGGCAGTTTTCTATATATGTAAACAAAAAGTCAAGTTGGGGGAAAAAAATAAATATAAAATAAAACTAAACAATGTGCCGCGAGGTCTTTAATCAGCGCCGACTCGAAGACAACTACAACAGCAGCAACAGCAATAGGCACAACAACAACAGTTGCTAGATCAACAACTCTAGCAACAACTCAATTACCAACAACAACAACAACAACAACAAAGGCAAAGGCGGCAACAAACGTCGGCCAACATTCATCACCACAAAATTAAATTGCTTTTGTTTATATAAATATTCCAGAAGAAGTTGTTGCTGTTGTTGTTGTTGTTGTTGCCACGGCGCAAGACAGTTGGAAAATTTAAAGAAAATGCGCTGTTAAAAGCAATGGAAAATAATTTTTCAACACCGCCGCATTTGTTTAATTATAAATTTCTGTCAAGATTGTTTTGTTTCTGCTGCTGCTTCTTCTTCTTCGTCGTCTTCGTCTTCTTTTACTCTCTGCTCAAAGGAGCGCCGCCAACGCCGGCAACGCCGCCGACGTCAAAGTCAGCGTCAACATGTTGCCAAGCACACACTAATACACACACGCATACACAAACACACACGCGCACACACACACTAGTTACAGCAAGGCAAACAAATAAACAATTACCAAACGCTGCCGCTGCCGCTGCCTCTTGAGATCCACAATATTCAATTTTTCAATTGCAGTTGCCAATGTGTTGTTGTTGTTGCTTTTTTGATGTTGGTACTGTTATTTTTGTTGCTGCTGCTGTTGTTGTTGTAAAAATGCAATACACTGAAGTCTTTCGAACATTTGATTTGTTTGCTCAACATTTATTGAAGATCAAAGCGAACAACCAGACGCAGAGGACAAACAATTTTCAGCTTGTCAACGAACCACACAGAATCTATATGCATACGTATACACATACATATATATATATATTAATATAAACACATTTTAATATATGTATATCGCAATTTACTATGAAAATTTTCCATTAATTATATAAACAACCAAAAACATAAATTTGCTGATTCATCTCATATTTTTGTTGTATTTGGCAACAAAATAAATGCAGATTTAATATGGAATATGGAATGTGTGATGATAAAATATATTTGGAATATTTTTATTATATTATATGTTATTTTAAGCGTTGGCTAGATTTTGGTTGGAGCATATTCATGTTAGTGAGCTATCTAAATTATGGACTACAGTCACTAGACTAGTCAGACTAGAGGAAATTTGCTGTTTGTTTCTTGAGTCTAAATATATAATAAATGTTTATCAAGCTAACTTATGAAGAAACGTAAAGTTTAATAATTTTGCAGTCTTTCACTCATATATTTCTTAATCTTACTAATCAAGCAATTATCAAGGCTTAAATATAAAATAATGTTGTATATTTTTATTGTTATTTATTTATTTATTTATTTATTTTTTTTTAGTTTTAATATTTCATATCTGAATTCACCCAAACATTAATATATTAATGAAGAAACGTTCAGTTTAAATATTTTGCAATCCTCTACATATCTATTTTGTATTCTAATCATGTATTTGCTAATCAACCAATTATCAAGGCTTCAATAAAAAATAATATATTTTTTTTATTAAAAATTTTATTCTATTTTTTTATATTTTTTTTTATTTTATTTTTTTTTTTTAAACATTTTAAACAAATTTTATTCTAATATATTCTTTATTTATTTTTTTATTTTTATTTGACTTCACCCAAACATTTATAAAAAATAATAAACAACAATGAGTAACAATTTCTATAAACGACCGAATAGCTTGAGCTCCTTCTAGAGTAGTTATATCGTAGCTTTGCCTTTTTCAGTCTGTCTGATCTTAACTTAAGAGAAATGAGTCAAAACTGACCTTATTCCTCTACAGTCACTCCCATATCAATCGTACATCACAATATGTCAATCTATCCCCCTTCAGTTCTTCAGCAACTACCAACTGCCATAGCTAAGTAAACAGCTGCAGTTATCAACTCTTCAATTCGCATTAAAAAAATAATAAAAAATATTTGATTAAAATGCCAGTCCATCCACAAAAAAGTCTCCTTAAATACTCTTGCTCAAGCATCACAGCAACATACAAAGTAGCGAATCAAAAAGATAAATATTCAATAAATAATCAATATGCAATATTGAAAAGCGAAAAAGCGAACGAGCAGGCTTTTAAGATCTCACGAGTTGTTTAATAATCTGTTCAAGGGTATTTTATACAAACATTTCGTTCGCAGCTCTCTGAATTCTAAACACAATTATACATGGAAAAAAAGAAGTAGACGACGACAAAGAATATGAAGAAGAAGAAGCAAAAGAAATAATAATAAAGCCGAGCAATACAATGAAGTCAAAAAATATGTGAAGCGGATCGTTAAAACTGAACTTCCCCAGCGACTTCTCTCTCCTCTGCTGGCTTGCTTCCACTTGCTCCAACTCTGGTTAGCTTTTGTCGTCTCAGTCGTCGCAGTCGCCGTCGTCGTATAGAAAACAAAGTCGCCAACTATAAAAATTATAGTTAATGTATAAATTTAATGGCAACTCGTTTATTAAAAATTTTATTTGAATTCTTTTATTTATACGTTTTATACGCTCTTTTGCGCACGCTCGCAGGCGCTGTTGCAGGCAACAATGTTGCCACAAATAATCATCATGTTGGCCGCATCATAATCATGATGTTCGTTCGCCCCGTTGCAATTCCTCCTCCCCCTTCAATCACCACTCCCCCCCTTCCCCCTGCCACTTCTTGCATCGGCCCTCAGCCATAAATCGAAAGAACAAATCGCTGCGGCAAAGGCGCAGTAAAAGCAAATAAACCCAAGTGCAGACGTAATAAACTCTCGGATGTTATGGACACAACGGGACCAAAGGGGGGGGGGGGGGGCGAGCCCACGAGGGAGGGGGGTGGGGGACAACTGGAGTTGTACTTCTATATACTTGTAGTTGCGCGAAAATGGAAATGAAAATGAAAATGGGCAACGGGCAACGGGCAAATGTGGCAGCTGTGGGGGAGGGGAACATTGCAAGTGCAGCTGCCCCAATTGGGCAGCGACTGCAACGACTGAGGTCATTATTGCAACTATATATTGATATAATTCGCATGTGGGTGGCCAAGCACTCACCTAACGTCTCTCGCTCTCTCTCCCACTCCCACCCAGCTCTTTCTCTCCTACTCTAGAGATTTCGCTACTCGAAATTATGTTAAGAGCAAATAGTCGCGCATTTTATTCATGTCATTTCCGGTTTACACTTTTTTATGCCAACGATTATGACCCATTCACTTGCTCGCTCACACACACACACAGACTAACTCACTCTCTCACTCACTCACTCGCCTGTTATTTGCCTTCAGTCTCAACAATCCAACTGCTTACAATGTTGCCTAGCGGAACGGCAACGGTCTGCATCGATGTCATATTATGTCATATAAAGTTTATCGAATTCGCTGGGTTAACAATTTCATTTGAGCTCCTCAACTTTGTTTAAACAAAAGCGAATTGTTTTGAGTGAATGATTTGAAGTAAAAAGAAATTTTAAAAATAATTTTTAATTATGGAAATAGTCTACGAAAGTCTCGGAGTATCTAAATCTGATAAAAATATTAATAAATTTGTATAATTGTCTAAAGAAATATTAATGAAGCTAACTATTCTATATTTTTTTGCACTTCAGTCAGTAAATTCTCTTCTTTTTTTCTTCTTTTAAAATGTTCTACCAAACAAACTTCATTTATTATAAATTCATGATCTTGAAAGCATTCTTATCCTTCAATAACCATAGACGGTTCTTCGTCTGTTTCTCTTAACAGCATTTTTCATTAATAGTTTCTCATGCTGATTTTGTTTATTCTTAATTTACTCATATTTTATTCATATTTATATTAAATTTTAGTTTTTATTACATTTTATTTGTAGCCTTTTCTTAAAAAACCCTTTCAAATCTTCCTTTCCACTCCATTAGCTTCAGCTCAGCTGTTTATCATTATGAAAACACGTGTGTGAAATCAATTTAGTTGTGTTGAGCTTGACATACTTAGAAGCTGCTTTAAATAAATAGTTGACTTAACAGTTTAGTTAATAGATGTTTGCTTTATTGGCCTTATCTCTGTCATGATCTGCAGACAGTTTACATAAATATACATTTAAATGGTTAGAGCAAAGACTTTCCAGCGTCTAACTGGATGTGTGTTTAGAACGAAAGTCGTGCTTAACTAATTGAAGCGTCTCTTATTAAACTGGATGTAAAACCACTTTACCAGAGAGCATATGCAAGGCCAAAACATATTCTCCCTCTCTCTCTCTCTCTCTCTCTCTCTGCTGCGTTTGTTCTAGTTTGGTTTTGCTCAGAATCTTGGCAACAATGTTGCTGCAACTTGTTGAGCTATGAGCAGACAGCAACATCGCTCGCTCTACCTCTCTCTCTCTCTCTCTCTCTCTTTCTCGCTTGATATCCATTTAGCAGACAAAATGCCGTTAGACCGTTTAGTTTAGACAAATATAAACTAGATGGCTTTATAGAATGCAACACAACAGCTCGACGAGTCGAGTGCCCGCCACGCCCCCAAGTCGCACTCGTCTCCCCTCCAACTCAGGCGGCAGCCTTTGAAAGCGTGTAAAGTGTTCAGGCGTCGAGTGCTCATCAGCATTGGACAACAAGTTGGCGCTGTTATCATATCTTTCACTTAAAATAAATAAAATTACAATTTAATAATATAACGTGATGTGGCAGGCATTTGCACGCCCCCCCGCCCACCGCACACCCGTCCACAACGCCCACCTGCAGCAGGCGGCACTTGAGCGCACGACAAACGCAACAAATAGTCAATTAATTATTACCACAACAACAACAACAACAACAATTGGAACAACAACATTTCTTACGAAAGTGTTTTAGCTCTGTCTCGCTTTTACTTCTAGTTCTCTATCTTCTTCTTCTTAGATTTTTTTTTTTGTCTTTTTCTACACATAATTGAAACTTGTTGTGTTTGTTAGGCTCTTCTCCCTTTACCTTTACCTCACAAATTCTCTAGTTTTTTTTTTTTTTTTTTATGTTAAGTTTCCATTTGCCGACTAGCGCTGCTGATATTGATAACCTGCACGTTCGATGATAATAATAATAATTAGTAATTATATTGTTGTAAAATAAACTTGTTTTAATTGCTTGCCAAGCGTTTCTGATATGATATGAAAAAAAGAAAAAACAAAAACAAAATAACAACAAACCCAAGCACGCAACAGCAACAACAATCGAAATGCTAAAACGCGATAACGAAAAAAAAAGAGTACAACAAAACTTCGATTGTAAATTAAATACTTACTCCACACAAAAAGAAACATACCAAAAAACTAATGAGGCGAATGTGCATGGAATTTTAATGACTGTGGTTAGAAAATATTTTTGTAGATGATAAGGTAACCGTAGATCGAAGAAGTTCTATTTCAAATCTGACAGATATGAATGAATATTGTGTACAGAAAATATATAGACAAAGATAAAATAGAATCGATCGAAATAGTTGCAACTGAAATCGAAAATATATATTAGTATATATATTATTATTATGAGAAAACGCTTTATGTATGTTTAAAATTAATATTTACAGGTTTATCGATAAACTGTGCGATATATGGATTTTATTAACCCATAGCATATTATGTATATATTTCTTTAAATTTTCCTATAACTAGAAAATTTTATATAAAAAACATTTTGAACTTAATTTTGCTTAATATTGATATTAATATGATTTGTAGACCATTTTATCAGATTTTATCGATTAATATTAGTATTAATAGATCACAGACGCTTCTACCCACTCCAAATATTCCTTCTATGTATACGAAAAATCAATGTGAGCTAGGCAACATTTACATATATTTACATGTATGATTTCTAAATCACTTCTGACTATCGATTAGTTGATCGCCTGATCGATAACACTACAACTAAAGCTCTTAATATATTAAATTACCAGACAGAATTTAGCAATTGCTTAGCCTTATCGAAGATTTGATCGATAGACGCATTTGTCAGTGCTTTGTCGCATTTAATTGCCGCAATTTGTTGCAAGATGTTGCCAAATGCAAAGAACTCAACTAGCCAAGTTAATAACGGTTAACAAATCGAATGTTGTTGCGTTTGCAAATTCTGTATTTCTTTTCTGCATCTGCTTTTCAAGGCGTTCGCTGCTGCTGCTGTTGTTGTTGTTGTTATTACATTAACCCAAATGTTGTGGCAGAGAGTTGATCCATGTTGCAGTGGTTGCCTCGACTTTGAAGCTGAAGTTGAAAGCTGAAGTCGAGGCTGATTTTGAAGTGGTTCTGCCCACATGATATACAAATCAAAGTTTGTTTAGCTCTTTGGCCATGTTTGTCTCAATTAGTGGCATAATTCATGCTGTCACAGCTGTCACAAGTTGTTGCTGTTGTTGCAAGTTTGTATTTGTTGCAAGTTGTTTACACTCCGCACACATTTTGTCATTTAATTAAAGACCAATCAAACTTCAGACAGCTTTGCCTTATAAATATTATGAGAGCGGGCGAGAGAGAGAGAGGGGAAAAAGAAACGAATTACATTTGAGGCGTCTAAATGATATCCGTTGCACGCGTGTGTCAATGAACGCGACGGTGCGTGCCACATGTGCCGCTAGCCGCTCTTGCGGTTAACTTCCTCATAATGCAAAAATATCTATAAAAAGTAAAGGCTGGAATGTTATTTATGGAATTGCAAATTGATAAATAAAATAGTGCGCATAATGTAAAAAGCGTTGACAGTTGTTTATGAAGAGAGCACGCGGGGCATGCAACAATGTGTGGCGGCGACAACAACAACAACAACAAAATCAAAACTGGTTGCCCGCTGCAACATAATAAAATATTTTATTTAGTGTTTAGTTTATTTTGTGCAGTCGCCAAAATTTATGTGCCACGACAGAGGCAGACACTGAGAGAGTGAGAGAGAGAGAGGTAGAGAGAGAGAGAGGGGAGAGAAGTTGGCTAGAGAGTGCAATGTCTTGGTTTGTTTGCTTAAGTTCTGTTGTTTGCTTTAGCTAAACATTGTAAAAATATATGCATACATATATACATAGACACATATGTATGTATGTATATGTATATCTGCCACACATTGGGGCAGACATCTGCGAGTCAACGATCAGCGATCGGCAATCAGCGTTCAGCGTTCGACTGTTGCTGTTGCTGCTGCTTCATCTGCTTTTGCTTCTTCTTCTGCTGCTGCTTCTGCTTCTTCTTTTTGGTCATTAAAATTGCAACGTGCTGTTTACTGTTGTTGCTGCTGCTGCTGCTGCCGATTGTGGCTGCCACATTTATTGCACAGGCGTTGGCTTTGTTGCTCGTTTTTATTAAATCAACGAAGCAATTGCAATTTAATATTAAAAATAATAACAAACAGCAGCCGCAGCAGCAGCAGCAACAACAACAACTGCAACAACAACAACAGCAACAGTTGCTGCAACTTCACATTGCTCGTATTGCATTCTTGCAGTTAATTATTTGCCCCTCTGTGGCAGCAGCGCAGACTGCGAGACCAGTTGCAGCTCTCTCTCTCGCTCTCGCTCTGTCTCTGCCTCTTTCTGCAGCAGTTCCATTGAAAATGTTTTACTGCACGCTTTGCCGGTCAATGCATGTCAGTTGTTGCTGTTGTTGTTGTTGTTGCTGTTGCTGGTGTTGCATCTGCGTCTGATCTTGCTGCAACTTCCTACTTCTTGTGGCATTTGCACAAATGTAAACAAATTAATTAATTGCCTTTACTTACAGTCTTTTTAGTTCTCGTGTGTCGATGACTCTGCCACATCCATCGATGAGGTGCAAACGAGAACAACCAAAGATAGAGAGAGAGAGTGAGAGAGAGAGAGGGAGAGAAGCGTAGCAAAATGTAAATATGCATAAAATATATATATTTATTATGATGCATTAGCAACAAGGCAATGTTGATATTCAAGTTCTGCTATTTGTCAGCTGGCCATGAGCTGGAAAGTGTTTCAACTGTTTCAACTCATACTGCAACGAGCGGAAAAGATGGGGGAACAGATGGAGTGAGAGAGAGAGAGAGGGGGGTTACATCTTTAATTATAAATAATATACAACTTAAATTCCGCTTAACCTGAATGATCTGTAACTAGTCCAATAAACGGTGCAGAAAATATCGAAAGGATTTCAGAGCTGAAGTTGAAGTCTTTTAAGATCTTTGTTCTTTATGCGCTGCCATATTCAATAGAGTGAAGATTAATCAAGTACAGGCCCATATGTGAACGTACTGGGACCCTGAAATCTACATATATGCTAGACATACAAAATACGAGAGAATAGGCTTGGGTACTACGTATAATATAAGTTAAGACTATCGACAATCTAAGGAGGCTGGAGAGTCCAGTCAGACATTCAAGGAGAGAACCTGATCAGTAGACCTGATTTGGTTCAGTTTATATTCGGACTAGACACAGTTCAGACCTATTGTTCCAAATTATATAAAATATATTATTTCATTGAACACCAAGTTGTTACATATTCACAAGAACCCAACACAGCGTCCCCAATCACTAATACTCTAGTGTGGGTGCGCTTAACTTATATTATGGACTAGACCATCATTTCCTATTGCGAATTATTTCGAATTAATTATTGGAATATCATTTCGTGCTTAGAATTATAGATCTCTCATTCTTTCACTCTATTTTTCAGCTATTAGAAAGTCAGTTTACATTTTTATATGATCTCTGTCTCTCTCTCTCTCTCTCTCTCTCTCTCTCTCTCTCTCTCTCTCTCTCTCTCTTAATTGCTAACTCTTCAACTTTATCTTTATCGTTCGCACTTACGATCTTTCTTTATCTTTCTCTCTATCTCTACCTCTATCTTTCTCTATCTCTCGTTATCACCCTCTCTCTCTCTCTCCCTCTCTCTCTCTCTCCACCCTTTCTGTTCCCTTTCTCTTTCTCGCTTAGGTCGCAGTACACCTGCATGTAGCACCTTCTAATTATTAAGCCTCACCTGGCTATACTTATTTCCAGCTAAAGCTAAACAGCGCTTGATTGAGTTAAGAGCAGCTTAGAGAGTATCTAAATGGTTACGCTCTACATAGTTCGCTCTTCTTCTTTTTCTTCTTACTACTTAAAGTAATATACTTGTTTCACACTTAGTTTAAGTATTTTTTGATTTATTCGCTCTCTTAATGAGTCAATTAAGGCTGAACTAATTTAACGCTAGGTTTGGCCATTTGTTAAAGGTTTCATTTATTTATTTACATAAAATATGAAATTTACGATCGAACAGAAAGGTGTATTATTATTCATTATGATTATTCCATGAAAAATCAGTTATAAATTATAACTGCCAGACTCTAGAGCATTTTGATGCCATTCGAGTTCAATTTGCTGTAAATAAATAATTTGTAAGCTGCAAAGTAAATGCCATTATTCTATCGTTATTTCTTGGCCAATTAAGTTAAGCCAATGAAAAGCAATCATGAATTTTTGAAGCATATTTAACTGTGGCTGGGGAGGGGAAACAAAACAAAACAAAAAAAAAAAAACAAAATTGAAAAATACTTTTGCTGCTGTTGTTGTTGTTGTTTGGTTCGATTTCAATTTTGTGATTAAGTTGCGTAATGCGCAAATTTCATTTGAAGTCTCTTAATGGATTATGTATGGGCTCGGCCACATAAATAATTGTTTGCACTTCATCCTGTGCGCCGGCCACATACACTATGCATAAATAACGCATACGCCGTGTGGGCCTAGGCATAGACGGGAGGCAAACGCACATTTTATAGTCGACACTTGTGCTTAGGACGTTGCCATAGCTATATCTATATATAAAGAGTTATATATATACATATATATATTTATATATGTAGATGTGTGTGTGTGTGTGTGTGTGTGTAGCAACCACCCACAGCGTGACGCTTGCTCGTTGGAGATTGGCTGCGTCAGCCAACCAAAAATCTTTACTGTTGCGAAAAAGTTGAACATTTTCGCACAAAAAGGCGCGGCCGACGACGACGACGACGACGACGACGACGACGATAACGATGACCAGGACTATGCGAGTGGGTGTATGAGTGGTTTGGCAACGAATACGACGCACAAGGCAAAGGCAGCCAACATGGACATTAGATGACCATGTGTGTGTGTGTGTAAGAGCTGCTGCTGAATTTGAAATTCAAAATGCCAGCAAGCTTATACTCCTTCTCTCTGCATATGTGTGTGTGTGTGTGTGTGTGGGGTAATGGCCGTTCGTCAATGTCCCGGCGAAAAATGCGTTGCCGTTGCCGTTGCCGTCGAGGAGCTGCCCCAAAAGTAGAAGGCACAACAACTTTTGGGTGCTGGCAAATGAAATGAAAGCGCGCGCGCGTGTGTGAGCGAGCCAACACGGATGCGGATGCGGACAATGGGACAGCGGCAGGACTCGGGACTAGAAGCCCATGCATCCATGCATCCACCATCTCCACACACCGACTCTAGTCGAACCTCAGCGGCAGCAACTTTCTGCACTCGGTCCTTTCGTGCGAGGCTGCTCTCGAGGCTGGGCTGCGTCTGGTCGGCTTCTAATGCGCAAGGATATTCGTAAAATGCAAATGTGCAGAACAGAAACGAAGCACAAAACAAACACACACGCACACACACACACACACGCATAGTTCATCTTGCTGCTGGTCAGTGGAATAACAAAAAGCAACGGCACATCGTTAAGGTGGCGGTAATGGCATTTCGGGGCCACGTTCGACGATTTTGGACACCTACGAGCGCCAGCTCACACACACACACACACACACACACATATACACACTCACATATATATGTATATGCACATCATCTCCTGCGTGGTTTTTGTGCGTTTCCGCCAAGTCACAAAATGGCGGCCGCCGCAGTCATCGGCAAAATTTGGCAACGTTGCCACCCCATATGCACCCACTGTCCAGCCTGCACCATCTTCTGCTGCAGCTTGAGCGTGGAGCAAGCTTGGCATCTGCAGCAGCGACGCAAAAAGGCGGACGGCGAATGAAATATCAGCAAAAAAGGCTTTTCAATCGACGCATTGGGCAAGAAGATGCAGATGATGAAGAAGCCTTGCCAACAAAGGCTGGACTGACGGAGGTAGTCATTGATATATTGAGAGTTTTTGGGGTAGCACTGATTTAATGAATATTATTGTTGTTTTTGTTTCATATTTCATGGAATTTTTTTGGGTTAATTATAGAAAAAATTAATTTAAAGAGTAAACAAAATCTTGAAAGAGTTTTTACTGTTAGGTATGAAATGTGCTTTGAAAGATATTAAATTTCAGATTAAAAACTAACTGAAATGCAAATTAAATAGAATTTTATTATTAGCAGTCAACTGGAATTAAAAAAAAAAAAATCAGCTTAAGTGAGTCTGCTAAGCGTTAGTAGATAGATTAGGTAATATGTAGAAGACGTAAAAAAAGAAAACAATATACAGAGATCTCGACAAAAAATAAATAATAAATAATAAAAAAAAATAATAATAATAAAAAAAATATATATATATTTTAATTAATCTTTTTTTGCTTATCTCTATAACTATAAATTTAGTTATTTATTTATTTATTTATTTTTTCACTTAAGAAAATTATCGTTAAATTGTCTAAAAATTCTTTAACAACCAGAATATTTCCATATAATTTATACATTTCATTTCATACATTTTTCATTTTATTTCATTTCATTTCTACAAATTCCTTAACTTTTAAATTCACCTAAGCTAATATTTATAAAGTATGAGTAAAAATTACAGGCAATTCTGTTAAGAGCTGTTAGCTGATTGATTCTGTTGGCAAACTTGGTAAACACAAACAGTTTGTCCCACTGTGCAGGCAGAGATTGCTTTGCACTGTGACTTGCATGCGTTTGCCCGCTGTCCACTGCCCCACTGCCCATTGCCCCACTGCCCATTGCTCGTTGCCCATTGCTCATCAGCGCTGTTTGCTGCGCCGTTATTTTTGCTTTTCCTGTGGCACAGCCTTGCCTGCAGCTCAGGCTACGTTGCTTCTTCCATTGTCGTTGTTGTTCTTGTTGTTGTTTTTCGCAGAATTTTCGTTTCCGTTTCCTGGCCAAACGTGCGTGCCTATGTATATACGGAATATACGTGTGTGTGTGCGTGTGTGCGCTTGCAGGCAGAGTGCATGGGGAAAACGAAAACAAAAATCTTTCAAAATGGCAGCAACGGATGCCAGCTTGCACATTTGCACAACGTGGCCGGGCCTAAAACCCAAAACTTGTGTGAGTCCAAGTGGTGTGCATACACACACACACACACACATACATACACCGAGGCACATACACATAAAGCCCCCGCCTTTGCTTAACTATAGAGCAAAGTCGCTGCAAGTTTTCTGTATGGCAGTCCTCGCAGTCAACGCAGTTATCGATGACGATGTTGACGACAACGGCGACGGCGACGTTGACGTTGATGTTGGGTGCAACTGTCCAGCACAACAAGCAGCTAGAGAAAGATAAAGCAGGGGCTGAGGGGGCCCAACAACAGCAGCCGCAGCAGCAACCAGAAAATTTCAATGCATAACATTTGCTTACCTCAACTTGAAGTAATCAACGCAATTTAAACAGATGTTTACTTGATTTTTAGTTAATTTTTAAGTTTTGATTTTTATGAAATTTATGTTAAGAAATGTGGACAGATTTTGTTAAATATTTATTACAATTAGTGAACTTTAAATGGATAAAATTTAAAGGAAAATCTTGGAATTTTAGTAGGGCATTTGTTGTCAGTTTTATGGATAGTATTTTAGTTTTAGTATTTAAATTTGTAGCATTAAGAAATTATACTTAAATACTTAAATATATCATGGAGATAGTAAGAATAAAACAATAAAATATGTAAGACTGTCAAAGGGGTAATAAGAATAAGAAATAACCTAAAATGTGCTAGACTAAATGCAAAGCAGCTTAAAATTATAATTCTGAGACATTTGAACTTGGATTTAAATAAAAAAAAAAAATAAATAAATAAATAAAATTAATTTGTGAGTCATTCATTTTATTTTTTATTCCATGATTTCACACTTTTTCAGATATTTTTGCCCCTGTTTATAAGCTTCTGCTTCTATAAATCCTAACATAATATTTCTAGTCCCCATTCAGGTATTTTTAGACTTAAAACTGAACTCAAACTGGAAGCTTCAAGCTAGGTTGAAACTTAACCCAAAAAAAGAAATTGTTTTCCAGTTCAAAGAACAATTTGTCAACAGCTACAAACTTACAGCACACTCACACACACACATAAGCCAATGGCTCATTATCGATAGCGCACCAAACTGCTGCCGTTGCTCTGTCCATTGTGCCCACTGTACAGGGTGCTGCTGCGCTTTATGGGCCTAGTCTGCACTTAATTATTATCAGCAAATATGCAGCCATGCCCACATATATGCACGCCATACCTAACCCCATCTCTACCTCTCTCTCTCTCTCTTTGTTTTTTGGCGCTCCTTTCGCAGCCCACATGCGAGTGCACAAATTTTCTCTAAAACAAAATTAATTCCGATTTTTGTTTTTGTAGAAAATTTTCGGCGCTGGCTAACATTACAACAACAACGATGACGACGGTGACGGTGACGGTGACGGTGACGGCGACGTTGACGATGGGCTAACCAGCAATGGCAACAACAACAACAACGTTGACTTTGACCAGGACTCGTGCATACGCACAATTTCTGTCCCAAAAATACGCAGCACCCATTGCCCAGCCCAGCCCAGCTCTGCTCTCTCTCCCTCTCTCCCTCTCTCTTTCGCTTTGGCTGGCCTATGCAATTTACGCCTGCAGGCCTCGAGGCCTCTATGTGCGTACACACACACACACACGCACAGTCTCACACTGGCACATCCGGTTGAAAGTTTTCTAGGTGCCCCAGACACTTTGCATGCGTATTTTGCACGCATTCTAGAATTTCAATTAAAAATAAATCACAAAAACGTTGCTACCCTAGCCGATGGCCCAAACTCCAGCTGCAACTCCTAACACCCAACCAGACGGGGTTTTGCATGCGTGTGCGTGTGTGTGCTCGTCCCGTTTGCATTTGCATCTGCATCTGCATCTCGCGTCGCTGTGTTAGAAAATGCATTGCATTTTGCACACGCATCCAATTTCTGCTGCTACGTGGAGACCAGTGCAGTGCAGTGCACCTCTTTGCCCCATCGCCACCACCCACCCACACACACACACACGCACACATGTATGCATCCTGTGTGTCTTCTTCCTCTTTGCAGTTGCAGTTGCCGTTGCAGTGTAGAGCCCCGACTGCTGCTGCTGTTGTTGCTTTTGACCAGCGTCCATTGCCGCTGCAGCTATATCGATGATGCGCTGACTTTGATTCGCCTGTCTGCATGTGTGTGTGTGTGTGTGTTTGTGTGTGCCGCATCCTGCAACCCTGCAGCTGCTTCTGCTGCGCTTTCTTTGCCACCATATGCAGGCAGAACAACAACAACAAAGGTGGGCCGAACAATGCGCTTGGCAGAAAACTTAATGTGCGTTTTCTGCCCACTGTTCCGCTGTTCCCGTTAGACAGCCAAAAAACCACAGCTCATTCCCAGTTTAGCTCTGCACTCGTCTCTCTCTCTCTCTCTCTCTCTCTCACACACGTGTGTTATATATCGTTCGTTTGCTGTGTTCCGTTTCGGCTTTAGCTAGTTCTCTAATGCTCTCTTCAATTATAATGCCCGATTTGCAGTTTTTCCCGAGGTGCTGCCATCTGCATTAGAGCGATAGCAGCGATATAACGGCATTCTTAGGGTTCCATACAGTGGCTGCGATATGTTTCTGGTTAATTGATTATTCGAATGAAGTTTGCTAGCATGGGATATGTTCATGTGAGTAGGAAATCGAAGGATTTCTCATAATGAAGACTTGACTGATTGACTGATTGATTGACTAAGATATATATGACTGACTAGCTAACTATACTAAAAGATTCATAAGCTGAAAGTCCTATGGGAGATCTTAATTTACATAGTTTTTCTGTCCGAATTCGAGCATTTTAATATTCAATTCAAACTTCGATTTGACTTAAAGAGATAAATGTAATTTTCTTAATACTCTGCATTTCATTCACGTATTTATTTTAATCCACTGTTTCTAATGTGCATCAAATCGTTTTGTTGAATTGAAAATCCTCTTCAGTGTCACACAACGATCTCATCGGGATGGATGGAACGTAGCTCGGACTCTCAGCAATGCAGCTGCAGCAGCACGCACACACACACACACACACACGTATGGCTAGGCGAAATCATGTATAATGGTCAACACGCATACGCATAGCTATATACAACTGAGCACACACACAGACACAGACACAGCTATATATATGTACGTATAAATATATATGTATGTATGTGTGAGTGTGTATGCAATATAATAGTCGTACTTAGAAATGCTGTAGAGCTCGCCCACCCACAGCCCCTAGAAACGACCACAGCAATGGGTGGACGATGGCATGAGTGGGGTGGGTGGCACGCCCCCTTGCAGCTAGCTACTCTTCGTGTGCGCAGTGCGACTCGGCCTCGAACGGGGCAACAGCAAATGCTGCAAATGCCACATAAGTGCCCGCTGCATAGATGGGTGCAGTGGGTGGTGGACGGGGTGGACGGGGTGGACGGGGTGGACTGGGTTTCTCCACCTCGTTTGCATTAGGGGCGCGCGAGCGCTCAGTGTGCGTGGCGAGAATTCGTTGCCTCGATTTGCCTATAATTATGTGTGTTATATAACAAACTGCATTTTGGACGAAATAGTCGGGGGCATCGGAGTGGATCGGGTGGCTTGGGGTGGCTTAGGGTGGCTTGGGGTGGCTGCAACCATTCTGCCTGCATGAATATTCAATAGCTCAAATAGAGCATACGCCGCATTGGACGTCGCCTGCATTACTTATATGCCTGGACTCTCGTAATATTGTCGATAATAAATATTAAATTGAAAACGCATTTTGGCCCCACTCTACCCACCCATCCAGCATTTCCCCGTTCGGTCGAGTTCCCCTTCAAATTGCTGACCAATTTTTACGCCAATGCAGCACTTGCTACACTTTTTGTTGCAGTGTAATCGGCTGCATGATAATTTGCAACAAAACAAAAAAACACAGAAAGGGAGAGAGAGAGGGAGGGAGAGAGGAAAAAAAGCGCAAACTTTAGCATTCATTTCTTAATGAGCGGCGATGCCTGCTGCGAGTTTCGATCGCTGCGGATCGTTCAATTTGAGATTCGTTTTTCTTTTAATGCCTTTTCATTTTTTTCTCTTTTGCATTTGCCTTTCTGTTGCTCGCATTACTGTAATTACACACAGAGCCAAGAAAAAGAAACACACACAAAATAATTCTTAAGAAACTCATAAAAACCAAAACGAAGCCATTACAATCACACATGAAAAGCAGGCAAAGAAGGGTCCAGGGTGCAGGGGGCAGGGCCACAGACTCAACTCGCATGCAAACGGTGAGCAAATTATATGGAGAGCGAGAAAGAGAGAAATTTCGTATTGCAATTTGAATACACGAGCTGCAGAATTATGCGAAATGTGTTGAAAGGATCGCTTCAACTTTAATGCATATATACAGTTTAAAGTGTGACGGGGAGGGGGTTGAGGTGAGGAAGGAGCATATATATTCAAATTGTAAGATTAGCAGAGGGCAGCACCTGCATAACCCAGGAGTTTATAGCTTTGTAAAAGTGCCAAACATTCAATATTCATACTTAGTTGAACTCTTAGACTATATAAGCACGAAGTAGATTTAAGTCTAAGACTAGAAACATTGAATTTTATTATTATTATTATAAAATAAATTCAACTAAATTAGGTATGCTTAAGAATTTTCTATTCTATTTCTATTCATTGCAGGTGAATAAATTTGGAATAAGAATCAAAAAGAAATAACTTCAAAGGACACTCCAAAGCACAAAGATAAGTCTATTTATATTTACAGACCAATTTCTTTATTTATATCATTTATATTTGCTCTCCTCGATTATATTTTTGCTTTAAGGAAAGCAGACATTTTATTCTTCTCTGCATTACAGATTCACCCAAAAATTTGGAAGTATCTTCTTCATTCAAGTAACATTTGAGCCAATTCCAAAATTTATTTAAGTTGAGATTTTTTCGCGAGTGTTGAAATTGTGTTGAGCAACAGATAAAATATTGAAATGTTGCATGCAAAGCAGCTGCTGAGTGGAGCTCACGAGTTGCTGTGGCAGAGGCGCTCAACACACACACACATACGGCGCACAAATATATATTTTCATAATTTTGTTTTTTTTTTTGCGGCCTGTTGCTGCTCTTCTGAGTTGTTTTTTCTTTCTTTTGTATACATTTTGCTGCCTTTTCTTAAGCTGCAAATCGCGGCAATCGTTAAGATCACGAAAAACAATTCAAAATTAATGGTAATAAGCAGTTGCTGGCGCGCCAAAGCAAAACAAAGGCCGTACCTGGCTGCCAACCTACCTACCTACCTGTGGCTGCTGCAGCGGTTTAAGGAGTCCGTTGAGCAGCAGGCGCTGGCAGAGGGAGTGAGGGGAGCGAGTGGAGTCTGCTGCATGCCCCAGCGAAATTACTGCGTACAACAGAAGCCGTCTGACCGTGGCTGCGACT
Source organism: Drosophila aldrichi (assembly GCA_035045965.1). Lineage (NCBI taxonomy): Eukaryota > Metazoa > Arthropoda > Insecta > Diptera > Drosophilidae > Drosophila > Drosophila aldrichi. Next base: position 11,753,519 of record JAWNOM010000501.1, read on the forward strand.
GCAAAAGATGACTTGAACGGCAGCTCATTTGCAGGCTCCTCTCACTCAAACAGTAGTCCAGTTTCTGCTGCTTCTTCTTGCTCTCCTCCTTCTTTTTGTATGCTTGCTCAAGAAGTTAAATGAGGCTATATTAGTTTGTAGTGTAAGAAATTTGGGTTTGCTGTAAGGATAGTCGAAAAAGTCAAGAGATTCGTCAAGTTGTGGGAACTTCTTAGCAAAAACTATCAAGAGAAACTATATATACTATAAAGGACTGTATAGTTAAATGGCAAAAATGCACTTTGCTTTAATTTCGATATCTTTATTTGCATTTGTTTTATTAAATTCGATTTATATTCTTTAATAGACATATTTTTGTTATCATATATATTATGCGACTTCCGTTAAACGGTGGATGAAATTTGATAGAACATAATATTATTTATATGAAAATCCGAAGTCTGTCTGTTAATTTTGATATTACATCTAATATAGCTATACTTATATTATCGAATTTGGTTCTTTTTCTTTTATATCTTGTCAGAACTCACGGTTCTACCTTTAAAGATCTCATTTAAAGATCTCCAAAACAAATTTCGCTCTATAGTTTTAGTTTCTCTTAAGCCTGAGCGGGCATTTCGTAGTCATTGTGATCCAATTGCGCTGCTCTTCCTCGTTTTTTTTGCTCAATTTTTTTGCGGGGCGTTGCGCCGGCGCTGCGCAGGAGCCAGAGCTGTAGACCCCAACGTTGATCGATGGCGGCCTCTCGCTTCTGCTGCTGCTGGCTATCTGCCTGGTATTTTTTTCATTTTATTTCTTATTTTTTCGAGCTGCTGTTAGAAGTCGTGTCGTGTAGCAGGCCGCAATCATACGATATTTTCAGCATCCAAATTATTATAATATATTATTATTAGCTGTTGCCTGCTTGCCTGATTTTTTCTGTATTTTTTTTTTTACATTTTTTTTTTCCCCCGCTGCATATGGCTAGATAATGCGAAATTTTTGCTTATGCTGTGTGAATGGACTTTTGGCTGATGAGGCAGGAGTCGTAGCAGCAGCAGCAGCAGCAGGAGGAGGAGCAGCAGCAGCAGCAGCAGCGGTAGTCGGAGTAGGAGGTCCGTGAACCCGTGCTTCGAGGCTTCAGTTTTTCAAGCATGATGGATAGTCAACTAAATGAATTTGCATGCGACAAAGCTGCGCGCAGCAGCTAAAAGCCTCAGCCTGAAGTATATCCAAAATAAAAGGCATAACAAAAAAGTCATTAGCATGTGGGTGCGGAAATGTAAAAGTGTGTGTGTGGGTGTGCATAAAAAGCGAGCACACACACACATACAGTCACACGCACAGCTATCCAAAAGGCTTTGAATATGGCAGCAGCTGGACCAATCGAAGCACGTCGCGCCTTGGTTGGATGCGAGTGTATGTGTGTGTGTGTGTGTGTGTGTTTTAGTCTCTTCTCAAACTGCGACATTGGTTCTATGTTTGCCTTTTACTTGCATTTTCTTTTACTTTTTATTGAAACTTTTTTATATACATTTTTTAGTTTTTACTTTTTACATATATACATACATCAGCGCTGGCTACTGTGGCGGGTGTGAGTGTGTGTGTGAGTGTGTGTGTGTGTCTGGTCACCCTCTATACATACGCATGCCTGCAGCTCTCGGACCTGCCACACGATATGTCCTGAGCAGGAGGCAGGCTTTATGTCAATGTCTGAGCTGCCATGTTGTAAGTTATGCCACACACACACACACACACACACACACACTAAAAAAAAGAAGAGAAACGAAAGAAGCAAAAGAAAATTGTAGGCAAGAAAATTGTTTTCCCGACTCGGTAACCACTCCCCTAACGCCCATACACCAGTGTCACTGTTATTTAGTTGAAGGCTGCGCATCAAAGGGAAAGCAAATTTCCATTGAAAGCTGCAGCGTTGCGTGAAATGCTTTACGAGCTGAGAGAGCTCAGAGGCGCTGCGATGTCAGATGTGAGATGTGAGCTCTAAGCTTTGCCTGCAGCCTACCCACCTGGCTGCTTCTTGAGTGCATTTGTCACACCTCGACGGCAACAACAGCAACAACAACAACAACAGCAACTGGAGCATTGGCAGCTAAGCAAAGCAAATGGATTTTTATGGATTGACATGACAGGTAATTGGTGCACTTCGCCGCCTTCTTTGCCTCCATCGCTTCATTTTCTAAAATGCTGCAGCTCCTGTTTATCATCTCTCTCACTCTCTCTTTGCTTGATCCTTTGCTGTAAAAGCCTCGGCTTAATTGGGCTTTTGTGAGTGGCAACGGTTTGTGACTTGGCCAAAGGCGCTGCTAATATCAAATTACCAGTGTCAAGCGTCTCAGAGTGGTGCAGGTGGTGCAGTGGGTCGTGTCTTGGAGGCGCACGCACTTAATTGCCAACTGCATGCTAGCTCTTTTTTCTCTCTTCTTGAACAACCATTACTTTCAGTCAGCCAGAGGGCCCAAAAGTTGCTACGTAAAAGCAAAATATAACTAAAAATTAAATTTGAAAAATACAAATTTACTAAAAAACTTACAGTGGCTCAAGCAATTACCACGAGTGTAATGAAGGATGCAAAACTGGTTTGAATCGTTGTAGTCTTCAATAAACCTGAAAGATGAGTTATAGATGACAGCTAAGTATGTGGTAATATGCTGGAAAACACTTCACTCGAGCTGGATAATGATAGGTACCAGTAAATATTTTTGAAAATTTTTAATATTTAAGATGCTAACGAAATCATAATGGAACATACTCTGACTGTAGTTCCTTAACTCAAATTTGGTTGTACATAAAGTGGTATGGTCTTTCCGTATTGACAAAATATGAGTATTTATATAGAACTGCTGAAAGATTTAAATCTGATGGAAAAAACTTTGAACAAACGTACCGCTTTACACTTTAAGATCAAGGTTACTTATATGCAATGATTTTAGGACACATTAACGTTTCACAACACTAAATATAGGCAGGATTTTAAAAAACCTTAAAAATTCTCTTCATATACGAAAATTTGCCCAAACAAACTTTGTCGTTATGCAACACTGAAGGATTTCTAACGCATTTATTCAAATACTTCTTTTTCTGTTTTTCTTCACCCATTTTTTTGGGGGGGTATCTCTCAAGATATAGTTGACCATATATTTCGCATATGGGCTTAAGCAAAGCCATGAAATATTGAAAAAGTGCAAACATACAGTTTTACATATGGCAAAACTATAGGAAAGTGGGCGTTACAGTTACCTAATATGTGTGTGTATGTGTGTGTGTGTGTGTGTGGTGTAACAAAATAGATGGGCCAATAGACGTGATGAACGCAGCAAAAAACAATTCGAGTGCGCGGACAAAAAAAAAAAAAAAGACAGAACGCAAAGAATGAAAGAGGAAGCAGATGAAGAAAGAAAGCTGGCAATTTATATACATATACATATACATATAGTATGGAATCGTATATACTATGCTTAAGCGACTACACCTACCTATTCGTATCCTTCTTTTGCATATGTGTGACTGTATGTGTGCTTAAAATTTACTTAGAGTTATTTATGCAAAAGCGACAACCCCCAACGAAAGCAAAGTGAAAAATATAATCGAGGCAAAGCGAAAGAGCTAGAGAGAGAGAGAGTGAGTGAGTGAGTGAGAGATGGGGCAGCGCAAGGATAACCCTATTGTCCTGCTGCTGCCTGGCACCTATATAGCTCTTGGACTGCAAGATATATTGTAATTAGAAACGTTTTCTTCAATTTATGCATTGACCAAATCAATTTCAATAAAAAGCAACTACTGTGTCATGGCTTGACGTTGTTTCTATATCTAAATTGCATTTGACTGCCGTAGCCAACGAAATATGCGATTTCTTGATGCCAATTAAAATGGCAAGAGGGATCAAAGGAATCATTTGGCATATGTATGCAGTAGCAGCTGAATGGAAAGATTTGTGAGCAATATTTATTAGTTTGATTAGATTTGCTTTAATTCGAGCTGTGGAATTATAATAAAGAGACTTTGACTCACTAATTCATAAAGAGTGGAACAACAATGAACTAGAGCTTATAAATTAACATCTACTTATAGCTACGTCTCGAACTTTCTTTATCCAATATAAAAATCAATCTTCCAGCAACCAGCCCATGAGCCCAACCCTCAGCTAGGCTATGCTCAAATTGGCATATCTTTCTTCACATATGCAAGAGTTAGTAAGTATATATAGCCCTGCTCAGCCCCGCTTTATGTGCGTATTGTCTCCGCGGCTGGCCAGACACCTCCTACATGCGTTGTATCAATGTAATGCATCTTTTGCTTCTCAGCGGCATCCTGATCCGTTTTGGCTGCTGCTGCGCAGAAAAGTGCGCTATCTTTTTCGCACGCCTTGAAAGTCGCGACGCATCGCATCGCATCAAAGCGCAGCGCAGCTCATCTCATCGTTAACTGGCCGCCCCCAGCGTACGTCCACGTACTGGCCAGCATTGCAATTTACTTTCGTGGTTTGCCTATCAAGTTCTGCTTCTTCTTCAGCTAGTACATAGGCCAGCCAACTCCTGCTGTGGTCTCCTGCTGGCTACGACCATGCCACGCTGTTTTCATCTTGTCAAAAGCCTGCGACTTGGTTCGAATTTGAAAGTTTTGTGCGTTGTGTGTGTGTGCCACGCCTAGAGCAGTCGCGCTCATATACCACACACGCACATACACACACACACAGAGTCATTGGTGTGTGTTGGCCAAAAACTGCAGCGCCTTTTCCCTGCAGTTTGTGTTGCACATGCATTGTTGTTGCTGCTGGCCAAAAATATTTCATAGCCGAGGATCCATCAACAGCAATCGCCCTCCCTCCCTCTCTCCCTTCCTCTCTCCATCTCTAGTTCATCTGCTGCACTGTGTTGGTTGCTCCTATGGCTACGTTTCTAATTAAATTTTATTTTATGCCACCATTTCGGCGCCTTCCACTTGCTGCAGTCGGTGCTGCCCGCTCTCCCTCTTTGTCCCTTTTGTGCCTTCAATTTGCTGTCCTTTAGCTCATCCTGGTGCTCATCCTTGGCCAGGCTTTTAGTTAAGAACGCGCTCGGTGTGCAAAATTTCGCCTGATTGCACTTTGATGAAAACTCAATTATTGCGCAGTGTGCGTGCGCTCAACTCATGTCCAGAGTCGGAACCGGAGCCACATCCAGAGCTAGAGTCTGGCGAAAGTAATGTTGCACCTGCAACGGTGCTGCAACGGTGCTGCAACGGCTCGGCCACTCACTCGTCTCTGTCGTTTCGCCCATTGCCTAATTGAAATGCTGGTCGGCGCCAGATCTGACATTAGCCACGCATTTGAGCCCATCGATCAAAGGCAGTTGCCGTTGCTCGTTATCGCTGCTCAGCACACGCGTTGCGAAATCTTATGCCTAGCCACGCCCCCCCACTCCCCCCACACACACCCAGCCTGCCTGTAGCATTAATGCAACTAAGGTGATATGACGAATGGGTGATTAGGTTTTTGTCATCTCACTAGCCACCCACTCTAGCCCCATTTGGACCACTCGGCCCAGCGCCTGCGGCTCAATTTTCGTAGCAACCAATTTTTTATCACACTTTGCAAGGGGTATATAGGTTTTGATGTGTCACGTGGCATTGGTTAAAATGCATATGTCTTTATGTATATATATTATATGCATAATTTGAATATCAATCGTATATATTTTCCATGAATATTATGTCTCTTCTATTACCGACTATGGGTTTAAGATATATTTAAAATCTTAATGAATCGTTACATTGGCTATTCTTAATCATTTCTTAATCATCAAAAATATGATATACTATATATAGTTACCCATGATTAGTTTGAATGACTGTTGCTGTTTATAGTAAGTCGTATATCTCTGCTAAGATATATATCTTAGCTTGTCTTCATATTATTTTTATATAAAGGCAACTTAATTAATATAAAATATAATGGTTTTGTTGAAATATATGTAATAGGCAGAAGGAGGCGTGGCAGACGCCACAAAGTATATATATTCTCGATCAGGGTGAGGAGTTGAGTCGATTTAGCACAATTCCACTGTCTATTTCTTCTAAGTATTCCCTCTACGTATTGCTTCCCAGCATTTTCGTTAAGTATTTCCCCTACGTATTTCCTTTACGTAATTCCACTACGTATTTCCTTTACGTAATTCCTCTACGTAGCTCCTCTACGTCTTTAATGCTTAGCTGATCGATCACACACTCCGCTTCACTTTGTTGCGCTGACTCCCAGCAGGCCTGGAAGACTGAAGACTGACTGAAGAAATGCTGCAGCTGCTGCCCTTTATATAGCGACACTTTTACTCAAGCAGAGTCTCTTCCAAATGTTGAGACCGACAGCAAGTAGAGCTCGCTGCAATCGAGCTTCAAGTGAGCAATGGAAACGCTCTCTGCTGCTGTGAGCATTCTAGCTTCGTTTTACCTAAATACAAATACCAAATGAAAGCTGCTGCATACACATAGACCACTTTAGTGATCTTCTGCACTTGTTCTCTGCTTGCTTTTACTTTTACTCAACTACTGTGTCTCTCAAATGGTGCGTGCGTACCTATGCGTGTCTGTGTATGTGTGTTTGCGTATATATTATTTAAAATAGTTTGCCGTGCGAACAACTCTTTTGTTTTATGTTTTTTCCACACAACTATAGAAACTTCCAGTAAATCTTCGTTTCATTTGTAAGCATATTCACTCTTCGGCTTTGCTTGGCACAACGCTCTTTTCTTGTTACATACACAGAGACTTACACCCACTCACGCACTCCCACGCACCCACGCACACCCACACATGCACACAACACACATTTACATGCATGCAACTGCAGTCGCCTTATATGCGTTCATCCAGGGCAGGCAGCACATTTTTTTCAATGCTCGCCTCTGCAGTGCCTCGCCGCCTTTGGCGGCATTTTCTTTGCCATACTTTTCAATCTACACACACGCACACATGATGTATGTGTGTGTGTGTGTGTGTGTGTGCGGCCATATATCGTTTTTAGTTTGTTTTTGCCATGTTGCTGTGCCTGCGCCTGTATTTTGGCTTGCCTGCCGCCTCCTGCCAACTCATCTCTCTCTCCATCTCTCTCTCTCCCCCACTCTCTCTTCACTCGTCCTGTGTCGTCGTCCTGTGGCCCATACATAGTTTTCTCTATTGAACATTTTACATATTAGAAATTTTGCAAATGGGCAACGCTCTGCGCCTACCACACACACACACACACACAAGCACACACGCACACACACACACACACACACACTAGCCCAAAAGTTATGTGTCCGTTGCGAACATGCACAGCTCCCAGCTCCCTGCTCTCGGCTCCATGCTACGCATCCGGAACTGAATTCGGCGTCGCCATCGCCATCGTCATTGTTGTCGTTGTTGTTGTTGTTGTCGTTCGCCTCGTAGTTGTAGTCGTTGCCATCTCGTCGTCATTTCTCTGCCATCGGCCATCGTCGTCGTCGCCGTCGTCGTCATCAACAGGCCGCGTCGCTATGGCTATTACTACGGACAGCTGCGGCTCCCTTGTCGTCGTGGTGCTCTCCCCATCCACTGGAGCTCTGCTGCTGCTTCTGCTTCTGCCCGTTGTTGCTGTTGTTGAGCGGGTGCGGCTTTTGATGCTTTTGCATCAATGTGTCCTCTGCTCTCTCTGTACATGTGTGTGTCTATTCTGGCTGCTGCACTTAGCCAGCAGGTATCGACTGAGGCACAGGCATAGGACCTCATCGAGCCAGCCTTCCCCAAAAACAACTTTGTCCACGCTGATGAGAAACAACATTTGAGCATCCGTTGAGAGGGGGCTTCCCCCTTTTATGCGTCGTCTATTGATAAATTGCACTGCACGAAATTTGATAGTGTTTGCAAATTAATTGATATAAATATATAAAGAAAAATAATTAAACTAATAAATATTTAATTGATACTTTTCAAAAATATAAAATATGGAATATAAAATATAAAATATAAAATATAAAATATAAAATATATAAAATATAAAATATAAGATATATAAAATATAAAATATAAAATATAAAATATAAAATATAAAATATAAAATATAAAATATAAAATATAAAATATAAAATATAAAATATTAAATATATAAAATATAAAATATAAAATATAAAATATAAAATATAAAATATAAAATATAAAATATAATATATAAAATATATAATATAAAATATAAAATATAAAATATAAAATATAAAATATAAAATATAAAATATAAAATATAAAATATAAAATATAAAATATAAAATATAAAATATAAAATATAAAATATAAAATATAAAATATAAAATATAAAATATAAAATATAAAATATAAAATATAAAATATAAAATATAAAATATAAAATATTTTTTATAATATCTTATATATATTTTATATAATACTTGATCATCTAGCAAATCTCTATCTATCTATTGATCTATTTCCTTTCTTAACCATAGATCTCCTATGATAATTTCTATAATTTCAATCATTTCTAGCCCTGTATCGCCTCGCAGCTTGTCTAAAAACTTTGCTGCAGTCAAAATGTTCGCAATGTCGCCTGCTCTCTTGCCTTTCTTCTGCTTGCTCTTTGGCTAAGCCGCTGTTGCCGCCGTTGCTGGTATTTGATGCTGCTGCCAGTGGGTGCTGCTCATGCTCGTGCATGTGGGGCTGCCCAGCCCAGCCCAGCCAGCACCACCTTCACTCGCAGTCAACTTGCCCGCACAAAACTCTGCAGCTGCACACACACGCACACACACATGGAAACATACGGCCTAGCTGCCTTCTCTGATACCCACTACTATGCTCATGTGTGTGTGAGTGTGTTTGTGAGGAGTCGCCAATATTCCAGCTTCAATTTGAGTTGAGCCAAGCACCACCTCATCCATATTTGCATGTCTCTGCCCATGTGTGTGTGTGTGTGTGTGAGTATGTGCCATTGTATGCATGCATATTAAATTCAATCGAATGTATTCTCTATACTCGATATTCCTCTATGCGCTGCGTTCGTTTCGATACCAATTTTTTTTTTGGTTTTTGTTTTTTTGCACTCGTTCTCATGCTCATTCTCGTTTTCGTTTCTCTATATGTTTTTTTACAGTTTTTTTATTTTTATTCTTTTCTCTACTCGACTACTTCAGCATTACGTATACGCTACGTATACGTAACATTCGTTAGAAATAGGCGGAGTTATCAGCGTTTTTCAAGTTATAATAAAAATGCAACACATTTTACAGACATGCGACCATGTGTATATACATTTATATATATATATCGATATTTATATGTATGCATAGATTGCCATGTATTACACACACACACACACAGAGAGAGAGCTGCAGGAGTCGCTCACTTATGACCCTTGCTCTGTTTCTCTGGCTACTTTTCATAGATTTTTTCCTTCAATATTGGTTTGGAGTGGCGCAACTTTTTTATTCGTGATGCTACTGCTGCTGCTTGTTGCTGTTGTTGTTGTTGTTGTATATCCATATATACAACAGACGGTTTTTGTTGCTGCGATTTTTTATTATTTTTCAATGCTCTCAAGCTCGACGTCGCATAAAACTTGTGTTTTTGCTGCAGTGGATTGTAGCAGTGCTCCGACTCCGACTCCGATTCCTCCCCCTGGCCACTTTCCGTGCCCTTACCCCTTTCGTCAGTGATCCCTGGGACATAGCTCGTTACAGTTTCCGTTGCCAGCCAAGAGCTGAGAGCGAGACATTTTGCTAATGCATTGATTAAAATTGAATTTTTAATTAAAATATTGTGCTTGTATATGTTTGTATCTGTGTGTATGTCTGTGTGTGTGTATTCTTGCACAAGTTTTGTTTATTTGTTTTGTAGCTCTTGAAGGCAACATTTTTTTTGTTTGTTACTTTTCAACAGCTCAGCTTATTACATTTGTCTTAAAGCAAACAAAATACGTAAAAAAAAGGCAACAAATTCATAAAAAATTAAGAATAATGATAATTTGTTTGATAAGCAGGCAGCACAACAAATGTCATAAACTATTCGGAAAGCTTTAAAGTTTTTATTTGCACTATAAAAAAATATCTAAATAATACTTGGGATTATACTGCAATAGCCAAAAGGCTAGATAATGAGCTTATTTAGTGTGAAAATTAATAAAATTCTCTAGTTTTTTATGCCTTGAATTTATTATGAAATTAAAAAAAAAAATAATAATAATATTAAAAGTGATAAAAATAATTCTTAGAAAATGTTCAAGAAGTCATGAAAAAATTGGTATGAATCATTAAAATTTTAATTTAGTTGATTTTATTTAAAATTGTAAAATTTTGATCGAATTTCTTGAATTTAATATTTATTTTAATTAGAAATTAAATAAATCAGCAAAGCTTGTTGTACAATCATTGTAATATATACTAGATAATATATTAATAATATAATAAGCAATTATTAGTAATTTAATATGGCTGCTGTTGAGCAACATTTCGAGTATGATGTGTAAAGTTGTGTCATATCAGAGAGAGAGAGAGAGAGAGAGACAGACAGACAGAGACATGAAGGCTTCCTTTAAATTTCAAATGGAGTTTAAGTAAAAATCGGAATATGCTTATATTTAGAGCGGAAGCCAAGTCAATAATAAGCCAAGCCCTCACTAAAAACTGCTTCGAATCAAGCAGCAATGCATCAAGTATCAGCTCAATATACCCATCAAGCAAAGTCCTTCCATTCCATACAATTTCCATCTTATGATTGGCCCAGCAATTAAAGACTTTGCTCAAGCAGCAAATGGCAAACAATTCATGTCGAATTTGACTTATCTTAGTTATGCAGAGACTTTAAATAACTTTGACACACACACACGATTGATGGTGATAAGTGCTTTCAATGCAACAAAATTGCAGCTAGATTGCAGTTGGAATTGTAAGGAATTTCACTTTCGATGAGCATTTAGCATTTGGTATTTGTCTAGCCTGGGTGTTGAGTTCACCTCAAGCCGTCTTTACAGGCAAACTCAATAAATCACATGCAATTATGCAAGCAAAAGCATCCTTAAGGAATATTCACACTTTCACACGTTGCCACAAGTGTGGCTTGTGTGTGTCTGTGTGTGTGTGTGTGTCTGCTGACCAGAAAGCCAAGCCAAGCCAAGCCAAGCCACAAGTGTATTTTGGCCATAAATCTCAAAATGCAGTTTCTTATGCAATTGCAGATGAATCGAAAGGCTATTTACACAAAATATTTTCTTTGCAATTTATATTTGCCCAAAATTGTGCTTGGCCAAGAGAGAGACGAGACGCACACAAAGTGGCGGTGGCCAAGGGGGCGGGGGCCTTGCCGGCCGAGACATCCTGGCAGTCTATAAGTGAGCCAATAAATAAACACACAAATTTTCGACAGGCAAACATTTGCTCAAGCAAAAACATTCACAAGATGTTCATGGCTACAATTTGCATGCGTATGTGTGTGAGTGTGCGTGTGTTCGTGTGTGTGGGTGTCAAGCCACAAACACCTTTTGCGTAAAATAAAGCAATCAAGCAAATAATGTTGCCACATTACACGACATATCAACAGCTTCCTGCTGTGCAATGCCAATGCGAGAGCGAGATGGCGCGAGGCGTGTGTGTGCGCAACAGAGAGCGCAGCACACAAGCTAGGTTAAATTTCTTTAATAGAAGACACAGACAGACACACACACACGCACACACACATGCTCGCACACAGGCATGCAGCTAAAATAAAATTGAAATCATGTCGCAAGCAACAACCTTGAGGAATGCCGTCACACACACACACACACACACGTATAGAGAGACATACACACACACACACACACACACACACACACAGCTAGAGTTGTCTGGCAAAATGTCTCGACTCTCGACGCGGACTCAATTCAAGTTGACTTCACTTTGCTTTTGGCATGTGCTGTGGCATGTGGCAGCTTAGCCCTGGCTACTCCCCTGTCTTACCCTCTCTTTCTTTTGCCCTTTCTTTCTCACTCATGGTGTGTGCACTTTCACTTGGCCCACGCCCCCTTTTGCTGCACTTACTCTGTGTGCCATATTTAACAAATTATCTGTAATTTCTCCGAGCAAACGTCGCCATCTTTGCACCCAACCCCAAAAGCCAAAAGTCTGTCCGTCGCAAACATTTAAGCCAAAGCACACACACACACACTCACACATACATGCTCAAGCCACTTGTCAAGATGGATAGCAGGAGCAGCAGGAGCAGGAGCAGCAGTAGTGGTTGCTCGTTGCTTAACGTCCTTGTCCTTGTCCTCGTCGTTGTCCTCGTCGTTGTCGTTGTCCTCCTCGTTGTCTGAGAGGCAGCCGGGAATTTGGGCTTGAAGCAGCCGCAAGTGCTTAACTTCAGACAGACTCACACACACACACACACACACTGGCACACACATACATACAGACATCAACAGGCAGCCTGTGCTCAACCACAGCCGCATTGCTGGCAAGGACGTCAGCCAGCTGAAGGCAATCAGATGCAGTCCTTTTGGCCAGAAGGAAGTTGTTTGTGGGTCGCCTCGTTTCTCGCCTCCCTTCCGCCCACCCATTCAAGGCTGACCGAGGACCCTTTTGCCAGGCGATTATTGTCCTTATTGCCCAGTCTGCTATTGTTGTTGTTGCTGTTGTTGTTGGCTATGATGCTGCTGTTGCTGCTGTGGGTGTCTTCTCGCAAGATGAAAGCCACTTGCCATTCATGGACGACCAGCCAGTCAGCTCTGGCCTGGTCTGGTCTGGCTTTTGCATGCTGCATGGGGTGCTGCTGCTGGCTGCTGGCTGCTTCCGCCGCAATGTCTGCTTCCTGGACACGAGAGCTCCTTTTGACTGCGGCCTGGCCCAAATGACCTTGAGCATTACAGTTGAACGTTTGTCATGACGGCAGAGCACACTCTGAGGGTCGTCTTTCTCTCCCCTTCTCTCTCTCTCTCTCTCTCTCTCTCGCTCTATGGCTCTATCTTCAGCATCCCCTTCGAGAGTTGGCTAAGCGCCCGCTTTGCTATGGCTTTCGCACTTGGCCCTTGGCTTTCGGTTTGACTCACTGGCCACTCCCCCTTTAGCAGCTGCAACAGCGACTGCTGCTCGAGTCGAGTTTTGCATTCGTGTAAACTGATGTGTTAAGCTGTTAAGTGCCAAAGTAAGTGTTTTCTTTCACCATCAACGCCAACAACAACAACAACAACAACTTTGACATCCCTTTCACTTGGCACTTGACCTTGAATGTTGGGCGGCGCCTGTTGGCAGCTGTTTAACTTGTTTGTTGCTCCAGCTGTTGCCTGTTGCTTTTCATTTTGGTAGATTTTTTAACTTTGGCAGCAACAGTTGGCCAGAATGCTTATTAGCTTGGCAGTTCATATAATTTACTAGCTGAGTTACTAGAGCGTGCTATCTCGGTATCTATCTTTTGATAAATCGCTATATTAGGTTGCCTTTCAACTAACCTGTTGCTGGGTGTTTGGATGGTAAAGAGTTCATGAAGTAATATGCTCGCCTCCTATTTGACTTTCTCTAAATTTCTGTGTTTAGTAGTCAACTCTAATGACTAGGAATCTAGAGTTAACATTCTGTTAAAGCTCCAATTATGATTGTCTGTCTTTCTTTGCATCATATTGTTTCTACTACTATTTAGTCTTTACCTCTGCCTGACATTCTTAACCTTTTGTCCGTATCTGACTAACTCCTTAAAGCTGTTGCAATTTCTTTCCCTCTTGCTGCCTCATCCCTCTCTATCACCATACTCTCTTTCTAACGCCTTAATATTTTCTTCCCTCTTTCATATTGCACTCACTCTCTATCTCGCTATATATATATATCTCTCTCTTTCTTTCTAAATTACTCTGTCTGTCCTCTCGCTCTCTTTATCTCTATCTCTATCTTCCCCTCTCTCTCTCTTTCTCGATCTCTGTGTTTATCTCTCTCCCTTTCTTTATCTATCCTTCTCTCTCAATATATCTCACTCTTTGTCACTCTCTGTGTATATCTCTCTCTTTCTTAATCTGTCTTTCTCTCTCTCTATATATATATTATCTCTCACTCTTTGTCACTCTCTGTCTTTCTCTCTCTGTCTTTCTCTCTCTCTCTTTCTCTCTCTCTCTCTCTCTCTCTCTCTCTCTCCCTCTCTATTTCCACCTTCCCTCCGTCTCTCGAAATACCAGACTCTTAATCTCTATATCTCTCACTCTCTCTCATTCTCTCTCTCTCATTCTCTCTCTCCCTCTCTCTCTCTCTCTCTCACTCTCTCTCTCTCTCTCTCTCTCTCTCTCTCTCTCTCTCTCTCTCTCATCTTTGTTCAAAATCGAACTGTCTATCTCTGTTAGAGCTAAGGTGCCTTATTAGTTGGATCATTCATATTGGCAATTATATGAATTTATCGCTCATCATGTATATAAGTAGCATACATTCCCATTCCATTTTCAATTCCTTCCCATTCCCAGCCAAGCAAAATAAAATCACAGTTTTAAATGGATTATTTTTATACATTTACTTCTTCACTTTTATTTCTGTTTCAGTTGTATATAATTTAGGTTTAACTAAAATAATAATAATTAATAATAATATTAATAATAATAATAATGATAATGAATTCTGCATTCTGCTCATTATCTGTTAATGTATAATTCACTCATGAAGAACATTTTACAAATACATATGCATTTAAATAGCTGCGTGTGTGTGTGTATGTGTATGTCCGTTCACTGGGATTTGGTGTGCCTGTGTGTGTGTGTATGTGTGTGTGTGTGTGTGTTTGTATTACATAAAATTAGTACACATACCATACGCATACTCATATCTATAATATCTATATATATGTTTATATATATATATATTTGTTTATGTAAATATCTATTGGGGACTTTCCTTTATTTACTTTAATTAATTTTCGGGGGATTATTACAATGTAGAGAAAAGTTGTGCGCGCCTAAGACTAAGTCCGTTACTGTTTGTATATACCCTATAGCTATGGAAATTTGTACATTATTTACATTTACATTTGGAAATACAATTGCTGCTTGTGTGTGTGTGTGTGTGTGTGTGTATATTATATGCACTATAATCTAATTACTTGAAAGACAACATTGCGTATGCGTAATATGAATATTTATGAGTGTGTGTGTGCGTGTACGTGTGTAGCTAAACTAAATTCTAAACTACATTTAAGAAATGCACAAGTCTCTAATTGTAACTGTTAATTGTAGCAAGTATATACTCTTACATATATATACTGTTATATATATATTTAAATATTAAAAAATTGTATTAACTGTTTTATTTCTTCATCTTCTTTTTTTTAGTGGCAAAGAAATTAAGGCGCATACGAAATGCATAAATAAATAATAGGCGAGATCTTATCCTTACAGGAAAGTTCTGAAGTGCAAGTGTATGTGTATGTGTGTGTATGTGTTGGGGCTGGTGGTGGGGTAACGTTAATACTCGTACCGTTCTATAAATCTAATGCCTTAAGCCTATGTTGCAAGCATTTTTCAATAACTCGGCCTTTGGAACCTCGTTAAACTAACCTAAACATTATTTGGGGGTGGGGGCAATGTTTTTTTTATTTTTTTTCTGGGGGGATCATTTTAAAATAGCAGTCCAAATTGATTAGAGCTGGCCTCTTCAAAAGCGCCAACCCAGCGGCCTGGCCGCAACTTCTCCACTCAATCCTCGTGCGGCAGCTCAGCGGCCTGTTGCTGCTCCAATTTGATTTTCATCAATGGGGACTCACGCATGCCCGGCGGCGCATAGGCGGCCGCTGCTGCGGCGGCGGCGGCTGCTGCTGCCGCTGAGCCGGCGCCAGAGCCGGCGCTGGCATCGGCACTGCCAAACAGTTCGCTCATGTCCTGGCCGGGAAAGAAGTCCTCGAAGCGCGGACTCTTGTTCACCGACTTCTGGAGCAGGCCATTCGCAATCGCCTCGAAATCTATGCCCGCCGGCAGGCTCTCGAGAAAGCGCTTGTTGTACGCATAGCTGGGATGCTCCTTGGCGTGCTTGGCATAGTGCGCGGAGTAGGGCGAGGCGGCGGCACCGGGTCGACTGGATGCCGCCGATTTGCTGCCCGCCGACGAGTTCGAGCCGCGCGACTGATTGCCGTATTGTCGTGCGTGCATTGCCTCCTTCAGCTCGCGATCGCGCGACATCTCACGCTCCCGCTCACGCTCGCGCTCACGTGACAGCTCACGGGCATAGCTGGCTGCATTGGGATGCAGCCCGCCACCGGCGCCGCCGCCGCTGCCCGGTCCGCCACGCTGATGCCCGCCCGGCTGCTGTTGCGTGGGCATCACGTTCAGACCAGGCAAACCCATCAGACCCAATGCGCTCAGATCGGGCAGATTTTCGGATCCGCGTCGCTCGTTCTGCTGGTGCTTGGCGGCGGCCACCGCCGCTGCCGCTGACACCTGATCCTCGATCTCGGAGCGCTGCAAGTAGGCCGGCGACTTGTACATGTTCATCGACTGCATATGCGGCGACTGTTGCTGATGTTGCTGTTGGTGTTGCTGCTGCTGCTGTTGCTGCTGTTGGGAGAGTATCTGTCGGCGTAGCGTCTCTGTCATGGTGCTCAGCGGATTGCTGGCGTCGGGCGGCGCCATTTTGACGGCCGCGCTGTGATAGCCATTGGCAGCAGCTGACGAGTTGCTGCCATAGTGGGCCTATAGAGTTAATATAAAGAGAAGGGGAAGAAGAAAAGATTGGGAAGAAAGTGCGTTAAGATCGTTTGCGAAAATATTGAGTTTACATAAATATCGATAGCTAAACTTTTCGTGTTTATTAAATATGTGTTGATGGGCTTTAAACGAGTTTCTAATAATAGTATTTATTAATATTTGAACTTTCTATCTTATCTGGTTTTATCTCCCTGATTAACAAACTATATTTATGCGCAGATATTTGTTGATTATTTCTTTTTATGCAAACTAGACGTTTAACTTGAAGACTTTACTAATGATATTTTGCTGAAATTTGTTTCACAATAGCACTGAATATATATGTATATATATATTTATATATAGAAGCGATTTTTATAGGGCTGATAACTGTCATAGGATTGAAAAGCAATATGTTGTAATAAAATTCCTTTTGTTATTCAAAATATCTAAATCAAAGTGGGTTTATTTAAGTTTTAGCTCAGTTTTTCTGTAAATAAATTTAATTTTATTTACCACGTGCTTTTTAATATGGGTCTAAGAATATTTTTCATTTATTGAAATCTTCTGAGAGAATGAGAAATCTATTATAACATTCAAGGTCTTGTCTCTTACTTGAGTCTAAGAATATTATTCATTTATTGAAATAATCTGGTAGAATGAAATATCTATTATAATATTTGAGATATTGTCTGAAGTATTTTCATAGAAACATAGCTAAGATAATAATTTGAAATAAATTCTGGCACTTCCTATATTTTTCCTTAAATACGCTCTTTAATTTAAATAATTTATACATATGTAGCTATTACCATCGAATCTCCTATCATATCATGTGGTTATTTAAAGTATTTCATAAATTTCTACTTACACCATGCGGCTGTCCATTGGCATAGGGATGTGCGTTAATGTCCTCCTTGATTTCGCGATAGTCACGAAACACGACCGCCTTGATGACGCTGCGTATAAGCTCGTCGGGCCACATGCCAAGCAGAATGCGTTGGGGTCGGCCGCGCGCCTTGGGCCGTGGATCGCTGCCGCCGTCGAGGGAGGGTCCCAGCATATTGTGCACACGGTTCGCATAGAGGACGAACGTTGGATAGGGTATGTCGTATTTGCGAGCGGCTTGCGACAGTGAGAGGCCCTCCTTTAGGACGCTAAAAATGGCCTCGGCCATGGCTTCCGGGCGCCACGACTTGAGTGGGCCTCGCTCACGAAAGCGCAGCTGTTGCACCAGATTCTGTTGGTTAGTGTTCCAGCACTTTTGCCACATGGACTGCAACTGATATTGATAGCTGTCTGCTGGAGGAAAGCGAAAAGAAAAACATGTACAAAAACTTAGTTGTCCTGTTCCGGACTCTATGCTAATTGTTTTGCACGAAGGCACCACTGCCACTCTCCCTCCCTCTCTCTTTCTCCCTCTCTTTAACTCACCCGCCACAGATGCGCCTGTTGCCGGTGCACCCATCCAGGCATGTCCGCTCGTCTCAATCATTTTGGCCTGCAATGGAACAAAGGAGAAGCGGAAGATAAGCTAAATTGTCGTTTACTTTTTCAAAAGGGGTTTACATTGCTAGTATAGTTCATTATATGTGTGTGTGTGTGTGTGTGTGTGTGTGTGTGTTTGACAAAGCCAGCGACCGCAGAGCAGCGACTTGCGAAAATGTTGGCCATAAAAGTTTATTAATGCCATAAATGTTGGGCCCAAAGCGCTTTGGTATGCAAACGCCAATGCGAATTAGTATACAAACTTGGCTAGCGCACAACGATTTGCTGCCGCTTTTGTCTTCAGCGTTTTTATGGCCACCCCCCGCCCCCCAATCCTCATCACCATTCCCATGCCCAACAACAACAGCTATTTATTTATTGCTATTATTAGATATGTATACCTCCCTCTCTCTCTCAGCCCATCCGCTATGACTCTATCTTAACTACACTCAAGCCAAAAATTAATCAATGCGACAGCAGAGGAAGTCGCTCACAAAGAACTTCCTTTCAAACTTTCGCTGAGTGTAGCCTCAGTTGGCAAAGGCCAAAAACCAAAAAAATTATAATTTTAGATAAGGCAATAATTTAATCAATTATTAAGCTGAAGCAGAGATTTAAATAAATCATTAGACAAAATGAACGGCGATAGCCTACAATAGCTCTTAATATTTATTAATAAACAAGTATGCAAGCTCAAGTCGCTCGACTAGCAAATCCCCTGAACAGTAACGAGAGAGACAGTACTTGAATAAAAGTAAAAGCAAGAAGAGAAGAACTGCAGAAGATCATAAAAGTGTTCTATGTGTATGCAGCAGCTTTCATTTGGTATTTGTATTTAGGTAAAACGAAGCTAGAATGCTCACAGCAGCAGAGAGCGTTCCCATTGCTCACTTGAAGGTCAACTGCAGCGAGCTCTACACCTGCTGTCGGGCTCAACATTTGGGAGAGACACTGCTTGAGTAAAAGTGTCGCTATATAAAGGGCAGCAGCTGCAGCATTTCGTCAGTCAGTCTTCAGTCGTCCAGGCCTGGTGGAGGTGTGCGCAACAAAGTGAAGCGGAGTGTGTGATCGATCAGCTGAGCATTAAAGACGTAGAGGAGCTACGTAGAGGAATTACGTAAAGGAAATACGTAGAGGAATTACGTAGAGGAAATAAGTCGAGGAAATACTTAGAAGAAATGCTTAGAAGACATACTTCATACATACAGAAAAATATGTATATATTTTGTGGTGTCTGCTACGCCTCCTTATGTCTGTTATATTTCAAGAAAACCATTATACCCAGATTTCCCATTTTCAATGGGTTCTGGGTATAAAAAACTTAAAATAAATGAAGGCAAAGCCGTAGTTAATTTCTCGAGTAGAAAAAAAAATGAGAGAGTTGCACCTGCCACAGGATGCATTGGCCAATGCTGACCAGGCCGTAGCGCCGCCCATTTTTTATACGAGGCTCGTCAGCGTTGGCCCAACAGCACAGAGCCATGCATTTTAGATGGCCAACAGGCGAGTGCTGTGCAAATTATGTGCAACAGCAACAACAACAACAAAAACAGCATATACTAATGCACAGCTATATATATAAATATATCTATGTGTGTGTGTGTAAGTGCAAGTCTTAAATATTTGAAACGGTTTTTGGGCCATGTTTGGATTGGATTTGTTAGACTGTTAGCCGCTGCATGTTAAGGAAAAAGGTCATAAAATGTATGAATAATTGAAATTGAAAAGTCAGTAGAATTTTTTTCTTTTTTTCTATTCTACACTAGACGACGCGCCGCTGCTGCCCCCCACAGAGGTCCCATAGCCACGCTACAAAATGGCGTTAAAAATGCTTTTTTATGTTAAGCATTTTGTTAATGGCAAAGCGTCAGGGCAGTTGGCCCAACTTGTTGTTGTCGTTGTTGTTCTACTTTTAATGAGAATTGGCCGGAGCCAGTAGCAAATATTGTCGGGAGTTATGTAAAACACGTAATTAGGCTCTGACATGGCAGCTAGATGGCTAACTAGCTAACCAGGCACAAAAGGGCTGAGAGATCGGAATGAATAAATGTATTTGTGAGTTATTATAGATTGTTTGAATGCATTTCATATTTTGCAATGGCAGAAAGTTGAATAGTTATGCTCAAAGAGAGAGAGAGAGAGAGAGAGAGAGGGAGCTAAGGAGCTTCAATATGAGGGCTGATATGTTAGCTTTATAGGGAATACATATTGTGTATATTATGATGATGTGGATTAAGAATTATATTCTTAATGATGATCCTAGTGTTGATAATAATAATAATGATAATTAATATGATAAAGGAAATGGTATAGACAAGATAATATTGTCAATGTCAATAATAGTGATAATCATTATGCCTAATGGAAATGCTAATGATAATGACAATACAAAAATCTTCTCGTTCATTCTCAATATATATATAATAACAAATTCTCAACTATTTCTGCGAACATTTTCCCCTTCCAGCAGCTACCTTGACCATTTAGTTCTAATTGCTTGATGCTATTTAATAAATAACTAACTACTTAAGCATTTGTAACAAAGTTTACTTACTGATGGCATATGCAAGACAATTGGAATTATTCACACTAGTTCCTCACATATCAATTCAATATAATTGCTTACAACGAGGGCAGCCATTAGTCATTGTTACATTGTTCGTTTTGCCAGTCATTTTGCCAATGCATTATGACGACCTTTTAACCTACCTCCCCTGCTAGCTATGTAACCCCATCCATCCCCATTCCATATCTATCTAAACATTCATTGCCTCCCCCCCCCCTCGCACTTAGCCAAGTCACGTCTAACAATTATAAGACTCGCCTCGGCACAATACATACGACATACAATATAATAAAATATAGCTGCTGCTGCTGTGCTCAAAAATGTTTAATTAATTAAATTTTCAATTTCCCGCCAGCAGCAGCAGCAACAACAACAACAACAGAAGCTATAGCAAAATAACAACAACAACAACAATTTTGAAGCGTGCGCGCATTCAACTTTCTTTCAACTCATTTAATTTAATTTGCGGCGCTTCGCTGCCGACGCTGACGTCGACGTCGCGCTGTTAGCGCTGCTGCTGCGGCTCATCGTCTTCTTGTTCTTGCCAATTACTCATCGTGTGCACACGCCCCATTCACATAATAATTTATTTAATTAACTTTATGCGCTACAAAATTTCTATAAAAAGAAATTATTATTTTTTATTATTATTATATTTTCCTTCGTTCATTTTTATTGATTTTGGCAAAGTATATATGGAATATATAGATAGGGCATATCAATCCTAACTGCTTGCCCTTGCACTTAAATCCTAACTAATACACACACACACACACGTCTTTCAACAGCCTTCAAGTAACGTCTGCCACGCCCCAACCGCGCAGCCATAAAAACCCGTTGGATTCCTAATGCAATTTTAATTTTATTTTTCAAGCGAGCACATAAACTCAACACCAGCCCCCGAAAACCCAGAGCCCGCCCGCTCGCCCCCTCGCCCGCTCAGCCCTTCATACATCACTGATAGCAATAGCAATAGCAATGGCAATAGCAATTGTGGGTGGGGGTGGGTGGAAGGGTTTACACTATAAACTACAGACGCGTCGCGGTGTCTTCTCTCCTCTCTCCTCTCTCTCTCTCTCTATCTGCACTCCTTCGTTCATTCCTTATTTGTTGCCTTAGAACTTTTCTCTGTGTAGTTTGTTGCTTCCTCTTGCCGCACGCACACACACATACACACCCTCTCGCATACACTCCTTCGCTCTCACCAGCTGGCAGACTATATTTCTTATATTATATAACACTTTATTTATTATTCATTTTCGATTCGTGCTTTTACTGCTGCAGCGACGCCAGCCGCGACGCCAGCCGCGACAGCGCGGCGTCTCAAGTTTGTTATTTCTCTTGTCTGCAACCACAATCCGCACCAACACACTCTTATTCTCTCGCTCGCTCTCTCGTTTACACCACCTGCTTTGCCTTTTGCTCTTGGCCATTTCTTGAGCTTCCTTTTTTGGCTCTGGCTGCGTTTGCTGTGCGCCTGCTGCTTCTTAGCCTTCACTACTACTACTGCCAACTACTAGATACTAAGATATGCCTCCTGCTACCCACGCCTATGTCTCTCTAGCTGCTGTCGCTGCCTCTGCCTCTGCTGCTGCTGCTGCTGCTTTCGACGCTCATTCATTCATTCATTTATTTATATTACTCAACCAACCGCACGCACACGCCCCCCACATTTGGCTGTCCCCGCAGCCCATCTCTGCAAGTTGTCTGTCTCCTGTTCTCGCTCGCGCCCGACCGTCGCGTCTTTTATCCGCGCCCGGTTTTATAGTTTTTGCGCTCATGCCATTCATTAATTTTATAAGAAGCAATGCTTGGCATAATAAATAATTAATTTAAATGGCAACTCCTCTGCCTGCGCATACGCGACAAAGTCCCCAACATCCTCAAGGACCTTACTTCCTAGTTCGCTCTAAAGTGCTTCAACTTGTCGCACCACACAGTCATCGCACAGTGGGCCAAATGGCTATAAAAAACTGTGTGAATGCCCTAAAATCAATATGATTTTAATTGAACTTTTATGTAAAGTAGATGGGAATGGAAGGGAAGTCTTTGGGTAACTTGGAAATCTATCTTGGTAAAGCTTTAATTAGATAGAGAATAAATTTAGTTATATATAAAATTTATAATAAATTGTTATGAATAAATAAAAATGGAAAAACTTGCTTAAAGAGTTTAAGTCACTTTAGGGTTTTTGCAAAGATTTATGATAAATAGTTTGATTTTCGCTAAGAAGAATTACTATGAATTTTTCTATCCGCTTCTCTATCTATCAATCTTTCCATCTCACCATCCAATTATCTATTTACCTATTGAATTCTCTATCTATCAACTATCTATCTATGATCTATAGATCTCTCAGCTATCTATCGATCTCTAATCTATCTATATCTAATCAACCCAACTATATTGATTTTTTATCAAAACTTGATATCTTTTTGCTTTACCGTTCAAACCACTTCTCTATCGATTAGTTGCTATTGTAACTCTTATCTGAAATCTTCTCTCAATTTGGCATTGCTCGAACAGCTGTTGACCAAAGACAAAAAACCGCTCGAGCTCATCTTTGGGTAGGTATGCAACTTGCCTTGCTTAACGGCGGAACTACTTCTTGGTGGTAGCAGAGGCAATGCTGGTGGCAGCAACAGCAACAGCAGCAACAGCAGTTGGCGTTGGCAACAACTAAATATTTAATAGTATTTTATTGCACGAATTTCACATAAAATATGCATATTAGCCAAATGCATTATTCATGAAATAATGTGAAAAACACATTTCGCGCTGAGGGCGAAGCCGCAAAAGAAGGAGCTGCCATAGGGAAATATATACATATATATATATATTGTAGGTGCGTTGTATGCGCCAGCTCACTCTATATACAGATATATATATGTATATATCTATATAAATGTATATATATATATAAATATGTTATTTCTTGTATGGAAATGCCAGAGAAGACGGCAAAAAAAGAAAAAAAACAATTGCAGTGGCAATTTCTGCGAAAGGAGCTGGACTTGAACGCAATGTGTCAGCAGTTAATGCAATGGCAACAACAATTGTTGCAACACCAGAGCAACTACAATGGCAACAATAATTGTAGTAATCATAAAATCAAGTGCGAGTGCATGCAGCTCCTACACACACATACACACACACACACACACTTCACTTCACTCACAATGAAAGTTTCGTTTCATTTTATTTGCTACAACAACAACAACAACAAGAACACCATGCAACAATAATTTAAATGCAATAAATAATTATACAGCAAGTGTTGAGTGGAGCGCGCATTGAGGTGTGGCAGGTGTTGTTGTTGTTGTTGTTGTTGCTGTTGTTGTTGCTAGCTAACCAGCAGCCGACAAAACCGAACAACCAAACAACTCAAATTACAATAAAACATTCAAATGGGGGCAGCTTACATAGGGCCAAGCCCAAAAAAATAAATAAAATATATATGTTTATATATATATATGTATGTATGTATATAAATACCTCGACATGGAAACCCTTTTGCAAGTCAAGCTGCGAACCCTTCGCTAAAGGAACTCGCACTCGAACTCAAGGGCTAAAGGGAATAATAGTTGAGAAATGTTTTGCGTTGCAGCTAGCGATGACAGCGTGAAAACAGGTTCTTGAAATGAATTTGCTGAGCAGGAGGATCCTACTTGATATGCTTATGGAATAATATATAGTTAAGGCAGAGTAGCTTAAGAAGAGTAATTAAATGAAGGCTAACAGAAATGAGTGGTAAGACAAGGTATATGACTCATATATCTCTGAGAGATTATTGTTTAAAATATATGTATGTCTCATATCCTGTATGACATGGTTAACATTTTATAACTCTTATCTTCTATCTCATACCTTATATCTAATACCTCATATCTTAGATCTGATATCTATTATCTGGTGTCTGCTCTTTCATATATTGTATCTCTTTCTTCACATCATATATCGCTTGTATCTCATATCTCATATCATTATCTCATATATGATATCTAATATCTGTTATCTGGCGTCTTCTATTTCTTATATTGTATCTCTCTTTTATTTGACATTAATCACATATTGTATCTCTTATCTCATATCTCATATTTAATAAGTCACTTCCTATATCTCATATCATTATCTCATAACTCAGAACTGATATCTGTTATCTGGCACCTCCTATTTCATATATTCTATCTCTTTTCCATACAGGGTATATTCTAGTCATGTTCTCATTGCATTTCCACGGCGCTCACGTTGCCATCTCTAAGGGCTGGACTTGCAACATTGCAATGTTGCAATGTGTTGCAGTTTATTATACAAGTTGTTATTGTTGCTGTTTGTTGCCTGATGTTATTTACTTTATTGTTGTTGTTCTTGTTGTTGTTGGTAATTGCAACTTTTTGCTCAACTGTTATTTTCTTTTCTTCTGTTTTTTTTTCATGTAATTTTTTGTTAGCCACATTTGATGACGCCTCGCCCCGCCTGGCTGACTGACTCAGTTCTCGCCCTCGTTCTCATTGTGTTTCGAAGTAAAAATTAACCTTTTGCAAATAGTAATTTATTGTTTTTAGCATGCAGGATAATGAGGATATATGGCCCGACTGCCAAGCTGCTTGGCAGGGCCCACGCTTAAAGCTTACACATTGTTTGTTATTTTAATGGCCACAGCCTTGCGTGTCCTTTCAGCTGATTGAAAAGCGTGAGTGAGCGAGCACGAGTGCACCAGAGAGGAGGAGTGGGAGGGAGAGAGAGCAAGCTAGTGAGTGGACGAGTTGATGAGCTGTCTACAAAGTGTTAAAACGCCTGCACACAGTCATTAAATATTAATTCAATATGTAAGTACCAGCACAAAGAAATAAAGAATTATATAGAAATGGCACGCCCCCATTTTCTATATGCTCTGCAGCGCCTTCATTAGCTCGCTTACAAATCTCACAAGTTTAAATAATAGAAGAAGCTAGAAAAAAAAAAGAATTGCAGTGCAGCTTGTCCTAACGGGCATATAAATATATGCATGCATCTATAGACATATACATATATATACATATATATATATATAAATGTGTGTGTGTGCTATGAATAAGCGAACGGCTAAGCAAATACCAAGACACGGAACAAAGACAAAGGCGAAATGCCAAAGCAGGAGCGGCTGCATTTCGGTCAAGCGCACAAATGTATGCTATGCCATTTAGACGTAATCTCACGCACACACACACACACACATAGACACTCACACTGAGTCACCCACACAGACACGCATAGCTAATGCATATTTGAGAAGGCCTGCCTAGAGGCGCAACGGCCAATCGAAGCGGCCAAAGCCCCTTCAAAAGCAGCACACAAAAACTGCATGCACACATATATTGGCCATACACACGCACACCCAACACACACAGCGACACACACACACACACTTGCACACTTTCTGTATGTGCAGTCGCATAAAGCCTTGAAATAATATTTAATATTTAGAGAGACATAAATATTAAATGAATGCCGCTATGTTACTTAGCAAAATCCAATGCTATGCAAAAAGGTAACACAACTTTGTTGCACCTTCCCCTGACCCCTCACTCTCTACATATAAGAATGAAGAAAAAAGGCGAGCTACACACCCCCCCGCCAGCCCGCAACTAACTCCAACTCAAACCCCAAGCTAACGCCTATGCCATTCCATGCTCTGTGCTGTATAAAACAAGAATTACAGCTAACACATTCGAGCGTTAATATTTCTATGCTAGTGCTTTCTTTCTATCTGAGCTGATGCACTGAGAGAAATTGTATGTATTAAATAGAAATTAATGTGACTGCTTTGTAGTTTGCTTTATAATTTTTTTTAGAATTTATTTTTAACAATAAAATATAAAATAATACTCTCCGAATTTAATTCTATTTTATATATATATACAGTAGAATCCGGTTATAACGACTCCGCTTAAAGCGTCCAACCGGTTATGTCGACGAAAATTCGATGTCTTGGTTGGTCCCCATACAAACTTATATGAAAGAGCCTCCGCTTAGTACGTCTCCGCTTTTAACGACAATCCGCTTATGCCGACGAATTTTTTCATATTTTTGAGTCATTTACCGGTTATTACGACGTGACAAACAAAAAATCGTGAAATAATGACAACAAATTTCAGCATAAAAAGTCTCTGTTAGAAATGTATACATGTATGTATTGATCAGTGATCAGTACCCTTGCTTGTGTGCTTTGCAACGCCCCAAATGCTGCCAAGACAGAGAGAGGGAGAGAGACAAAGTACAATGCTGACGTCACAAAAATGTTTCTAAGCCATGTTAATGAAATAAATTTATAAAAAATCTTAGTTTTGATTAAACATTTAAATTGTTTAATGTTAAAAGCTATTATGAACATGGCAACCGTAAAAAATATAAAAAAAAATTTTTTTTGCTCCGTCTGGTTAAAGCGTCCTCCGGGTATAGCGACGTAAAATCGACGGTCCCTTGAATGTCGCTATAACCGGATTCTACTGTATTTTTTTTAATTAAAAAAATTTAATTTGCCATTATTCATATGAAAAGATAAATATATTTTTATTATTTAACTAAATATTATTATTTATTTTTCTTTTCTTTTTGAATTTTTACTCAAATAAATATAATTCCCAACTCTTTCTTTCTATCATCAGCATTCTGCTCGCTTGTTTCTCTCAGTGTATTACCTTGACATAATTGGATCATATTTTTAGTCAGTTTTTTGACTTACAAATTATTGATTTAAGTTTACGAAACTTGAAAACTTTCGCCTTTCGCATTTGTCCCCACTTCAAGCAGTTTACTCAACTATTTCTGGCAGTGTAGCTGCCTCTGCTGTAGGCCAAAAACTGCAATCCAACTGTTATACATAGAGTATTTTATAGCCATGGCATGCATTTCTTTAGCTAGTCGGGGACTCTAGCGGGCGCGTTCACATTTTTATTTCTATTTTATTCGCTTTTATATTTTACTTTTTTTTTAGTTTCTATTTCAGTTTCTGTTTTCAGTTTTCAGTTTGAGTTGTATTTGATACCTCTGGGAGGTCGCCCCTCGTCTCGCTCGGTCGGGGGGGCGTGGCATGTTAGACTGACGTCGTCCAGGTGAGTCGAGGCAGCGGCGAGTCGAACTCTCAGCCGCCACGTCGAACATTTTGCCGTTGCCCATACGAAAATCTTATGAAATATGCACAGCCTCTGTAATTTCTTATTTAAAATGCCATTAAATTTTTTGAATAGCATAGAGAGAAAGAGAGCTACAGCGAGCTGGGGGGAAACACTGAGAGAGAGAGCAAGTGAGAGAGCGAGCAAGGTGTAGAGGGCGAAAGCTAGCTCTAAAACAGAGCGCAGCATGCACTCGGGCTCTGGGCAAATAGAGGCGCGCACCTGGACACGCTAGCAAACGTGTATACAGGTGTATGTGTGTGTGTGTGTGTGTGTGGAGCGACGAGGTTAGACAAATATGGTTGGTCTGCTGCAGCGACTGTTTGAGGTGCAGGCCATGGGGGAGCGCACTTCTAGTCGAGTTTTAAAATGCATATTTGATTGTTTTTCGTAGGCAGTTGCGCCTAAATGAATGCAATAGCTGAGCACAACTGTCTGTGTGTGTGCGTGTGTGTGTGTGTGTGAATGCGTAGCTCATTAAAGTGCACATGGCAGCAACTGCTGCATCATTTATATAGACACACGCATCAGAGCATCAGCTGCTCTGTCAGTTGTAGCTATAAGTAACTATATATATATATGTATATGTGTGTAGCTAAATATATTATATATATAGATGTATATATAGTTAGTTATCTGTGTGGTCAAGTTAATATTGATTTGGTCAGGCGAACGTTGCGCTCGCGCGCTTTGCTTAAGCTAATTAATACACACACACGCATACACACACACTCGTTTCTATGTATTGTAAATCCTTGCATATTGTCTCTCTATCTATCTCTGTCTATTTCGCTTTGATTTGCTGCACGGATTTCTAAAATAATTACAAATACACACGAATTAAATTTGCATTAGAGCCGCAGCCAATTAGCCATTTGGTAAAGGGCTTTTGCTTTGGCTTCGGCTTTGACTTGTGCGCAGACTAAACTAGACAACAAAACAGAAGTTTGAGTGCATTGCAATAGATGGGAGCTAAGTGATAGCTAATGCATATCTCAGCTAGAATTGCTCTGGGAGAACATAGAATATTTAGCTCCCTCTGAACATTGTGTCCAACAGAAACTGGTTACATTTTCTTAAAGAAACTCTTGAAGACTTTCAAGAGCTTTTCACAGCAAATGTTATAGGCAGCATCAGCTCTAGGCTAGCTCTAGGTTAGTCCATTCAACTCAATGATAGCCTTTATGATTTGAATTCATAGAAAAACTGTTTAAATAATGCCCATAAACAACTCGGATTCATTTTAAATTCATTTTGTTTTGCTTTTGTGCTGAGTAATTAAATAAAAATTGCCTTTTGCCGAGCCATAAAAATAATTTTTCTCAAAAGCGAAATATATGGCTGATATAGCATTAGCTGATGTTTGCATTTCAATAAAGATTTGTGAATCTAAATATTATGTGCACATATATATATATAAATTATATATACACACAGCAACAAGGTTGTGGAGGCAACAACAACAACAAAAGGCTGCGTCATTTTTATTTGTTTCGCTTCAAGTGCAGGAAATTGTCTGTAGCCCATTTAAAAATAAACAATAATAAAATAAATAATTAAGAAATACGCTTATTTTTTTTTTTGTGCTTAATTATAAACAAAACAACAACAAAAACTTGAAGGGGAAGGGATTGAAGGGGCGCAGAGCCAGGCATTGTGTTGAAAAATTTTGTTGAAAAGCGAGGCATTACATAAACGCTCGAAATATAAATAATAATAATAAATGGCAGCGTTTAATAAGTGAATCACTGTGAATGAAAAAACCAACAACTGCAATAACAACAGCAATAACTACCTCAACACGCGCAGCTCAAATTAATAATATAAATATAAATGCCAAAAATAATTTTTAACATTTTTTTTTTCTCGCTTTTTTTTTTTTCTGTGTGTGTTTGCGTTTTTTATTTTTGGCCGCAAACGAAATAAATCAAATACAATTTGCTTCTTTTCTTTAGATATGTATGTACATCTCCCTGTCTCCCTGTGGCTGCCACTAAACTACATACATAGTATATAATGCGTCTCCGATCTCAAATCGTGCACACAAAAGAGGGCGTGGCCAGTCGCTCACGAGTTGGCTTTAGAAATTTACAAATCTCTATTTGTCGCGGCCTTTCGAATTGTTGTTGCACATCTCATAAAGCCATCCACTTGCACACATATGTATCTGAATTAACGTATGTACATATCTTTTTATATATACATATGTATATATAGTATGTATGTATATATGAAATGCCTGCCTTTATGGACCTAACATTGTTTTTTCAACAAACAAAATGCTCGATTGTTTTTTAGTCTCGCTTTTTATTTATTTTTAATGAGCAGATTGCTCCAAGGCGGGAATCTCTGTTGTAATAGTGTTTGCTATTGTTGTTGTTGTTGCTGTTGCTGTTTATATATCTTTTAGTATCTATTTGTCTAAAACATATATACATATACATAGATAGATATAGCTCGACGCTTGTCTCTGTCCCAACTCATGCGTATTTTATTTTATTATGGATTTGCGTATATCTGCGCATATATCTTTTCATTTCTTATTTTTTAGTTTTATTGCTCGCCAATTACAGTGAATACGTCAAGAGCACTTGGCGCGAAACAGAACGGCATGGAAATGAAACGGAACAGCTATTAAGTTGGTCATAAAAACCATAAAAAAACAAAATTGTTTAACACAAATTTAAAATTTGCAGATTTTATACTTTATCTGCATGTGTGGGATAAAAAAAAGGTTGGAGAACTTTTCCACGATTTGATATCTATAGGTTTGATTAAGAATTATGAATAATCAGAAAGTCTTAATGAAATACGCGTTAAATATGTGTATGAATAAAATATGTAACACATATATAGTTGTTATCGATAACTTTTTAACTTTTGTACATTTACTCTCGATTTTCTAGCCTGTATATCAGAAACTTATCGATAATCTTTATGCCTTGAAGGTTTCACAGTTCAACTGTAAGTCATGTGCATTAAAGGATAATGCAACGATAACAAGTTATCGACAATTCGCCCATCGCCATCTTTGCTGTATCCCAATTCGATATATTGCTCTTTATAAGTTATCCTTTAGCCATGCACGCGCTTCATGTGAACTCGCAAATTCAGCTTCAATACACATCGATGAGAAATCCAAACGAAATGAGATAAAACGAGATAAAGAAAGAAAACAAAACCTGAAATATATCGGATATGCCGGTTGGCTTTGTCTTCATGCGCGTTCGCATTCGTATTTGGGAATCGAATTTGGAATTGACTTATTAATTAATTTATGCAGACACGTTTTAGTTTTATTATTTATAAATTTGTGTAATTTGCTTTTTATGTTTGCGAAGAAGATGCAGAGTTAAATTTGTTATTGTTGTTTCCCAGTTTGTTTCTTTTTTTTTTCTATATTTTATAGACAATTTATATTTATATGTCTCTTTTGGCCATCGGAATTGGGCATAAATTATATCGCTCTGATTGAGAAATGTTGCTATTCCAATACGATATATATACAATGTATATATATATGTATATATACATATATATATTTATTTTATTTATTTTTTGGCTTTTTATAGCGCAGTTGTGCGCTTTCTGCTTGTGTTTGTAAGTTTTTATTATTTTAAATTTAAATAAATTAAATTTTATTAGTAAACATTGACGAAAATATGCCACGCACTATGACAACAACAACAACAACAACAACAACAAGAGCAAGAGCAACGGCAATAGCAGCAACAACAATAACAATAGCAAATTTATAAAGAGAGTTAGATTTGATAACAAGATACTTTTTGATTAATAAATACAGCCGGGGCCATTTGTTTAGTTACGTTTGATATGTTTTTCAGAGACTATAGTGAGCATTGGGAACGCAATGCGCAGCGTCATGTCAGGACAGAGTTCAGAAAAGACCAAAAGAAAATCAATTGAAATTGAAAAACTTTTGAAAGTCTATTTTTGTTATGTATTTCTTTTTATTATAAATAGATTTATAGATCTCTTATGGCTCATTAGGTCAGTGCGTACCCCCCGATGTTATATAATTAGCTAGACAACAACTCGGTTCAGCTTCAATTCGACGTTGAGTCGACTTCACATAGCGTATCAATCAAAATGCCGCTATTTTTTAGCTCCACGAATGTTTGATTTGATTAGACAGCCGCCACACGCCGTTGCCAATGCAAATAGGCAACAACAACAACACCAATAGTTACAACAATAATAGCGTTAACAACAACAATACAGCTAATTCTCACTAATAGAAGTGAATAGCAACAAAAGCTCTAAGCCGAGCTCTCGCCCTCTCTCTCTCCCTCTCGCGCTCGCCCTGCCGCCATCTATCTCTTTTAGCCACGGGGCAGAATGTATATTAAAATAAATTTTAAACATTCCATTTTTTTTGTCTTTTTTATCTTTTTTTTATTTTATAATTTTTTTTATTTTTTATTTGGAATTTTGTATATATTTTTTATACCATTTGCGCATGCGCGCAAACTGCCAAACGAGCAAATAAATAATTAATGCAAATAAACACAAAAGCAACAGAAAATAAATGCTTACAAGTTGAATGGATTAAGCTAAGCTTAAAACGACTATCAGATATCCTGTAATGTGACTTCAACTAATCTAAATTGGTTTAAAATATAAATAGTTATGATAATACCAATCCAATCACAATTTTAAAGAGATAGAACTCTGTCCGTTGTTATATACAATCAAGTCTAACTATTCCACTCTCTCATTACCCTTAGCTCCATCTACCTTCACACATACTCTCAGTTAGGGTATAAAAACGTGTCGCCAATAACCCCGCAAACATAAATTTATTGAAATATATAAATTTATTATACATGTACTTATATAAATAAATGCAATAAATTTTTGATTTATATGCACATTAAAATATATATAAATAATTATTTAAATATTGCTCGGAAACAAAATAAAAGTAAAATAAATTAAGCAAATGCATATCATTCATATAATAATTATAAAAATAATACCAAAAATCATTTCAGTTAGCAGCATTTAATTTTCATAAAAAAAAACTAATTCCAACTTGAAAACCTCGAAGTGCCAAGTCACGATGACTTCGAAATAAAATTATATATGGGTATATATATATATATATATATATATATATATATATATATATATATATATATATATATATATATATATATATATATATATATATATATATATATATATATATATATATATATTTAAGTATATGGAAACCCAAAATGCATAACTACAATGAAAATAATTACAAATGTAATGCGGCTGACCGACAAAAAAAAAATAAAAATAAAGAAAGAAAGAAAAAGAAAAAGGCAACTCGAGGGGAAAATGCTGAAAAACACATTAGACATACGTGTAGGAAATGTGACGCACCCTCTAAAGAAAAACCCAAGCACTAAAAACCATTAATTAAAACTATAAAAATTACACCACCAACACAATGCCAATGGCTAGACACATATATTTTATGATATGTCGGAACCGCAGTACCATATAAATTTATATATATATATATACATTTATGTATATGTATATCTATAGTCTTTAATTACAGAGAGCAGAAGTCTACAAAAGTCTTGCCCACTTGATATTATTATTAAAAAGGAAAAAAAAAAGAAAGAAAATTGTTTGTCTTGTTTGTGGCCTTTATCTTAAGCATTTGCAGGGTATTATGTTGGCTATAATATTAATTCAGTTAATATATATGAGATATAAGCGGTTATAGTAATAGTATAACGTATATAAGTTTGTATAAATATATGTGTTAGACTTTAAAAGATACTAGCATACAAGAATTCATATAATTATATATTTGTATAGTTGATATATTATTTTGTAAGGTATATTGATAGATAGATAGAGATATAGAAGTAAAGGAATATATTTATATATATATTTTATAAATTATAAAAAAGAATTTATGTAATTATATATATCTCAAATGGCTTTTCTAAAACTAACCCATAAAACATTTTCAATTCAACTTAAAGTGTATTCAAACTTCGTGTTCGCTTTCGCCTCAGTTTTCTATTAATGAGAGTTGGATTTTAATTGAAACGAGCGCCTGCTTCACATATTAAAATACAATAATATGCTTAATTATATATCATAGCTTGTACTATATTTTGTTTTCCTATATACTATATATTTAAACTTTTCCAGACCTAATTAGTAGGTTTTTCATTTTTTTGTTTTTTCATTTTTTTTTTGTATTTCTATTTAATGACAAGTTTGAAACTAGTTTTTGGGGTCAGTAAATGATGGCTATAAATTACGCACATATATCAATTGTATTCACGCCTGTGACAAGTCGTAGCAATTTATTATATCATTATTTAAAACAGCTTTTAAGTTGACTCACAAATTATTTGCTTTCTGGCCGCACCTCAGACTCCGGCCATAATTTAACATTAATAAACCAATTTCGATGACATGAATCAGCAGATCAAGAGGAATCGCAGAACACAAAAAAAAATCAACTTACAAACAATTGTTGATTTCCTCAAAGGCCCTGCCCCTGCCCCTGCCCCTGCCACTGCCACTGCCTTATCCTCACCTCCACCCCACACAGCAATTCGCTTAGTCAACAACAACTCGAAATTGTTTCTTTGCATTGCAAACTATAAATTTAGAATACAATTTGAAATAATTATGCACATTTACATAAAACTTTAATAACTTGTCCGTGCAAAGCGAGAGCGAGAGAGTGAGAGCGAGAGAGATAGATAGATTTTGTATCTTGTATCTGGCGCACATGCAAATACAGTTCAAAGACCTGTTCGTTATTCGAGCGAGCCCAAAAAACAAAAAAAAACGAAAAAAAAGAGACTACGAAAAATTTGTATTAAAAGAATAATTAAAAATGCTATTTGAACAAATGCAGAGAAATATCTAGAAAAAAAAACATTGCTCAGATTTTCGCTAGAAAGAACGAATAAATTAAATAAGATATTGAATAAATATACACATTGACGAAAAAAAAAATATGATTAGACATGTGCATTAAAAATAAATAACATGCATTACGCTTGCCGCTAAAAAGATACATTTGTATCTGAAGCGACATTTGTATCTAAATTACTGCCGGCTGACGCAGCATTTTCGCTCAACTTCATTACAGATATACATACATATATGCATGTATTGAGAGATATATCTATCATACATATGTGTGTGTGTGTGTGTGTGTGTATCGTGAGTGACATAGACATAGATATAGACCATTGACCAACTTGGCGGCTATTCAGCACAATATGTGAGTCAGCCGCATAAATTTAATTATAGCTCTGCACAAACATTTATTTAGTTTTACTCAACTGCGTTATTAATCAGCCCCACAAGCACAGACACACAATAAGATATATGTATATTTATATATGTGTAGCTTATATAAAAAATATTTAATTAATTATTGCGAACATAAAAACTACAATTTGTTCCTGGAACTTTTGCGCTCTAAACAAATTGCGCCAGCTTTGCAAATTGCTAAGAAACATCTGTCTCTCTCTATATATATATATATATATATATATATTAGAGATATCTGTGTGTGTGTGTGTGCCTTGTATACACTGTAATTAAAACAAATTTGTAGTTGCAAGCAAGTTAACAACAATTTTGGATTCATTTAGCTGTTTAATATTGTTATAATTAATTAGTAAGCAAAGTACACTGGAAGAAATTGACAGGACTTAAGATTCGAAAATCTTTTAATAAGAAATATTATGAATTTTTTAAGTTTAATTAATTTTTTGTTTTCAGTTTTGCATATTTTCATAAAGATAATCTGTATAAAAGTTCTTAATTTGGAATAAATTCTGTGTTTACTTCACTTATCTACTCAGTAATTTTCGCTCAGTGTAAACTGTTTTGCAAAGTGTTTTTATTTATAATACATGTGCTAAGTTGTTTATTATAAGACAACAATTATAAATTTAGAATTTGTTTATTATATATACATATATATATGTATATTATATATTGGAAAGGTACTAATTATTCTACATATTTATATTTATATATACATATAATATGTTTTTTATAAAAACATTTGTCTTTGCTTATGCTCCAGGAACTATCTAAAACTGCTTCAACTACTATCTACTCAACTGATCAATTATTTACAATACCCAACTATTTCGCTCAGTGCATACAATTCTTTACTAGTTGTGTTTGTCAAAAATTGAATTATGTTATGCGCTCTGATGATATATGTATGTACATAAACTAGTCTGTACAGATCGAGCTATACGCACACACACACACATACACATCGATGTTTAGTATTTTTAAAATACCATTTATTATAAATGCTTTTCGAGCAGCGATTTGTGCGTGTGGCTGAGTTAAAAAAAAAAAATTAGCTAGCATTTAATTTTCAATTTTCTCGAAAAATATACGACGCATACTCGGCGCGAAAAAAAAAAAATAGATTTGAATTTATGGTCGAGCCGCTGTCGCTGGCTGTTGAAATTAATAAAGTAAATTTGACCTCACATAGATACGCGCACACACACACACACACACACACCCATAGTGAAACAGAAGCGCGCGACAATATAATGAATGAAGAGCTAAAGATGCAGCTATAGACATTCATATATACACATACATATACATATTATATATATTTATATGCCTGCATATATTTGTGTGTAGAATGACAAACGGCAGCGGCTGCAATTAGCACGCGGCGTACGCTGTTGCAACAGCGGACCTGCCTTGATAAATGCCTTTGGCAGCGCGCGAAACAAACTGTGCAAATATTTGACAAAATACAACTATAAATATTGCCTAAGAATTAATGCGGCGTCTCGCACAGTGACACCAAAAAGTGCGTTGACAGCAACAGCAGCAACGACACTAGAGACGACAGCAACATATACAGCAGCAACTGTTGCTGCCGTACAGTCTGCAGGCATAGTCGGCTGTTGTCTAACAGCATCTTGGCCTCAAAGAATTCATCATTCATTTCTATTAACGGTGTCAATTTAGCAACGGGGCGTGGTCAAGTGGCTGTTGCTGTTGCTGTTAGCGTTTATCTGTCTTGTTTAAGCATTTTCCTATTGACTTTGGCGTTACAGTTAAACAAATATTGAGTTGAAAATGTATTCGTTAAGCAAATATTGTAAATACGATAGTTTTTTTTCTCTCCCTGTTGTTTTTGTTGTTGTTGTTGTTTTTGTTTATCTATGTAGACAGCAAAACGATGACAGCGTCGTATTTAGTCTCTTGCATTTGCATTTTTGTGCACAGGTAAGTCCCAAGAGCCCGCAGGTGTAAGTCGTCTTGTATAGATAGCTTATACATACATATATATATATGTATGTATGTATGTATATTTATGTATATATATATATATACTGTATGCTCAACTTATTTGCTGTTAATGCGAGGGTGGCCCATTAGCATTTATGTGTCAGCCAAGGGATCTTAACATTTCACAAAATTCTTGAAATTATTTGCTCTCTGCTCTGTCTTAATGTACTCAAAGCTATGCCAAAATTGTCTAGAAATTTTTTGGTTTTATATGCTTCTTGTTTGCGGAATGAACTTTAGTATTGTTATTTTTATAAATTTGTAAATTATATAAGAAAAGGCTAGAAGACTTAAATTAATGCGTTTCAGTTGATTCTTGAGTTTTCTTTGGCCATGAGCTTATTAATAAATCAATTTGAATCCCTATAAAATCAGCTATAGCAAAAGCTAAATCTCCTGCATATCTTTCATAACCAAGACCAAATCCAAACAGTTTTTCAGGCTCAGCACTTGACTAATCGGTATTTGAAATCTAGCCGAAATCAAGCTAAATGCTCTTCTATATAAAATTTCTTTTATACAGTATATTATATATCTATTTTCGAGCTCCCCACTTTAACATGCCTTTCTAGACTCCAGCGAACTTCAATCAATTGCCACATTCGAAACAAATTGTTGCAGGGCTAAGCAATGTAGATGGCCATATGCTGGGCAGGCACTCGGAAATCAAGGAAAATCGAAATCCATTTGAAAGCAACGTCTTGGAATTACTTTCTAAACAATATTTCTCGCAAGGCAGACTTCGATGTGGCCATAAAATGTGCCCCCATGCAGCACAACTAATAAAATACATAAATAAGAGAACTGCTGCAACAGGGAAATACATTAAAAACCAAATACGAACATATGTTTCGCTTTACAAATTATATATCCAGAATCGTAATAATTACACGCAGCACTAGCGAGCACCGGGGAGGAAGCCAAATGCAATGGATGAGGCGAGGCGCACAGATGATTCGATTTATTTAACAGATCTCAGCCGGAGCCGAAGCCAGAGCCGGCGCTGCGATGCGGGGGTGCGAGGGTATGCGAGAGGGCTGCCTAAATAAAGAAATGCATTCAAAAAGGCAGCGAGCAGCGGGCAGCGGGCAGCGCGGGTTGATGGAAAAAGAGAAGAAAAAGAAAAACAAAGAAAAAGTCGAGCGGCAAAAGTAAAAGAAATAAATAATGAAAACAGAATTTTACTAAAGCAAACGCTGTTGTTGTTGTTGTTGCTGTTGTTGTTGTTGTACAGTACACAGAGTAATAAATATTGATATGCACACGCACACACACATGCACATGCACATGCACATGCACATGCACAGAGATACACAGATACATGGCTAAAGATACAGCTACACGCTGAGCAACTGGCCAAACATGCCATTTACATGTGTTTGTTTGATGCCTGCTCTATCTCGCTCGCTCTCACTCTCTCTCTCTCTCTCTTTCTCTAGCGTTCTTCCAAGATGCATTTAATAATTTACAAATGCATCTGCTGCAGATGTGTTAAAATTCGTAAAGTAATAAAATAACAAATCTAACGCACACACACACAATCACACAGCATCCATCCAATCGAACGGCGGCTGGCAAAGATGCTTCAAACGAAAATGCCACGTCTCCCCACCTCCCTCCCTCCTTTCCGCCTGCCTGCTCCCACACTCCAAGACAGCATTTGATCGGTGAAAAACTTCAAAGGCGAACGGACATAGGTACAAAATATTTTATTTACAGTTTGCTGCGACTAAACAGTCGTAGATAAATAAACAGACAAGATCGAATACACTGCAAGAAAATGGCAGTATAAGTGTTTTAGTATTGCAAATATTGGGAATTCAAAAAATGTGTGGACTCAATGTGTGAGTGAGGAATGTGAATGGATTTGTGAGTAGTTTGAATTAGTCTATTCAGGGTTTTTTAGAGTGTATTTGCATCTAGTTTCAAGCTGCTCTTAAACAGTACGCAAAGGTTGAGTGCGAGGGAGCAAAGAGAGAGATAGAGAGAGAGAGAGGAGAGCTAGATACCTAGATAGTTAGATAGTATAGTTTTATTCCCATTGTTTCTATTTTTTTCAGTGTATTTTGAGCATCATATAATGCAAATGCATACTTGAGTAGCTTTATCACCTTTGTTCACTTATCATGCAATATATTAATAGTTAGCTAGCTAAAATACTATCCATCTCTCTCTCTTTCTCTCTCTCTATCTCTCTCTCACCCACTCACTCAACCTCAGCTAACTTCACCAACATTTCTTGCAGTGCATTAACACCCACAACACTCACTGGCAGCCTAAGCAGCTAAACGGAGCTGTTTTACTTTCGCGCTTAGCTCTTTAGAGCTCAACTCGAGCTCAATTGGGCAGGCAAACTGCAAACGTGCCTGATGTAAGCCAATTTGTAGCCAAATTATACGCACACTTGGCGCCAACAGTGGCACACAAAAGGATACGCACGGCAGCAATAGCAAAAGCGCGAATGCGATATGCGGAGCTCAGGCTCGACCGCAGCGTCAAACAACTGGAAAACCAGAGTAGAGTCGACTCAACTCGACTCGATTCGCTTGGAGAGGGACGGTGTAAAAGGTGGGCGGTGTGGAGGAGGGGGGGGAAAAGCGAAGTTTGCTCCAGCAAATCGAACATTTCCAGCAAATTGCTTTTGCATAAAGACTGCCGCCACTTGTCGAGCTACCCTGCCACACCCACTCGCCTAGCCTCATAGAATGTGCGCTAGTTGCAGTTGAGTTCTATGTGTGTGTGTGTGTGTGTGTGTGTATTATAGCAGGAGGCGGGAGCTTGACAGAGTATGAAAATGCAGCACAATTATGTGAATAGCTATGCACTCCTACTCATTCTCTCTCTCTCACTCTCGCTCTGCACACTCTGCACAGCCTCCTGACTGACGCATTTGGCTAATATGCCGACTAAGTGCAGTTAGAACAGCATCTCTGCTGCTGCTGCTGCTTCTTCTTCTTCTTTTTTTTTTAGTTAATGCCAAATTAGAGGCGTTTACTTAGCGCGTTGTCCTTTTTTACGCAACATTCGACACTGTTTGTCACTCGGATGAGGGCGACAGATAATGCAGATGACAATGATGACAATAATGATGATGATGATGATAATGATATATGATATGGATGCAGCAAAGAGGCAGCAAAAAGCACTACTTAATGGAGCTAAATGCGACCAACTACATATGTACATATATTGTTAGGCAATTATGTGAGAATTTTTAGTAAGAGCAGCTAACAAGATTTATATCTGGATTATTCTAGAATATCTTAATTCTGATAACTATAGCTGACATAAATACTCAATATAGTATTTTATTTATTTGCAATGTATTCTAGACTTAAAAATAAAACTGGTTTACATTTATAGAACACTTCTAATAATTTTTATTAATTTTTTTTTTTTTTATTTTATGAATATACACATTTTAATATATTTATACGAAAATTTTTTGAGTTTCATATGAAGATTTTGTTGAGAAATTTGTAAAATTAAAAGGAAAATTGTTTTCTACCTGGAAAACAGTTTTTGTTATATTGCTATTGTTAACGGAAATGGTTGTTAAAGTATACAAATATATTTTAAATATTTATTAAAAATACCTATATAAACATACATATATTTATATGGATATATATCTGTGTCTAGACATCATAAAGTAATTTCATCAGCTAAAAGATAATTGCACAAAAATTTTGGCCAATTGTGAACTTTGGCAAATAAAATTCGGCTGTCTTTAATTGGGCGTTGCAGTCGAAAGTATCTATAAGATACACAAGACAAAGCTTGTGTGTGAGTGTGTGTGTGTGTGTGTGTAACTGTACCCAGCACCTGCTGCTGCTGCTGCTGTTGTTGCTGCTGCTACTGTCAGTTATAAATATTGTATTGCCAGAGACGCCTCATCTCCTACAACAGCAACAACAACAACAACAACTCTTGTGGCAGTTGCAACTCGGCTCTAGCTATGTTTGTGTGTGTGCAGTTATTATTGCTGTTGTTGTTGTTGTTGTTGATCTGTTTGTCTGTTTGTTTGTAATTGCGTAAACATACTCGTACATATTTTATTTTATATTTTATTGTTTCGCTTCGCTGCGCTGCGCCATAAGGGCAGATACCTATAATTTTCTTATGTCTTCGTACAATGAAAACACAGCGACAACAACAACGGACTACGGCAATAATAATAATAATAATCATCATCATCATCATCATCGTCGTCGTCGTCATAAAGACAACAGTCGGTCGAGTTGTTCGTCGCCAACTGAACTAACGATATATAGAAATGTTGTGTACCCTACAATAAATGTGGAATAAATAAATAAAATGTAATGAAAGCCAGTCAAATAAATGAGAAATGAAAAAAAATAAATAAAAGTACAAAAATAACAATAACAAAAATGTAAATATAACAAAACTTAACGCAGCGCAAACAAATGACGCGCAGAAGGTGTAAGAGAGAGAGAGAGAGAGAGCGAAAGGGGGGCACTGAGATGAAGATGTAAATGGATGTGAATGTGCCTGGAAAATATGAATGTTGAATTATTA
Source organism: Drosophila aldrichi (assembly GCA_035045965.1). Taxonomy (NCBI): domain Eukaryota; kingdom Metazoa; phylum Arthropoda; class Insecta; order Diptera; family Drosophilidae; genus Drosophila; species Drosophila aldrichi. The sequence goes on from JAWNOM010000501.1 coordinate 11,795,217, forward strand.
TTGTCGTTGTTGTTGTTGTAGTTGCTGTTGTCTTCAATTTGCTGCCAATGGAAATTGTCTTTGTTGCGGCCAACGACCCAAAAGCAAAAGATCTTAAGCAAGAGAGAGTGAGTGCGAGCGAGAGAGAGGGTGAATGAACATGACGAATAAACTCGGGGTGGGGGTAGATAATTAAGACAGAAAGATATTTTAATTATATTAAACAAAATTTATAGCGAATAAGTAAAACTATTGCAATGCAATGAAAAGTTAAAGAATGTAACAAAAGTGAGCTAAAGTCGCATGAAAAAACAATCGGAATGATTTTATTATAATAAATTAACGATAGAAATAGATTGCAAGTAGCGCAAACTGGTAAGAATGGAATGGAATGGAGCAGAATGATGGCAATGAAACAAGTTAACAGCAAAATATATCGAAAAGGAATAGATTAGATCGTATATAGAGGAATTTGGAATCAGTTCAATCAAGAACTAGTTCTAAATGCCATATCCAACCAAAGATATACCAATCTGAAAATAGATTTTCTAATTGAAGTATAATTCTTTTTATTATTATTTTTTTTCTTTTTGGTTTTTATTGTGTAGATAAGTTTTGTTGTTTTTAGCCACAAATAGCACGAGCAATTGACGTAAATATCACAAAAGTTTCGTATTTATATAACACTTTATGGCACAACATATAATCGGTTTTTATTTAAACGAATCACCGTTAGGCTGTAAATTGTGTTACGGGTCTAAAGATAAATTATTCCAAGTCATTCCAAATTGTCGAATGTCTCTGACAATGGAATTGTTTAAACTAGCGCATTTAATTGCCAGACGATTAGCTTGTGTATCGTGTTCCATATAACTGAACCACATACATATATATAAATATAAATAAATATATATATAGTTTGTATATATAGCATACATGTCTAGCTATTATATTTAATAGAGAAAAACTACAAAGGGGGGATTGAGCGTATGTATGGAATCTTATCAAGGAAATTACTTTTAAAAAACCCAAAGATTACAAGCATTTGTTATTATTATTATATTGTGCATTAGTTCTCCAGCGATAAGATCTATATATGGTGCTTAATATACATTCGTTTAGCTTTTTTTTTTATTATTATTATTTCTGCCTTTTGCCTTTTGCCCCTCAATAAAATAAATTAGTTATTTATTTCGAGTATGTGGCCCGAGGCGAATTCTTTGACGTGCGTTTTATAATATCACATTTTATGGGCTTATTTTGTTGTTGCTTTCTTAATGATTTAAGCAGAAGACGAAAAAGAAGAAGCAGAAGCAGCGCAGCAGCAGCAGCAGCGGCAGCCAATGCACAACATATTATCGAAAATTGTGCCATAAATTATAGAGCATGTTCATTTCCTGATTATATTTTCGTATAAATTTCGTAAGATCAAGATTTCTACTATTGAGTTCTACTTTTTTTTTTCGAAATAGCAATAAAAACAAAAGCAAAGAACAAACCTTAAAAGTTTATTAAGCCGTTAAGTGAGCCGGCAAATAAAGACACAAAGGAAAAAGGGGTAAACGAAAATTATGCCTGCACCGCTGATATTTTCACACTGTGTTCCGTGGTGGTCCTAAAAGGTTTTCATTTATGTTAAAAAAAAAACCTAAGATCCCAAAAACATAAATTTGATTTATTTGCGGCTTTGTAAGATTGGAAATCAATCAAACTGGCCTAATGAGCCGCCGACCCCACAGTTCGATACTCCGGAAACAGTTGACAAAAACTCACTGATTCACACGATCCCCAAAAAGACAAGCGTTGCCCGCTCTCTCTCTCTTTCTTTCTTTCTCAGTTCGGGAGTTCAAGCAACTTGATTTGCATAAATCGACATCGACTTGCGACATCGTGGCTTAAAGACAAGTAGCTCGCAGACTCGCCGACTCGCACATTACAGTTATGACTAATACTTCAGACAAAGAATCTCCCTCTCTCTTTCTCTATCTCTCTCTCACTATCTCTCTCGCGGCAGCTGCTCACTGAGCTGTCAAAGAACTTTTCCGCACTTGGCAATTTTCAGTAATTTTCTTACAAAAACAATTGCTTGCCATGAATGCAAGCCAAAGGGACGCTGCCTGAGAGATTGATAGCAGCGGAAATACCCTATAAATTTGGCAAATAAACTGACCTTAGAGATAGATAGAGCTTCAGAGATGATAGAACTCTTCAATTTAGATACTCTAATAAATTTTCAACTAAAATAAAGTCCTCTAAGACCAACAATATATTAATATGCTCGCTTTTCATAATCATATTGCTTGACTGATATACCCTTAATAAAATGCCGCTACGTGGTATGCACACACAAGCGCCTTGCTAGGAGAATCCACCAAAAAGTCAAGGAACTCAAGTGAGCGTCACACAAAATGATGTGTAAACACATCGAGAGGAGGGGGGCGAGCGTAAGGAGTGGTTGAGTGAGGCAGAGAGCCAAGTAGACACTGCCACGCCCACCTCACTCACACTCAAACGCCCATCTACTTAAACGCAGCAGCCATGGCATTTGCTACTTCGAGTAACTTTTGCTGACTGCTTGGTATTTCAGCGCTCTCAATGTGTGTGCGAGAGTGTTTTTGACTGTGCGCGTGTGTGTGTGTGTGTGTGCGTGTCTGTGAATGAAAGCTCAGCTAAGCGCTCTCGCTCGCCTGCCTCTCGGGAGAGTTCAGAGAGCAAGTGCCCGGACGGCTGTGACTCTATTAAGTAATAGGCGCTCAGTTTTTTTGGCCAACATTTGCCACCTACACGCAGTTGACTTCATCGGGCAGCTGTTGCGGATGATTCTGAGGGGTGGGTGGGGGGCTTGGTCTTGCTGGGCTGTGGGGTTCTCTCTTGACGGGGATTTCCCCATTGATGACAGCCAGGCGTGTCTGCTCAAGTTTTTGCTTAGCGCCGAAAAAAGTTTATTTTTTCGACTTTTTCTTGGCTGCTTTCACAATGTTTCCTTTGCTGCTACTGCTTCTTCTTCTTCATTTATTTATTACTTTTTTTATTACAATTTTCTCTTGATTTCATTTCAATAAATTAACAGAGCAACAGTAAATTGCGCTAGCAAAAAGATAATTAAGCGCAAAAATGAAGAAAATGGTTGCCATCGAGTGTGTTTGTTTTCCCCCTCCCCCTTCCCCCCATCACATTTCTCATTTCTGCTGCTGTAACTTTTCGCCCCTCATTTATGCAGCAGCTGCTACATATTGAATACTTTGTAGCTATCCATGAATATATATATATATATATATTTATATATATATGCATCTACAGCTCAGCATTCATATTCATAAGCCACACACACACACACACACACACACACACACACACATTCATATTCAGATATACACCCATCGAACCAGCGACAACGACGCATATAATGCATTATTTATGCCACAAATCAAACACAACAACAACAACAACAACAACAACAACAGCAATAAAACAAAGCAAAAACAATTAGATATACAAATACACATATTTATATGCTATATAATGCATACAGATATTTCTTAAGTGCAAAAATAATATATGAAAAATATTAGCACACAAACAAAAAAAAAAAATCCATTCGAAATTCAATGTCAAGAGTTTTTACATAAAAAAAAAAAAAAATCTTTGCAGCAAGCAAAGTCAAACATAAGTTAGAAACAAACTCAAATAAATATATACGGATCTAGAATTATAGACAAGACCTTAGCTACACTGAGAAAAAAAACCGAATGCATTTCTTGATTATCATTATACTCAACAGCCGTTTCGCTCAGTGTGTCACTATAAGTGTTTCAACTTGCTAAACTCACTGCCCATTTCGCTCAGTGTTTGCCTACCTGTGCATCCATCTGCCAGCTACGTCTTTCTCTCAGTGTAGAATTGTATAATTTTTGCCCCAGCTAGGTTAACTTTTGCTTCATCTACTCGCCACCCGTTTCTCTCAGTGCAGCACTCTGCATTTAGAGTGCAATCAATGTTGAAATTAAAGCCGCATTAGTCGGAATTATAGATAAATGCAATGCAACTCCTTGAGATAAACGAATAAAGAAAATCAACAACAGCAACAACAGCAACAACAACAACAAAACGTGTTGCAATTCAAATATTTGCGCACTTTTGTTTGCATTGCCATCAATTTTTGTCATTTGTTTAACTAATTTTTGTTGTTGTTTCTGTTGTTGTTGCTGCTGAAGCCCACTTTTCTTTGGTCTATGCGTGCATTGCGCAATTTGGCCTCATTAGCATTAAATGTTGAATTATTTTTCAAGTCGTTGACGCAGTTAATGTCGAGACCTCTCAAACCCTATACCACTTGCTGCCCGTCCTTCCACCCCTCCCCGCTCTAGACGCTCTCCTTTGCCCAGACTTTTTGCGAATGCAACGCAATTTGGCTTTTTGTTTTTTTGTTTTTACTTTATACAAATAGAAAATCGACTTTAATGTGCTATCTAATAGAAATAACAAGCAACACACTTTAGTTGTTGTTGTTGTAGCTCTTGTTGTTGTTGTGTAAATTCATTTGTAATAGGCATGCATTTATGCACTTTTCCAACTTTGCTGCTTGTTTGTCTTCGGTCACACGCGTCGTATGCGCATTATGTAAAATTAATTCAACTTCGATCGCCACAGCCCTTTGACTTGTTTAACAAATGCAAGAAAAACAGCTAACAATACTATATACATATATATATACATATATATATAGATAATATTCCATATCATATAAAGACACTACTCTACGTATGCTCTCTTACCTGGCTTTAATTAGCCAATTAGTTAATCAGCCATCAATATTAATCTATTTACTGATTGTGCATACGTTCAAGTATGCCCTATAAAACTATATTATAATTTAGAGCAAAAATTTGCAAAATCATCTGCCACTCATGTAGATTATGCGTAGTGGATTTTTGTTTTAAACAATTTGTACAAAATACCGCTAATCAATTTCAGTTAAAGAACTTTGCATTATAATCGAATTTAATTAGGCAAGGGAAAACCCAGAGTTGAAATTTGAACTTGGAAAAATGGTAATGAAAAGTTGAAGAATTTCCAGAAAATTCTTGATGAATTTTGGAACAGAATTAGAAGTTTGAGTAAGTCAAATTTTGGAAACTATTAAAAGAGGAAAAGAATCTTAAGATATATTTGGGCTACATAGATCATCTTCGAGTTGTGCATAGCTGCACTTCCATATATATAGAATCTTTATATTCGATCTTTAATCCCATCGTCTCACATTTCAAATATCATCATCAAAGAAAGTCAACTCACCCGCTCTTCTTCGCGTATCATTTCAGCAATTTCTGGTTTGATTTCCATGTCGTCATGATGTCCGCCCACCGAGGATGGGGTATTGCCAGCGCCGGCTGCGCTGCCCGGTGCAGCAGCGCCGCCCGCCGCAGCGGCAGCCAGCGAAGCGCCCAGCACGCTGGCCATGGCGGCATGCGAATGGGCGAGCTGATGCTGGGCGGCCAATTGCTGAGCGGCAGCGGCGGCGGCATGATGATGCATGGAGGCGGCGGCGCCTGGTGGCGGAGGCGGCACATTGGCAGAGGCGTGGTGAGCAGCGGCTGCAACAGCGGCGGCCATGTGCGGCGGCAGCTGCGACTGCGCAGCAGCCGAGCTCTTATTGCCAGTGGGTGAGCTCAGTCCAGCGGCGGAGCTGCCGTTGCTGTGCGCCGAGGACGGTGGTGGAGGCGGCGGCGGTGGCGAGCGGTAGGCAGCGGCTGACGAACCGTTCGAGGGCACACCGGCCGAGCTGGAGCTGGAGCAGTTTGTGGCTGTCGGCTGTGCGGCTGCTGTGGCTGTGGAGCTGCTGTTGCTGCTGCTGCTGCTGCTGTTGCAGTTGCTGTTATTGCTGTTGCTGTTGCTGTTCATGTTGCTGCTCGAGCCGGAGGAGGCGGGCAGCGTTTGTGGATTGGGCGAGGCGAAGGGATTGCGCACTATTGTGGAGGTGGTCATGGCCAGCGGCAGCTGCGAGCTGGGCGACTCCGAACGCAGCGGACTGGGCGTGGCATAGCTGCCGTCTCTGGAACGCTTGCGCTGGCGCTGATTGAGATCGAGCGCAGTTTCGGCAGCGCGCAGCTTGGCCAGCAGGCGAGCACGCTTGGGCTTGAGCAGCTCATCCTCGTCCTCGTCGTTCAGCAAGGCTGCCGCAGCCGCCAGCTCGTCCTCGTCTTCCTCATCGTCGTAGACGCTCATGCGCTGCTCGGGCAGCATCGAGGCAGCGCCCAAGCCCGCTGCGCTCGAGCTGGCGCCCACCTCAGCCAGGCCGCGTATCTTCAGGGTTTCGGCGACCTTCAGCAGAGGATTGATCTGATCCTGGCACACATTGATCTCGCCCTTGTACATGAACTCCACCAGGGCCTTCAGATCGCACCAGTTGACGTCGCGCATGATGATGATCGGATGCTGGCAGGGATTGTCGTAGAACAGTGCCTGGAAGTAGGGCGAGCAGGCGGACAGCACCATCTTGTGGGCCTTGATCGACTGGCCGTCGCAGGCGAGCGTCACATCCACGAAGGATTCGTTCTGCAGCAGCTCATCGAAGACATTCGTCAGATTGGACTGATAGTTGTTCCAGCGCAGGCAGAACTGTTGGTTATCGCCGCCCGCGCTGGGCGCGACCTTGCGCGGCGCCACGCCCACATTGACAGGTGGCAACAGCTTGTGATTCATTTTGGGCTTCAGCTCCGGCGTCTCCGCCGTCTTGCCGAACTCAAACAGTCCAATGGCGGCCAAATTGTGCGCGACGAGCGGCTGTGGGGAGACGGGCAAGGAGCGACTCTTCTTGGCCGTCAGCTGGATCTGTAGCTCCGGGTCGCTGGGCTCACTGTGACCCACCACCTCACTGGAGGTGAGTGGGCGTGGCGGTGGTGTCAGCGCCTGATCATTAAGCATAGCTGGCTTCTCGGCGGCAACGGCTCGACTCTCCTCCTTCAGCGGCTGCAGCGGCTCTGGCTGTGCTTCGGGCTCCTCTTTTTTGGCCAGCTCTAGCGGCAGGTCGAGCTCCATCTGGCCCACCGTCTGTGCCGTCTGTGCCGCCTGTGCTGCATTAACCATTGTGTAGTCGCTGGGCTCGAATTGCTCGCCGCAGCTGCTGTCTAGCGACTTCCTCTCGAAGTCCATAATGTCCTTGGTCATATCCATGGTACGGTTTCTGTTGGCTTCTCACGTTGTCCGAGCTGCGTTGTTGTTGCGTTTCGTTTGCTTCTCTCCTTATTCCCTATTTAGCACATTTTACGGCTGTTTCTCTCTAGTCGAGAAATTGTTGTTGTTGTTCAGCTGCAAGAGAAACAAAGCAGAGGAGAAACACAAAATGCAAATTTATTTCTTTTCAGTGAAATCGTTAAGCAAACGCAAATCTTATGGATAAATAAAAGATAAGCAAAACTTTCAGTGCAAAATATAATATTATGATAATTATTATATAATATTATATAAATTGTCATTGTCATTGTCATTGTCATTGTCATTGTCATTGTCATTGTCATTATCATTATCATTATCATTATCATTATCATTATCATTATCATTATCATTATCATTATCATTATCATTGTCATTATCATTATCATTATCATTATCATTATCATTATCATTATCATTATCATTATCATTATCATTATCATTATCATTATCATTATCATTATCATTATCATTATCATTATCATTATCATTATCATTATCATTATCATTATCATTATCATTATCATTATCATTATCATTATCATTATCATTATCATTATCATTATCATTATCATTATCATTATCATTGTCATTGTCATTGTTTTATAAATTTCATCATATATTTGCAACGGTTCTTATACAGATATATTTTAGGTAAAAATTTTCTCATTGAACTGTTTACCAAATGTAGTTAGGGAGATCTAGATAAATAGCTTGCTAGCTTGGGAGTAAATTAATGGGGCAGATGGATATAATATACAGATCTATTCTATGGTAGTTCAATATTAAACATAAACATATTTATTTGTGTTATTTGTGCCTAATTGATAGATATTTGTAAATCATTTTAGGAAATTCTTGCGTAATTTAGACATAAATAAAAATCTCTGAACTTTCGACTTGAAATTTCGTTTTTCCATGGTCCCATAGAATATTATATAGGGAAATGTTTCTTTTTTTTTTTAAGTGAAATTAACTCATTTAATAAAATTATATTAGCTGATTCAACTTTCTAAACATAGACAGAAATATAATATATACTATTCTGTATTTATATATTTATGTATTTTTTATTTATTTATATATTTTTCTCTAGAAATGGCTCAGCTTCATTATATATATTTCTAAATTATTTTGCTTGCTCAATAACTCTATTAAATAGGTCCATTAATCTTTGCTGCTCTCCCGAGCATTTCCATTTTCTATTCATTTTGGCCTCCATATCCACTCCCCATCCCCTACCCCTCTCCATCCACGTCTCCCCAGTCCTCTGATTATTTTATTAGCAAAGCGCAAAAATTTATTTATATTTCATTTCGGCCTAATTTATTATGGAGATTTTCCAAACAATTATAACGACTGCATACGTATATATATATATATGTATACATATATATTTATATACACACGCATACATATATCCAACTATTATCTGTTTTATATTCTATAAATATACATACATATATTGTGTATATACATATATCTGTATTATCTTTTCATTTCATTTCTGTTTCGCTTTATAAATAAGTGGAATACATTTATATTTAATTAAATATTATTATTTATGGCTGACGCTGAACATTTGCGTAATTATATTTATTTAAATATATATGTATGTATGTGTGTATATGTATATATATATAAATATATATGCACATTAATCTACATATACGTATGTGGGCGCGCTGGGCGTGGCAGCGGGCAACAGCGCTTGGCTCTCTAGCTGTGTGTGTGGGAGAACTGCGAAAATGTGTGTGTTTGCTGTCTCCCTTTGAGAGTGTGTGTGTGTGCGTGTGTGTGTGTGCAAACACAGTGAGCCATAAAATTAATTTATTTTTATTATTATTGTTATTATATTTCTTTTGCTGCTTCTTCTGCGACTCTGCGTCTCTCTTTATGCTCATGCAGCAAATGTCAAATGGGCATATTTGTTTTATGCGATGCTCTATCTATAAGAATGCCAAGCTGTAGCAGCTCGAATATTTACATTTGCGGGAACTAAAATATCTGATTGGAACAAAAGATTAAGAAAGGAAGCGCAAGTTCTGTTAACTACTAATAGCTACGCCCACATTGAGGGCGTGCCGAATATAGATTTCTTGATTACAATTTAGCAGGCATTGTGCAGTCGGCTATGCTCTTTCACGGAATTCTCACTTATTTTGTTTTATGTTTATTATTTCATTCCAATTAAATTCTTGCGCTCAAGTCGAGACCTATTATTATTATTATTATTATTTTTTATGGTACAGCAACAACAACAACAACAACAAGAACAATTTGTTATATGAAATGGCTTTTGTTTTTGTTTTGTTTTTCTTATATATTTATTTATTGTTGTTGTTGTTGTTGTTTGAAACTTTTTGTTTGATTTTTTCTTCATCTAAATTTTCTTGCTTTGGCAACTTTTTATTTGTTTATTTATTTTATTACTGTTGTTGTTGTTTTTGTTTTGGGCCTTGATTTTTGGTCGTTTGAAAAATGCCAAAAAAAAATAAATATATAAATGTATATATAAAAATATTGATATATATATGTAATTTCTTTTGGCATTTCCGGTTAAATTATTTTATTATTATTTTTTTTTTTAGATATATCGTAATGCTGCGCAGCCTGCACGTTGTTGTTGTTGTTGTTGTTTTTTGATTAATTATTTATAATGTGCGCAGCTGTTGCGCCGCATAAAAATAAAAATTAAAATTGAAGCGAAGCACGAAAAAAATTGTAAGAACAAAAAAAAAAAATAAATAAAAGAAGAGGGAAAAAAACATAAAAAATAAAATAAAAATGTGCACATTAAAAATATATATATGTACACATATGTGAAGCACAGACCGGCAGCAATAATCATACATATACGCACACACACAGCAGTTACTTTTTTTATTATTTTAATATTTATTATTTTTATTTATTTAATTTACGAGTCCTTCGAAGTTTGCGCAGCGTTTGCTTGCTTATAGCAGTTGCCTGACTGCCTGCGACACACACACACACACATACACAGCACTCAGCACACACACACACTTATACCTTTATATATATGCGCATATATATAAATGTATATATATATATATATTTTCGTATTTATTTATTTACGCTTATTTATTATTTATGCAGCAAATAATAAATTACACAGCAGAGCAGCAGTTGTTGTTATTGTTGTTGTTGTAGCTGTTGTTGCCTGCCTTTTTATGACTCTGTCTGCTGTCTGTTGTCTGAGTGTGTGTGTGTGCTCTGTGTGTGTGTTTTGGCGGGCAACAAGGAGCTGAAGCAAAGTTTTGCTGCTGAGCGCCCAAAAAAAAATAAAATGAAACTTTGCAAGGGCGCAAAAGATGAAGAAGAAGTAGAAGACGAAGAAGAAGCAGCAGCAGCAGAACAACAACAACATTTTACGAGCGGCGGGAGGCGTGGCAGGGGGTCGTGCACACGTTATAAATTTATAAATTACAATTTCAGCGCCGAAGACTAAGAAACGGCAGCAGCAGAAGCTGTAAAATGCGTTTGTGTGTGTGTGTATGTGTGTGTGTGTGTGCGACAAGCGCTTATAATTTATATATGTATATATATGCATAAATCTATAAACATTTATATTCATATACTATAAATATTAAATTAAAATATAAAACTTGTTTAACTAACAAATTGACAAACATATATACAAACATACATATACATATACATACATATATATACATATACATACATACACCATTTCATAGCTACAACTAAAGCTTACATATTTATCAATTATTTGTAATGCAATTATTTATCATTATCAGTATGTATTTTATTATTTTTTTGTAATTATAATAATTAATTGTGACACATACATTACACAAAACTAACTGAGTTTTCCACGTAGCTTTTCCAAGGTTTTCTTGTCGTACATTTGTTATTGTTGTTTCAGTTTGTGCAGCGCGTGCAACACATTGCTTTACTTTTTTTTGTTGTATTTATTTATTTATTGCTTATTTGTTGTTTGTTTTTTTATTTTGTTTCATTCACTCACACACACGCACGCACTCACAACATGAAGCGACGACGACGACGCGGCACATTCGTTTATTATTATTGTGGATGTTGTTGTGATTGTTGTTGTTGTTGTTTGAATATTTCGGCATACGCTGCTCAGACCAAACGTTGCGTTGCATTCACGACGAAAGTTAAATACGAACTGATTGCTCGGCAAAAGTGTCTAACAGAGACAATGAATGAAACTCGAAACGCAGCGTCAGCTGCGCTGCTGACGTCGACGACGGCGGCGCTGCGAGAGCACGAGCACGAGAGCATGACAGAGGGCGAGCGAGAGAGCCAGAGAGCGACAACGAGAGCGAACGCAAAACGCCGCATATGTTAATGCCGCTTGTTTTTTGCGGCGAATTCGTTGAGTAGCGCGTCTTAAGAGACCTAACGGAGCTGCTTAAGAGAGCGGCAAAGTGTGCCTCTCTGCTGTTGGTTTTGATTTGCTTGTGATCGTTCAAGAATCAATGATTAAGTACTGTTTGCAATTAATGCATAATTACTTTATATTTACAATAGTTAAGCGTTACTGTACTTGAGCAAGTAATGGCTGCCAAGTCTCTGTGCATTTATTTGACTTCAGTCGCAAATCTGATTGGAGCAAGGTGGAATAAGAAGAAGGGAAGTGGTTGGGGGAAAGCAGGCAATTCACGAGCCAATAAGGCAAATACATAAAAATCGCGAATAACGTCAAGATACGCATAACCAAAAACTGCGCCTACGAGTGCACCACCACCAACAACAACAACACCAACAACAAGAATTATAGCAGCAGCAACGGCAACAATAACAATAACACGAGCAACAACAACAAAAACAGCAATTGCGTGCCTCATTCTTTTAGCCGGAAAGAAAGAGAGAAGCTGCTGCATTTGGTCCAGTAAGAAAATGTTGCAAATAGTTTTTAGCGCAACCCCCGACGACGAATATCTTCAGCTTATTGCAGCCATTCATGGTATTTGTTGCTGTTGCTGGTACTGCTTAGGCCAACTACTGCGCAAAGAGCACAGAAAAACTACAGCACTTGGCCACGCCCTCTCGGCACAGCACAGCTAGCTACAAAATGCATGGGTGTGAGCGAGCGCGCAAGCTTTGCGCTCCCTACAATCACACAATCACACAAGCGCACGCACACAAGTGCACAGCACAAATCAAGCAGTTTAGGTGAGAGGCGACCCCCCCTCTTCGTACAGTCCAACTCGGATAGCGCGCGTGTGAGCGAGAGCGAGCCGAGCATTGCTGCGACGCTCTCTTAGACGCCGCTCATTGGCAAGGCTAAAAAGAGCAAAAACTTTTGCGCAAAACAAAAACAAAAAAAAGCAAAAAAAAAAAAAAAAGAAACAGAAACAACAAAAGGCAATAAGCAGAAAGATGTGCAGTGGCCAAAGAGGAAATGCAAAATGCGAGCGAGCGAACTTGCTGTAGTTGTTGTTGTTGTTGTTGTTGTTGTTGCTGCTGGTGACGTCATTCGGTAGGCGGCGCTACGAACGCATTTTTAATATGCAGCTCGCACAGTTGTTGTTGCTTGTAGGCCTCTTGCTGCAGTAGCAGCAGCAGCAACCAGCAGTTGTTGTTGTTGTTGTTGTAAGGTTGACATGTGCGCAACCAATAACAACAACTAAACTAAAGCCCCTGCGTGTGTGTGTGTGCTCGTGCGTGAGTGTGTATGTTTGCATGTGTGTGAGTTTGTTTTTGTATATTTTGCATATTTTATTTGATTTGCTTTCTCGCTTTTTTTTTGGCCTTTTTTGTGCTTCGTGCGCTTTGGCGAGCCGTTCGCACGCTTCGTGTTCAACGCCCATTGGCTGGCATTTTAAATTTATATATATATATATAAATTGTATACATATATATATATATAAATTTATATGCACACGTGTGTGTGTGTGTGTGTGTGTGTAGAAAAAAGCGTAGCATCGTAAATATTTATAAACGCCTCTTCGGCCTCTCTGCAGGCAGCTTCGGCTAACACGAAAGCCCGCCGAGCTACAAAAGCGAATCAAAATCATTTGCTTGAATATACATACATATATTTATATACACCTATGCATACATATATATTTATTTAAAAGTTTTTGTAAGCAAATTAGTCAGTGTGCCTATAGAGTATATATGTAAATGAAGATTATATAGTGAAATGAGTGCGAGTGACAAAATGACAAATTTCTAATATTTATAATGCAATATATTTAATATTCCATAGAATTTTTATTTTTATTATATCTTGAGACTTGAGAGTGTAGTGTATACATACATACATATGTAACTATACAAAGCTCAACTTAAAATACTCGAATTATAGGAAATATAAGAAATACTAAAATATTTGTTTATGTAGCAGAATAATGGAAATTTAGAAAATTATGAAAATTTCTAGATTATGTTGGGTATATTGCAATTAATTTATTTATTAATATTTATAACTTATATAGACTGTTTCATATTTTCCAAGAAGATTTGAAACTTATCTAATAAGGCGTTCTCAATTTCTCAAATATTTTGTTAGGTAAAAGTTAAAATTAAAAAAAAAAATAAATAAATAAATAAAGAAATAAATTACATAAACATTATATAAATATTTAACAGATTATTCTTCAATAGTTTTTATAGACAAAACTATAATAATAATACAAAATAAAAAAAAGACTTGAAAATAAAAATATTTAAATGATCGTCGTCTAAATTTTATACAGTTATTTTCCAAGTATTTCTTTTATAAAATAATAAAAAATAAAATAATAAAAAATTATAAATCGAGTTATAATAAAAGGTTTTATATTAACATAACGAGATTTTATTCATAACAAAGTTTTATTTTATTAAAATTTGATATTTAATTTTATTGCTTAAACATTTCTAGTTGACAATCTCTGCTATATCATATGCCAGCCAAATTCTTAAGGTTTTGATTGACTTTTAATATAGCTAAGAATATTTTGTAAAACATTTTCAAGCATAAAATAGTTGTATTCATTAGATATTTCAAACTCCTTTAGCACTACTCCCTACAAACTTTATTTATTTTTTTTTTTGCATTTATTCAAGTCGATTTCTGTTGCGCCGGAAATGAAAGCCCTTTCCGCAATCGCCAACTCAAAGATGACAGAAAAAAAAAAAAGAAAAAAATTGTGAAAGCTAAAAATTGAAAAAGAAAAAAGTGAAAAACTAGCGAGTATTGGCTTCCGTTCCGCCGTGGCGAGTAGGAAATTTCAAAGTGCAAATTATTGGAGGGAAAAGCGTGAAAAAAAAAATTTACAAAAAAATAGAAAGAAAAAAAAAACGAACAGAGCAGTGAGCAGCGGTGTGGAAACCACGTTAAAGGACATCCGCTAGCAAAGCGAAAGAGTTTATATTGGCAGCAGCCAAAGCAGTCGAGGCAAGTCAAAGAAATGGCGACAGGAAATGGACATTGCCACTGGAAAGAAAAAGCGCAAAAGCAAAACAGACCAAAGCCAAAACAGAGCACAAGAAGTGGACATCAAGTGGCATATCCCTGGAGCTGGCATTTCGGTATAGGCAAAACGCTCACCTACAAATCGAACTGAGCAACAAACCAATCAGCAACAAAGGACAGCAAACAGAGCAAACTCTCTCAAGAGCCTGCCAGGGTATTTGATGTCCGTTGAGCAAAGAGACAAAAGGCAATGGACGAAACTTGAAGATTTTGAGTGGCTGCAAATGGACATTTGAAGAATTCGAAATGGGAAAATGTATAGAAAGAGAGAGAGAGAGGGAGAGTGAGAGAGAGACAGAGAGAGAGAGAGAGAGAGAGAGAGAGAGAGAGAGAGGAGAGAGAGGGGGGGGAGGGAGAGAAGGAATCTAGAGTGTTTCAGCAAAGTTTCAAGTCGGCATTGAGCAACTTTTTGAGCCATGAATTTGACTAAAATATTTGGTAGAAAATGGAGTTAATTTAGCTCTAATCTATTTGTAATACCATAGTGTTAAACAGTCTCTAAGTTTTTAAAACCATATTCATTGAGCTAAGCTTTAGCTTTTTCGCTTTTAACTTTGATAGAAGCAATCAATATCACTATATCATTTTATCATATCATATCACTATATCATCATATCATCATCATATTATTATTATATAAGATGATACAAATGTTACTTCCCTGATAAAAAATTTATTTTAGATAATTGCTTAAGATTAATTGAACATTCTCAGATAAACGAGCTCCTGGCACCAACTTTTCTATATCATGACTTTCCTTGATTTTATTTTTTTTAAAGTCTTATAATACTGTGACTGAAGACTAGATGTGGAACAAAAACTTAGGGAAACATCTAAATATAATATAGAAGATCAGAGAGCAAGAATTGAAGAGAGGAAGAATTCCTGCTCAATCTTTTGTCTAATACTTACTGTACTAAAACATAAGATGTATAAATGACTGAAGATAACATATAGAGTATAGAACATATATTAGATAAGAAAATAAAATACATATAGAAACGGAATATAATTCAAGCTCAACTTGAGCAACGCAAAGCCCTATTATCCGCTCAAGTTGCTCAAGTTGAGCTTGAATTAGTTTGTTTTCTAGAACCTAAAAATCGTAAACGCCTTCTCCTTACCAAAAAATCTCACTCTTCTCTCGTTCCATTTCTTTTGCTTATGACTTCATTATTCTCATCATCAATATAAGAAAATTTCTAGAATTTCTTAGCGCTTAAAGTCGATCAGAACTCAATTTGTGTCTCTGCCTACTTCATGGCTCTCAACCCAATAAAATAAACCCAAAGCACAATCGAGTGTAGCATATCATTGTGCGAGGCAACGGAATAATCCTTGGCGCATCCTGGCGCATCCTTTTGCGGCGCTTTCCTGCATTGTTTTGGTCCATGGCGTCTGCCAATGATTTGGTCAAAAGCAGTTTTTTTTTTGCTGCCCCAGCTGGCTGCTGTTGCAATTGCAAATGCTTAAAGTGTAGATCACGCAAAATCAACGAAAGCCAGCTGAAAAAAAAAAACAACACAAACACATACAAATAAACTCCCTCTCTCTCTATGTATGTGTGCAGCCCTTTAACAATAGAAGTAGCCACAGCAACAGCAGCTGGCTCTGCCCTAGGCCTGGGTCTTGGTCAATTGGTTAGCTGCTGTTGCTGTTAGAAAATTGCGCATACGACGCGTTGTCCATCTACTGCTGCTGCCCAGCCCACTCCTCCTCCTACCTCCCTCCACCCACTGCTGCTGTAAAAAAATGTATACTCAGCATCGCCGTCGCCGTCGCCGTGGTTGAAGTTTTCTCCAGTTTTATTTCAAACGCAAACGCAACGCAACGCAACGTGCGCTAGCTAACAAAAGAGTTTCTAATGATTTTTGCGCCATGTTTGTGCGGTAATCCCCGCTCCCGCCCACCCACACACACGCCCAGGCTCCTGCTCCTGCTCCTGCTCCTGCTGGCCAGCGCCTCATGCAATTGTTGTTCGTTTGCTGCTGCTAGACGGAAATGAAAATCGAAAGAATTGTTAACCAGCCTACAAACTAGACGCAGGCATACAAAAACAGAGCGAGAGAGAAAGAGAGAGAGAGAGTGAGTGAGAGGTAGAGGCAATGCTAGAGGGAGTTGAATTTGCTTCAGCTCATGCTATAGCTTTTCTTTCTGCTGCTCCTGCTCCAGCTACTCTTCCTGCTCTTCTTTCTATACTTTTTACTACTCCTGCTGCGTTGGCCGCTGCTGCTGCTCCTCCTGCTGCTGCTCCTTTTGCCAGCTCCTGCTGTTGCTGCGTACAATGCAAATAAATTCAATCGATGCTCGAGCCCCCAAGTCGCCGTTGGCCGTTGTCGTTGTCGTTGTTAAGCTCTGACCAGCCCCGACTCCTCCCCACCAACTAGGAGCTCGTCTCCCAGCCTCGTCACCTAACTCCCGCCACTTGCTATGCCTGCATCAGCTGCATAGCTGCGCCTCTGTGTGTTTGCCTCAAGGGGTGTGGGGGCGGGGAGGGGGCGCTTTTGTTGCTTCAGCCGCTGCAAAAGTCGTTGGCGCGATTCGTCGCAAAGCAGCTGCAGCTTCGTGTGTGTGTGTGTGTGTGTGTGTGTGCGTGTGTGTGTCCAGCAGCCCGCATCGTTGCTAAGCTGCCAAATGAAAATCCTTTCGATGGCACGGCCAGGACATGGGCAACGTTCTCCCAAGTTGGGGCTCGAATTTTCCATGCGATTTGCAAGCGCAAAATTTCCGCCAAAAACCAAACAAACAAAGCGCACATGTGTGTGTGTATGCGTGTGTGTGTGTGCGGCAAAGGATGCTGAAAGGAAATGCGCCGTGTCGCCGTGCATCTAGAAAGAGCTGCATCTCCCACTCCCTCCCTCTCTTGCTCTGTCTCTAACTCCCTCTCTCTCTGCCTTTTCTCTTTGGCTTTTTTTTTCTGGTGCAACGGAAACGCAATTTCCAAGCAAAGGCCGAGGCACAGGAACCAGCTCAGGTGCAGAAGCTGTAGCAGGAGGAGCAGGAGCACTTCCTGAATCGTTGGCCCAAAGACAGCAAACAACATTTGGTCGAAGCAACAAACCAAAAATTTTTGTTTGAGCCAAAGCAAAGGAAAACAGAGACGGGCTGTAATAGAGAGAGGTGTGTGTGTGTGTGTGTGTGTGTAATGGGCGTGGCTGCATATTGGCTGGCAATTGGGTCTGCTTTTGATTATGCGTTAGCTAACTATGCAAAGTGCTGGCTGGCTTCGCACCCACTGCAGCTGCTGCAGCACTAATCATCAAAAGCCGAAACTCTGCTTCTTCTTCTGCCTGCTTCTTTTGGTGTCACTTGCAAACGCTGTGAACTGAGTCGCAAATTGTCTTCCAGCTCTCATTAAAAACACATTCAACACGAACCCAAATGCTGGCGCCAACAACCGCCGCATAACAGCGCACCACAACAGCCAACAATTATCTGTGGCCATTTTTGTTGCCGTTGCTGTTGTTGTTGTTGTTGCTGTTGTTGTCGCCTGGCATTGTGGCATGCGGCTTGCCACACATCATCATGCGACATCTAACATAAATAAATCTGTAAGCTGAACTTATCTGTTGGTTGGCTGCAAAAAAAAGAAGAAAAATATCAAGTGAAGTGTTGAACGAAGCTGAAACACTACAAATTTTTTAATTGCTTGAAAACAAGAAATAAATAAATAAAATTAAATAAATAAATAAAATAAAATACAAAAAGTATTTTTCTGGCTTAAAAAAAAAATAGTATATGTTATTTTATATTATATATTCTATTGCTGCTGCTTCTTCATCTTCTATTTATTTTATATATGTAGATATATTTTTATACCCTGAACCCATTTTCAATGGGAAATCAGGGTATAATGGTTTTGTTAAAATGTATGTAACAGGCAGAAGGAGGCGTGGCAGACCCCACAAAGTATATATATTCTTGATCAGGGTGACGAGAAAAGTTGATTTAGCCCTGTCCGTCTGTCTGTCCGTCTGTCCGTCTGTCAGTCTGTCCGTATGTTTGAACGCGTCGATTTCCGAAGATACAATAGCTAGAGACTTCAACTTTTTTTTTTAAATGTCCGTATATAGCACGCGCATATCGAGTTTATCACAGAATAACGATAACTCGTCCGATTATTTTTTTTATCGATAAAAAACCTTATCGAAAGTCAATTATAAAATTATATGCATAATGTCAAGGAGTACAAATTAGCCAAAGGACATACTGATCGTACTTTTATTGTACAAGTTATACAAGATTTCTTCTGGTATAAGCATTGGGACGGAAATTTTACAAGTCCTTGGTTTTTAGATAACATACTAATCCTTTGCAGGCAAACATTGGCGCTACTCCTCGTGAGTCTAAAACACCAATTACTTTCGTCCTGCGTAAGGATATAGCTGAATAGGAGCTATTTTTCTAAAAGATTTTTTTCTTACCTGCAGTCTGCAGCGAACAAAAATGCTTTAATAAATCAAAAATAAAACAAAAATACAAAAAATGCACATCCCAAAAGTATGCAGCAAAAACTTGCAAATTTGTGTATGGTTGGTGAATAAATAAGCTGCCGCTTGAAAGTATGCAATAAAATTTAAATGAACTGCAATTGACGATCGTTTTATACGTAATTTTGATAATTTTTTTATTTTTTTTATATACCCTGAAACCATTTTCAATGGGAAATCAGGGTATAATGGTTTTGTTAAAATGTATGTAACAGGCAGAAGGAGGCGTGGCAGACCCCACAAAGTATATATATTCTTGTATATATATTCTTGGGCGACGAGAAAAGTTGATTTAGCCCTGTCCGTCTGTCTGTCCGTCCGTCTGTCCGTATATTTGAACGCGTCGATTTCCGAAGATACAATAGCTAGGGACTTCAACTTTTTTTTAAAATGTCCGTATATACCACGCGCATATCGAGTTTATCACAGAATAACGATAACTCGTCCAAAGCACAAGTTTCTAGTACTTGATATACGTTTTTTACGAATTGTGGGCGAAGGGGGCGTGGTATCCAAAATCTGTAAATGACAAAATCTGTGTATCTATCTAGTGCATATACACAGTAAATCTGAAGTCTCTATGTCTAAAAGTGTTCAAATTAGGCTGAAAAAACAATACAAATTTATCGATTATCCTCGATAAAAAAGATATCGAATGAGTTATCGAAAAAAATGATAAACTTGTACTGCGTATGGTATACACGAGTCTACATACAAAATTTCAGCTCTCTAGCTTTTATAACTTCTGAGATCCTTTTGCTCATACGGACGGACGGACAGACGGACGGACGGACAGACGGACGGACAGACGGACAGGGCTAAATCGACTCAGCTCATCGCCCTGATCAAGAATATATATACTTTATGGGGTCTGCCACGCCTCCTTCTGCCTGTTACATACTTTTTCACAAAACCATTATACCCTGATTTCCCATTTTCAATAGGTTTAGGGTATAAATAGAAAAAAATAGAAAGGCAACAGCATGCCAAGTCTCGTCAGGACTTGACTGCCAGCCCATCGAGGCATTGTTTTTAATACACCCATATATATATATGTATATTTATATATGTATATCTATTTATACCCTTTTTTTTGCATGGCAGAGCCCAGCATGTTTGGCGTCCTTAGAATAAATTCCTTTTGAAATATATATATATATATATATATTTTTAACTGTGTGTGCGTAAAAATGTGAAAAAAAGGCAGCTCGTTGTCCTTGCTGAGGTTGCAGCTGAGTGGCTTTCACTGTATGTGTGTGTGTGTGTGGCACGCGCGACTTGCTGTGGCGCGTGCCTTTTGGCCAGCAGCAGCAGCAGCAGCACAATTCCTTTTAGCCTGGAATCCACTGCTGGCATATCGCTCTTAAGTGTTATTTGTCTACGTCCCACTGTGTGTGTGTCTCTTATGCCGCATATATATGTATGTATGTGTGTTGGCGTCTGCTGTTGTCCTGGGCGTGCTTTGGTAATTGTGGCGCTCATATGTGTGAATTAAATGTGCCGTAAAGGATCCCAATTTTCCGGTCACTTAACTGAAAACCGAGAATGTGCCAAAAACGCAGGCAAAAGGATAAGGAGCATAGCTTGGAGGAGGAGGAGCAGGCAGGACACGCCACAAGTTGGCGTTGCCAACATTATTCTGTGTGCGAATATTCACGGATCATGTGCTGATTGTTCACTTGCCAACGACATTGTCTGACAGCAAAAGGGGTTTGAGTTGAGCCTGGCGCAAATAGAGCACTCGAGGCGAAAGGTTAAACAAATCAAGTATTTGCGCACAGGTCAACAGAGTTTAGCGGAAAAAGGTAAAATGAAAATGAGTTTAATTAATTTTTTAAATATTTATACAAGCAAGAAAAAAAGTGTTTAAATTTCTTATGGGATAATTGTTGTGTAGAAAATGAAAAAGCAAAAGTTATGCCTGATGGACCTAAGAATTTATAGCTTAGAATAAGAAACTATAATTGACGGATTTTATTAGCTTTTTGACTTGGGCCTTGGCTTCAATTTACGTCTAGATAGATCTATATGGATTCCAACTGAAATTTCTTTCAAAGTAAATGACAAGTTTAACTATACTTAAGCCAGTTAATATCTTCGCCCATCCCCATTCTTATACACGCCCATCTACCAACTGCAACTGCAACTGCAACTGCTCTGCTAATTGGCTGGATCAGCTCACCTACATATATATATATACATAAACTAATGTTAGTAAAGCTCATCTATATTTAACCTGTTTCGATTTAAGCCCTAGGCTCAATGCCGTAAAGCCTGCACAGCTTTTAAGCTGCTTAGAGTTTTGTTCGACTCTGGCTCTGGTTGAGTGGTTGGCCGCTTCTGTTGCTGCACCGCAAGAATCAACCGCCAACTGAGCAGGGGGCGGCGGCCGTAGTTGCTTGTGCAGCATCTTCTTCAGCCTCAACTGCCCACAGACAGACAGACACACACACACACACACACACACACGCACACATCGCTGGCAGTCAAAACCGAGTTCTGTTGCCCCAACCGCATAATTACCTGGACCTCATGACAATTTAACTGCCTTGGCATAATGTGACAGTGCCACAAAGATGCAAAGGACACACAAACACACACACACACACACACACACAGAGATGATGTCTCCTGCAGGCAGGCCGACAGACAGTTGCCTGTTAGGTGTTGGGCATATGTTATCCTTTGCGGTTTACACAATTCCATTTGTCGCTGGTGTCGAGGTGTCCGGAACTCCGGATATCCGATAGCCCAAACAATGTTTTTAATATAAACAAAGTAAAACAAATTAGCGCCAACAAGCCAACAAAAATAACCCACCGCAAAAAAAAAAAAGAAAAGCAAACACACACACACACACAGCTGAAAAAGGCGAGCAGCGATGTGTGTGCAGAAGACCAACAGAGCTGTCAGCGCGAAATGGTCTTCATTTGTGTACACTAACCAGAATAGGGTATATATGCTATGGCAATCAGTTTGTAAAGTGAGAAGGGAGAGAGAGAGAGGGAGTATGGAAGAGAGGGAGAGAGAGAGAGAGGAAGTTAGAGAAAGACTAGCTTAACTGATTATATGAAATTGGAGTTGACTTTTGTAGAATTTACTGAATATTTGATATTTATTTTTGCTCAAATTATTATAAATTTTTCAATAAATATTATATTATATTTTATATATATTTTTTTTTATATTTTATTTAATAACTATTATATTATATATATATTTTTATATTTTATTATTGTAAATTGTTTAATAAATATTATATTATATATATATTTTTTAAATATTTTATTATATTTTATATATTTTTTTTATATATTAAATTATTATAAATTTTTTAATAAATATTATATTATTTATTTTTTATATTTTTTTATATTTTTTATATATTTTTATATATTTTTATATATTTTTTTTATATTTTATTATTATAAATTGCTTAATAAATATTATCTATATTAGCAAATAGATTTTTTAGCATAAATCAAATGTGTCCATTGTCTATAAATGCATGCATACAGTCATATGAAAGCAAAATAATATTTATTGATATCATCAATCCACTATTAATGTTAAAAACATCTAAAAGACTTCTAGAGTTCTTCTATATGTTAATTTAGATAATAATAAATACATAGTACATGCATTATATATAATTATCTCCTCAGTCCTTACAATTTGTTAGAGTATACAAAAGTCCTGCTCATTTCTATTAATTGCTAGTTCGTTTTTCATGTGTTATCCTTGCTCGGACACTTCATTATGCGGTTAGGCAACAGAGCGAAAAAAAAGGGTTTTTTTCTCTTACTCTATATATATACAAATATATATATCAAATTTATATATAAAACTCTGCTACATGTCTTTTTAATATAGCAATAAAAGCGAAAAGGGGAAGGGGAAGGGGAAGGGGAAAAGGGAAAGGCATTGTCAAGTGAGGACACGTTGTTAATTGTTTTGAGTTAATTTAATGCCAACAAGGATCAGCAGCAAGCGGGTCGCTGTTAAAGGACAAACGTGTGTGGCTAATTACCAACAGCCAAGCAGCAGGCACATAAAGGACATGCGAGAGCTGAGTAACAGTGTGTGTGTGTGTGTGTGTGTGACTCTGATACAAACGCACATTAACGAACTTCAGCTGCAGCTGTGAGGCGAGCATAGCATCCTTCCAGCGAAGGACGAGCAAAGCACTTGGCTGTGCCGCAGTTAATTAGCAAATTAAATTGAGCAAAGTGTTTCAACATTTTGCTTGTTTGACTCGACTGTGCGCCATGTGTGTGTGTGTGTAAGTGTATATGTGTATATATGTTTGTGTGTGTGTGTGTAATACCAAGATTATTTAGCACTCAAAATAAATCTAGCCAGCTAACGCATTCATGATTGATCTCTAACTAGCTGAGCCGCGCCTGCCTGAACTCCACTTCTTCGCAGCACTAGCTGCAGGCTTCAGTTACTGCCCCCAGAGCACCGACTCCTGCTGGACCCACTCTTACTACGATTACCTTCTCCTGCTTTGCCATTTGCGCTCGTCAATGTTCAAACCAACGTTCTCTGTCTCTGCCTTTGCGTCTCGACACCAAGTCAGTGTGCAGCTACCTCCCCCCAACCCCCTCCGCTGTCTCCTTTCGCCTTGTGGCTCCCTCGGCACTTATGTACAAGTGGGCTACGCTGTGCGTTGCCTACTTTTAGGCGCCTGCCATTCATTTTCATTTGCCCAGTCGCAATTTTTGCGCCTCTTTCGCCACGTACCCGCAAACTGCAAAGCTACGCAGCTCGGCTAGGCTAGGCTGCTAGGCAGCTAAGAGCTCCCTTTCTCTCTCCCACTCAGTCTCTCTCTCTCTCTGTCTCTTGCTCAGCGTCTCTCCTTCTCTCTCTCTCTCTCTCTCTCTCTAGAGTATTTCGTCTTCTTCGTGGCAATTGCTCTTATCGCTTGTTGCCGTTAGTTTTTTGGTATATAACGCGTGTGTCGAGGACGAGCACCAACTGGCTGGCTGGGAAGGCGGAGCCTATGGCCATGATTCAATGTGGTTGCTTCTAAATGTTAGAAGAGGCGCCACTTCGGCTACTTCTTCTACTTGACAACAGCTCCTCCTCCAACGCAACGCGCACATATAAATCCAAGCCATTAATTTTAATGGAAATGGATATATGCATTTGACCGATGCATGGGCTTATATCAGCTTTATGTGATGACAACATAGAGAGACAAAAAAGAGTTAAAAAACCAAAGGCAAACAAACAAAGCTGTGAGCATCAATCAAACTGCAAATCATGCTAAATTATATCAGACACAGACAGCGGCGCATCAGCTAACAAAAAAAATAAGAAAAAAAATTCTGGGCAAACTAAAATGAATTAAAATTTGAGAATTACAACGAAATCTATATACACTTGATGGACTCTATATTAGATTGGTATAAAAACGTACTAAAAAAAATTAAATAACTCTAGCCAAAAGTCGATTTATTAAAAAACTTTAAAACTATATAGGGTCTATATGCTCTCAAACTGATATAAGCTCTTATGATATCAAATATCCATTAAATTTGTACGGTCTGTGGGGTTTAAAATATAAATAATAGCATCTATGATTCACTGGGATTCAACAAGTATTGATAAAGAAATATTTTTGTTTTGTATAACTAACTATTATTATTATTATTATTTTTTTTTTATATATATACATATATATATTTTAATATTTAATACATAAATAATAGCATTTATGGTTCACTTGGATTCAACAAAAAATCGTCTATAAATATTTTTGGTTTGTATAACTAATTATTTTTTAATCTTTCAATATTTTTTTATGATATTTCATTAGTTTAGAATAAAAAAATAAATACATTTTTGTTCATGTAACAATAAAATAAAATTAATTAAAATATTTGTTTTTTAAATTCCTTAAACATAATGGAAAATCTTTGGTAATCTTAATTAGCTTGTGAAACAAAATCTCCAACAACTTTTTCTGATTAATGTGTTTCTTAGAATGATAAAAAAGAAACCTTTCTAGGAAACACTCAACTCACCCAAGAAACTCTCTGCTCTATCGGACTGCTCACAGAAAGTAATTAAAGATTTTGTTTTAGGATAAAGGCAATTGCCGGCAACTTAAGCTGAGCTAAGCTTCATTAGCTCTAAATAAGATTTTCGATTACATTTTGATATCTTGCTGTTATTTCTCTTACAAATATGATCAAGTCTTAAATGAAATTTCATTTTTTAACATGAAATGCTTTTATGAAAAAAATTGGGGAATAAAAACCTATGCAAAAATACATTGCATAAAGATCCCAAAAGTCAAAGAATTGTCTCAGCTTAGGCCCTTTGCTTGGCAAACTTAATTTCCTCATCGAGCTAAGTGAAAAACTCGGCTTGTGCACGAAATTGAATAGCTTTATTGGTCATTGTAATAAGCAAGCAAAAGTTTTGGATTCCTCAAACTTTATACTCTTTGCTAGTAAAAAGGAATATACTTTCTTTTTTTTTTTTTTGGCGTTTTTGCATTTTTGCATTTTATCATTTTTGTTGGCAAATAGAAAATGTTTTAGCGGAAATTTGATTTGAAAAAGCGTTTTGCCGGCAAATAAATGAGATTATGTGCTGCCAAAATGTAGAGGACACTAACGTGTTGTGTCCACACAGTCCAAAAACTCCTTCTACTGTCTGCTGCACGTCTCCACTCAGCAGGAACACGGGCGGGAGCAGGAGCAGGAGCCGGAGCAGCAGCTCGGGGCAATCGAGGCATTAAAAAATGCAAAAAATTATATATATCAAAGCAGCCGAGGAAGGAAACGGATGACGACAACGACGTACAGTCCGGACAGGTCCATTGCACGTCATATGAAATTATTATATCGCATACACACACATACATACACACACATACATGTACAGCTGGACATTGAGGATATTCATACGTGATCCGTCTGCCAAGTGGACTGGGGCACAAAGCAAACCTTGGCCCCTTCAGCCCCTTTAGCCCCTTTGGCCGAAGCAGAGCAGCCATCATGGCTGCAAATAAAATAGCTTCAATCAAAAAAGAAAAAACATATCAAATTTTGTTAGAAAATTGCAAAAAATTACATACATGACGTATGCGCAACAAAAAACGCAGCAAAACGAAAACTAAATGCAAACCAAAGACACAGCATCTGAAGCGAACGAGTGCCAAGCGTATCGACGACATCGACTGGGGCTCAGCATAGAGCCGGCGGAGTGGCCCCGCCGAGAGCTATCCAAAGAGAGCTTCATGGGAAGCTTGGGTTAATGCTGAAGGCCGCCAAACTAGCACGATTGCAGTGACACTGAGAAATTCATTGAGAAATTAAATTGAGAAAAATAAAAAAAAAAAAATTGGAAAAATATTAAAATTTAAGAAATGAAATGAAAATAAAAAAAAATATGAAATTTCAACTCTATATAATGAGTAACTAATGGAGCAGTATTAAAAGTTATAAAAAATGTATATATATTTTTAATAAGAAAAAATATTTGATGATTATTAATACAATGAATGCATTGGTTTTCATATTAACTAACTGCAAGCTGATAATTTATTTTACAATTAAGGGAACTACATACAATTTTAATAAAATGTTTTATCTAATCTTAGTATAAGTACACAAAAATATATTTTTTTGTATTTATTTATTTATTTATTTTATTTATTTATTTTTTTTTTTTATTTTTTTAAATTACCGACCTAAGCTAAAGACCAATTTAATTTAATGCTGTTTAAGCCATATCCAAATAGAATTCAGAAATGTTTCAAAATTTCTATCAATTGAGTATTCTAGAAGCTATATAGATTTGAATGCCTTCCAACCTAAGCAATTAGCCAGCAGGAATTGGCTGGCCATTGGCAGACGCTAATAAAATCGATCCTAATAAATCAAATTTCACCTTTAATTATTTGTGCATGTGTGTGTTTTGGTTACGCCCATCCGCGCCTTCCTTTTTGACTGTCGCATAATAAGCGCAGACAATGCGAATCCTTCCCACAAGTTCATATATCAAAAGCAACGCTCCCCTATCCCCCTCTCCCTACACACACACACACACACTCACACACATGTCTTCAATGCTGTCTGCAATATTCAAGTGTGTTTTTTTCTCGCTCCCAATATTTTACTGTATGTGTGTGTGTGTCTATCTATATAGATATATTTTCTCGTATTTGGTGGTAGCAGCAGGAACAGCAGCAGGAACAGCAGGAACAGCATTGAGCTAGACAGATCCTTCGAACACTTATCGCATTCAACATCATTTGCATGCGAGTGTTTGAAGCGCACCAAATCAAAAGCTTCACAAAAAAAAAAAAAGTGAATTCAAACCTGAAACAAATAAATGAAATAAATTAGAGAAATGCGGAAACATCAAGCGAAGCAGCGTGGGCAGCAGCCGGAAATGTTAGATGGCAGCCGGAGAGAGAGAGAGAGAGAGAGAGAGAGAGAGAAAAAAAATAACAATATGGAAAACAGCTGAAAAATCAGCATGAGACAAAATCTATATATGTATATAAAAATATTTGTGCTGACTAAATGATTGAATGACTTTATAAACGTTTGAACTATTGGTTAGAGCTTGACTTATATTTAAACAAAAATTTAAAAAACTTAGATATAACAAATTTTTAAATAACAAAAATTATAAATAAAAACAAAAACTTAATATAATTTAACAAAATTTAAAAATAATTACAAAATAAAACACTTCACTGCGTTGCTCTGCACGTGCGACTGACCTCACCGGGTCGACTGGACTGAACGACTGAAGAAATGCCGCAGCTGCTGCCCTTTATATAGGGCGACTTCTATTCAAAGCCTGAGCAGGTCACCAGGTAGAGATCATTGCAGTCGATCCAACGAGAACATTCTCTGCTGCTGCGGGCCTTTTTTTAAATGATCTCCTGGAGTTCTTAGGCATCCCTTGCTCTTCTTGGGCAGACGGACAGAGAGGCAGACTGTGAGATAGACAATCAGGCAGGCTTGCACGGGAGGGGGAGGCGGGATCGACAGAGAGACATGCGAACAGCCACATATGAATACAGGCAAACAAACACACATAGTTAAATTACAATATATACATACATATATATACATTAATATTATTATCTATTTTCATAGATAATGCATGAATTTAAACAATCTGCGAGCTGCCATTGCTTAGAAATGATTTAAGATTTAAGCCAGTCTAGTCCGCGCAAAGCCGGACAACATCCGCCAATATTTATATACAATATATGCATGTCTGTCTGTATGTGTGTGTGTGTGTGTGTGTGTGTGTGTAAGGCCAACAAATATGCGGGCAGCAGACAGTTTTCTAGTTGATTTTTTGCAATCTGCAGTTTTCTGTTGCTTTGTATGAAACGTCGGAAATGTTGCTACAAGACCCAAACCCCAAATCAAATGCTCAAATGCTAAACCCAATCTCAATTCTAGTCGAGCTTCAGCCAACAGTTCCAGTTCCCAGTTCCCAGTTCCAGTTCCCAGTTCAGTCAGCGTCTGTCTGGAGCTGAAGCTGCACCCGAGACTCAAACCAAGCGCCAGCCAACCAGCTACACTTGACTGCAGCAGCAGCAGCAGCAGCAGCAGCAGCAGGAGCAGCAGCAGGAGTCGGAGTCTGTGCCTCTGCCGTTGGCTCTGTCTCCATCCCAGCCTCTGGCTGCTGTCTGGACACGTCGTCTCCTGCCTTGTGTGTGTGTGTGTCCTTCAGCTGAGCAACACCTCGCGACGCATTCGTGGCATGTGGCATGTGGCAGCAACCACCACCGCGTTTAATCAGCGACAGCAGCCGCAGCAGCAGCAGCAGCCGCCGCTTCTTCTTGACCATCCGCAGTTATTGTTGTCGCTGCCAGCGTCGCTGCTGTTGTTTAGTTTTCTTTGTCCCTACGTACATATTTTTGGCTGTTTTTGGTGGCTCGAGCATTTCAATATTTGCACACACACAGAGTAACCACCACCCACCAGTGCTTAGCGGTTGCCATTATTTCCTCTGCTGTGTCTGCTGCTGTCCTCAACTCTCACTTGCCACCAGCTAGCACCACCTGCTTCGGCTCTTAGCTCCAACTCCTGCTACGACTCTTAGCTCCAACTCCAGCTCCTGCTCCAACTCCAGCTCCAACTCCATTTACTTCTATCATATATCATATTCAGGCGCAACACCTTGCTGCCCTTGCCACGCCCCCGACTCGCCTTTTGCTTCAAAGCACTTTTTTATGCATTTTCCATTATTTTCGTATTTCAATTTTCAATTTACCAATTTGTAGTGCTTTTTTGTTGTTGTTTGTTCTTGGCAATTTATTAAGCGCTTTTCCTTTTTCCCATATGCAGAATTGTTCACGCTTTAAACTTAAATTGAGACACTTTCGTGCAACATGTGGCATGCTGCCAGCCAGAGTCTGGCTGAGTGTCTGAGTGTCCCTTGGGTGCGTGTGCGCCCAAAACACTTAACAAATCTTCAAGCAATAAACGCCGCACGCACAAGCAGAGGGAGAGAGATGGAGAGAGAGAGGGGCAGCAGATGCAACTGCAGGCTGGGGCTGGGCTTAGCGCCTTGATGCATGCTGCAATAAACATGCAGCAAGTGGCAAGACGTCGCACAGCACAAATCTGCATGTGCCACACACACACACACACACACGCACACACACGCACAAGGACTCGGCCTGCTCCTTTGCAGCAGACAACAAATTTGTAAGCCAACACACAGCCAATTAACCAAGAAGAAGAAGAAGCTGCAGCCAGTCCTTAGCTGCCACTGACCACTGCCACTATGTGTGTGTGTGTGTGTGTGTGTGTGTGTGTGTTTGTGTGTGTGGCATGTGGCCAGAGCTGTAGCAGTTGGAATAATTTTTCAAAAGGCCAAGCCAATGGACACTTGACTGAGCATTTGCTTAGCTTCCACTTGGCATTTGCCTCCCTCTCCCTGCTGCTGCTGCTGCTGTCCTGCTGTATCTCTGTCTCTTTGTGGCAATTGTGGTACAATTGTGTGTCAAGGTCGTCTGCTGCTCCAGCTTCAGCTCCAGCTCCTGCTGCTGCTGCTGTTGTGGCTGCCGCTTCCTGCTCCAAGACGATGCGAACAATAAGTTCTTCAGCTCCGCCCCGCTCGCTCTCTCTCTGGACTTGACTGTATTGTTTGTGTGAGTGTGTGTGTGTGTATTGTGTGCTTATGTGTGTGAGCTTGTGTCTGGTCTGGCACTTTGCCGTCGACATTCTTGGGGAATACCTTTTGGCACAGCTCAGACTTGTCTGACTGCCTAGACTCTCTCCCTCAGTCTGTGTGTGTGTGTGTGTGTGCTACTTATGGCTGCTCTGCTGTTGTTGTTGTTGCTCCTGCTGCTGGCTTTGTTCACATTTATTTTTCCAACCTCCTCCTTCGTCTCCGCCTTCTGTTGCTTCTGCTGCTTCAGCTCCTTCGCCTTCACTCAGCTCTGCCTCAATTTTTGCTCTCGAAAATTGTGTGAAAATTGTTTTTCTTGTTGTCTTGCAGCTGTTGTTGTTGTTGTTGTTGTTACCGCTTGTTGAGTGGCCTTTTGGCTTTTTGTTTAAGATTCTGTGGTTTGTGCATTTGTAAATAATCTTGTTTTACAACGCATCAAGTCTCGTAGACCAACAGCCGGACAATTCCGGTCAGCAAGCTGAAGCAAAAGAGGGGCATGTGTGTGGTTGGGCGTGGCAGGCAACCGGACGGCTACATAATTTATGTGTGAAAAGTCTCTCTTACTCTTTCTCCATGTGTGTGTGTCTGAGTATGTGATTGTGTTTATTTGATTTTGGCTTAAGAATTTCCAGCTAAGCATACGAATATGGATGTGTGTGTGTGTGAGTGTGTATGTGTGAGTGTGTATGTGTGAGTGTGTGTGCAGCAACTTGAGTCAATTATGTTGCAAATATATCAGGTTAACAAATTAAATGCTCTTTGCCTGCCACACAAAAGTGATTGGCTTTAAATAAACACTTTAATTGCTGGATTTTTGGTTACAGTGCAAGGAAGTGCGAAGCTGAAAGGAGTCGGCAGGACTTGCTTTAAATATTTTGCAGGTGATTATGTAAGGATTATTTAACTAATTAAATAGCTAGCTAAGTTTGCAATGATTGGAAATTGGTAAGATGTCAAAAATGTCAATTGACAAGTGAAGAATAGAATAAGGAGAGCAATTAATGACAAATTTATGAATTATGAAACTTAAGTAATATAGAAATTAATAATTTAAAAGAAAGTATATGCTAGTTTAATTTACAGATTAGCTTACAAATATATTAGAATATAATAAAGCTAATATATCTAAGAAAAATATTATAATAAATATAACATGTCTTAGAAAAAACATAGGTAGTATTTATTATTTCTTATTTTTTTTTACCTTTTTTTTTTTGTTTTTCTACTTTTATTTCAATATGTCAAAGAAGAAATGAAATGTTTTACTAATACAAATTTGATAGATTGATTTGATACGATTTTGCAGAAAAATTGTAAAGAAATTTTATATAATAGCAGAACATTTTTCTACGTTTTATAATTTATTTTTATTTGAGAACCTACTTTAGATATAAATTATAATCAGCTCCAATAACGTCTTACGTCATTTTATGATTTATTTGATTTATCAGTTTTCACATTAATAATAAACATTTCACAATAATAATAAAAATTGCATGAAACATAGATGGCGCTAGTTCACAGCTCCAAATATAATGTTCCACAAATAGCAAAGGTTGTTGTCTTTGCTAAGTCTTTAGCTTGCGTTTACTTTATCACATACACAAACCACTGCGAGCAAGCACATGCGTTCCACATGCATTTAAATTGAGATTAAGCAATTGTTACATAATATATACATATATATTAATATATTCTTAATATATGCCTTTTTAAATTACACTATTGTTTATTTAACACTTTAGACAATTTATTATTTATTTGTTTAACACTTTAGGCAATAGCTGATATCTGTTACATGTCTGTAATTGGATCATAAAAAGTGCGTTCCCAGCTATCTTAACTGGGATGTAATCACTGGCCTTGAGTAAACATGTCTAGACGAATGTTTATATGTTTATACACATATATATTTTAACGAGTAAACAGATGTTTGCTTATCAGCGAGATTCCAATAAATGAAATATGTACATCAATAATTCCCTCCATCCTATGAGCAATGCGTTAGCACGAACCGCTGAGCAACTCATGCACGACTTTCGAAGCGATTCCAAAGTACAAAACGAAATGAAACGGGCATTACGTAGTTTCCAAGCAGAGTTATTTAGACGCCGTCATATATGTGTACGCCGTGATATATATACAAGTTTCATGATAAGCAGTTATCAATAACTATGGGTAGTGTGTGAGATAAGCAGACGACAGAGAGAGTGCCCAGCCAGAGCCGGAGCCGGAGCCGTAGCCGTAGATCACGACTGCCTCAAAGATACTCGAAAGGCATTAAGTAATAAAAATTTATAGACATACATATATAAATGCATATATATGCACAGAGATAGATTCATATGTTTCTGAGCATAAGAAATCCCATTGGTAACCATTAAAATCCAGCCTTATCACAGACATGCTTCGCCGCTTATCAGCTGAGGTTGAGCGAGGCGCTCAAAAATCTAGCAATTGCTGGCATTGATTCAGTTGAGTTTTAGCCATAGTCTAGAGCGGTACACAACATTGACGAACAGCAAAAAGAAGAAGCATAATACACGGATTTAAAAATAAATATATATACATATAAATATAAATACTGCGAATAGTGTCAAAAATAATAAATAAAAAAAAAAACACTTCTAAGAGAAAAAAAAAAACAACATTTAAAAAAAATATATATATATTATCATAAAAATATTATAAATTAAAATATACTATTATAAATAATATAAATAAATATATATTTAAATATTACAAATCTGAGCAAGTGTGAAAAAGTAAAACAATTTAAATCTAGCATAACTTTTAAATCGTTAAATGAACTACAAACTAATATGATATGCTAATTAATAAACATAATTAATTAATATATGTATTACCAATACAGATACACATATATATGCATAATATTTAATCTCCAAAAGACTCAACATCATCAAATTCTATAAAAAGTGTAAAACAGCCTTTAAAGCACACCATAAATACCCAAAAAAAAGCAGGCATATTATAGTATATATATATATATATTATATTTATATATATACACAAATATAGCGCTATATAATCGCCTGACTGATAAGTCGCCGCGCTTAGTGCACGCAAAAAAAAATTAGATTGCAACTTTTGAACTCGTCGCGCTGCGATGATTTCCCATACAGTGAGGTGAGCATACAGCTAGCCGAATGCTAATACTCTCACTCTCAATCTCACTCTCACTCTCTCTCTCTCTCTTCACCTCCTGCCCATTGCAGAGTATTTAAGCTGATGTATATCGTTGCTGGCATTCTGATAAGCAATGAGGAAATCTGTGATACAGTCGATCGCATACAAATAGCGCCACGCGTCGAGATGAAGAACGAGCTGGAGCATCGAGGATCTCGACGTTCGCTGCGGGAGGAGAGCGGCTCACCTCAGTCGAAGCGCAGGCGCAAAGTCAGCGTTACGGGCCTGGCCGGCGATGTGGTGCGCGGCGTCACCAGCAAGGTGACCAACCAGGTGACCAGCCGCATGGGCAATCGCTGCAGCTGGCTGTACGACGTGCCCCACATTGTGGCACAGTGGCGCAAGCTGGCGCTCAGCTTCACCGTCTGGACCATACCCAACTGGCTGCTGGAGTACACGTCCAGCTACATCAGCCGAAAGTTCTTTCTAAACAGCGACTGTGATATGATCTACAAATAGCTCGAGGGCAATGCTTAGAAATGCTTAAGCCCTAGAATTGGTTACTATGTATACTTAACGAATTGTATAACACCTAAGGGCATCTAAGAAGTCGCCCAATATATATAGTCTCTATAGTCTCTATAGGTCTGCTTGTCCGCCTATCGGAACTTGACTCTGCGGGCAGCTAAGCTGATGAAACTTTGTACAGCTACGGCATTTGCTGCCAGCTAAATAAATACTGATCGAATCGATTAGCTATATCATAAAGAGGTCAGTTGTATATAGATGACCGAAAATTTAGATCTTGTATGATAAACTCTTTCCAACTTGTGCAAATGCAAGTCTTTGTAAGCTTCAAGTTTAATTTTTGATTAAATCGGACTACTTTAGCATATATAGTTAATGCCTACTTATTGTTTACAAATAAGATAAGCTAAAAAAAAAAAGAGAAAAAAAAAGTTTTATGTTAAGTTTCCCGAAATAAACTTATCTTAATCGAGCTTCTATGGCTATTTATTATTAGGATTATATTTAGAGCATTTTTTATTTTTGTTGAACTTATTATTCACTTTGAAGAACATTCCCGAAAGTTTTAGATAGATTATTAAGTTTAATTTAATTCATATACGAATGTTTTATTATATGATCTAAAGTGGAATTTAGTTCCAGTATGAAAGAGAACTCTTTAACGTGCCACAACTTCTAGACCAACACTCTCCATCTCCGCCCTTACTAAATCCATTTAAAACTTGACTAAGACACAGAGAAGTGAAATTTATTTAAGTTTTTTTTTTAGAGCTAAGATGTAATAGTTAGGCATAAGTTGAAATAAAGTTAGTATTTGCCAAACATTTAGACATCGATATATTTGTATATATATAGAGATTTATCTGTTTGTATATATATTTGTAACTTCTGGTATATATAGCTTATGGTCCCAACAACGTTTCCACTTCGATCCCCTCTCTCTCTCTCTCTCTCGCTCTTTAGTCACCCTCAGCTATATAGTTCTCGGTATTATCTGGACTGTTGCCGCCTCCTGCTCCAGCGGCACGCACATTGAGACTATTGTGCAGCATATTCGCTATGCTGTCCACGTCGAGATTCTCATCCGTGGCCGAGATCTTGCGCAGCGCAGCGCAGACGATGCTGAGATCTCCCTTTAGCTCGCTGACCACGGCGGTTATCTTCTGGGCATTGGAGAGCACCTCAACGCTGCTCGTATAGGGATTGTAGCGGACGCCAAAGGGACGCTGAATGCTCTCGGCAAAGGAGCTGTGGAAGATGAGGAGAAGGTATGGCTAAAGAAGACTTCTCTATATAAGCAGGCTCTGATTACCGCATTTGCTCTTTGGCCTCCTCAAAGGAATCGGTATAGTAATAGGCATTCTGATAGGATGTTATGATGCACTCCTCCTTGCAGGTTATCTCCGGGTCGAATTTCTTAATCTTTTCGTGTGCCGTTATAGCGTGCTGCAGCTCCGCCACCGAGCTGAGCAGCCCAGCGCCATAGACCTTGAAGCTGCCTTCCGACTGCTTGCACAGGCCAAACTCCACAGTGAAAAAGTAGAGCTGTAAAGGAGACCAAATGAAGAAGAAGTATCGAACGGGCGTATTCAATGTTCAACTAACCGTGGCCAACTTTTCAATATCCGCATCGCACGCGCCTAGAGAGGCCAGGCCAATCTCCTGTGAGAACTGAGCAAAGCTCGAGTTGGCCAACAACGGCATATGACCCAAAAGTTCGTGACAGCAATCTCTGAGAATTGATAACACAATTAACAAACACGCACACACACACACACACGCGCGCACTTACGGCTCAGGTGTGTAGAAGGGATCGGAGGAGTGCCTGATGTACTGCGTGCAGTGGAACACGCGAAAGGCCAGTCCGGAGAGAAAGTCACGGGGCGATAGATAACCCGCAACGGGACGCAGCTGAAAGCCCGTCTTACGCTTCAGATAGCTGCTCACATCCTGCAGCTGGGGCACATTGTCCTCCCGATAGCCA
This sequence comes from Drosophila aldrichi, assembly GCA_035045965.1. Lineage (NCBI taxonomy): Eukaryota > Metazoa > Arthropoda > Insecta > Diptera > Drosophilidae > Drosophila > Drosophila aldrichi. Next base: position 11,831,203 of record JAWNOM010000501.1, read on the forward strand.
CAGAACTTGACCAGCTCCGGCCAGTTCTCCATGTACTCTGGCACAGCGTGCAGCTGATACAGACGATGCAGCTCCAAGAAAACAGTGCCCCTAAAACACACACACACACACACATACACAAAACAAAAGTTGCCAAACATAAACAAAAACAATTGAAATTGAATTAAATTTGCACTTACCAAGTTTTTACCTCCTCCGGCGTATACTGAACCCGTGGTATGGGATTGCCACTAAAAGAGAGAGAATGAGAGGGAGAATGTAGCTTGGAAATGACTGTGACATAGTTTAGAGAGCTGACTTACTGCTTGAAATTGTTGGCTATGGCCGAGAACTGTTCGCGACGCTTGCGATAGATGGGATCCTTGAAGCCGGGATGATCGGCATCCAGCTCGGAGCCATACATGAGCACATTCTGCGCCTGATCCAGGTCGGAGATCTTGCGCGGAAACCAAACCATGTCACCAAAGTCTGCCGCCGACAATTGTGATAATCATAGAAATTTAATAAATAAATAAATAACAGTTTCAGAGTCTCAGTCAGTGATATTTTTGTTTTCAAGTTCATGATTTTGGTTTGGCTTGATGCAGACTTGATAGATAATGTAGAAATGTCTTATCAACTGGCCATGGATGATGATAGAGGTAGGTCAGAGTCTAAGCTGTATCAGTAGTCAAGTGATTTCTGATGGGATCTCTATAAAAAGTATTCTCCAGTTATCCCAACTAATTAGCGATACTCTCTCTCCCATCATTTCGTTTCGATATTCCATTTGCTACTCACCAAAGCTGGAGCAGGCGGATAGAGACGGTGCCCGGGCCAAGCTGTGAGCATTCACCGACGTATAGTTGACCGATGCCACCTCGCGATTGAGCATCTTCACCACCTGATCCAGGCGACGGGGATCGCATTCGACATCCACCAAGACATCCGCCTGATTGCTGCTCACCTCCAGCGGCGACAGCTCCAGGTGCAGCACATTGATGCCCAGCTCCTGGAAGACCTGCAGAGCGCGCGCCAGATTGCCCACCTGATTCTTGAGAGTGAACAAAATGGAGATGCGCTCGCCGGGCACATGCGAACGCTGCACTGCATCCGTGGGGCCAGCCTGCTTGTTGTTGGAGAACAAGAGGAAGTTGTCACCTGGCGCCGAGGCGTGTCGCGAGAGAGTGGCATGGGACGAGGAGGAGGTGGAGGACGGCGACGGCGACGGGGACGGGGATGAGTTGGAGTCCTTTTTGAGCGGAGTATGGAGCGGGCTGCCCTGCTTGACGGACCACTCCTGCTCACCGCTGCGATATAGCCACAGGCCCAAAAGACTCTTGCCCGATGCACTCATAGTCGATATAACTATATAGTTTTCTATATAACTCTGATTATATAATCAGTGGTAATCCAATTTGGTTTTAATGCACTTTTTCACAAATTCACAAAGTCTTAGCACACGCGTCGTATGCGCAATCGAAACGCAACGGCAACTGCGAGATCCTGTCGCACGGCCAGCGCCTTTTATAGCCAGCAGACAGAGACAGAACACACACACACACACACACATGAGTAGATAGATAGATAGCTACATACATATTCAATTGTATTTATCAAGTGTGCGTAGCGAGATAAATTTGTTCAAGGATATAAAAGCTACAAGTGAGTTTTTTTTTTTTTTTGGTCTGTTTGTTTCTTTCTGCCTCACAGACTCCACCTCTTTGTGTTTGTGTGTGTGTGGGTGTGGGTGTAGCTCGTTTTGATTGGCCAAATCACACTGAAATCAGGCTAGCTCTATAACGCATGACGTCATTTCACTTTCTAATCAACAACGGCAGCAGCAACAGCAACAAGTTTCAGTTCGAGTTGAACTTTTATTTTTATTTAATTTTACTTTTGCTTCCCCTTTATTTTATTATATTCCTGCCAACGCTTGACTTTCAAATGCGTTTGCTTAAATTATGCGGGCATGAAATACCGTAAATTGGAAAGTGAATTTACGGAGTATTTAGAACTTTTAAGTAGAGGAGCAGCAATCATTAACGACTGGCATAGAGATGCGAAAAAGTGTGCTTAGCTTGACATGAACTAATAAGAATGATAGAGCTATTGGATAAGAACAGGGATAAGAATAGGGGGCTCAATTTGATAATGATTTCATGATCAAGAATAGGAATTTATGTAGCTGAGGTAGATGAAAAAGCTGGCTAAAAAATAAAAACAAAATATAATAAAACTTATAAATAAATAAAAAATATATATATAAATAAATTTAAAAAATAAAATAAAATAAAATAAAATATATTGTGAAAAGATATGATAAAAATATATTTTTAATATACAAATTTGTAAATATGTATTTTATGATAAAAATTTATTTAAAATTTTTTGTAATATTTGTGATAAATAAATACAACAAAATCTAAAATAAAATATATTATGAAAAGAGATAAAAAAAATATTTTTTAATATACAAATTTGTAGATGCTATATGACAAAAGTTTATTTCCAACTTTTTAAGTATTTTTATAAATAAATACAAAAAAAAATCTAAAATAAAATATATTATGAAACGATATATATACATATAAATATATATATATTTTTTTTTAATATAAACATTTGTAAATGCTATATGATAAAAATTGATTTAAAAATTTGTAAATATTATTTTTATATTTACATACAGTTTTATTTAAAGCTCTTATAAAATTCCTAATAATATTGTCTGTTTAAAAAAAGACATCTACCTTTAAACTTAAGTCTAAACTATTTGTAGAGAATAATATATATGACATTATATGTTTTATATATTAAACATTAACAGAAAACATATTTTTTATATAAAATCTAGAATTATTTTTGGCCAGTGCACGGTATGTGGCATGCGGCATGACGAGGCAACCACTTGATGCGCTTGCTTTGACAATGTGCGGCCACCGCGTAAAACAGAGACAGAGCAGCCGTGAGAGAGAGAGAGAGGGAGAGGGAGAGAGATAGAGAGACCGTAAGAGGAAAGGAGTTGAGCTGTGCCCCAGTGGCAGAGTCAATAATAGATAAATGGCAATTTCTTTTGCGGTTCGTCGTTTGGTACACTTTGGGGGCCCATTGTTTGCGCTTAGAGAAAAGCAAACAACGAGCTGGGGAGCTGCAGCTAGCAACGACAAAAAAACAACTTCAGTTGCTGCTTGAGCAGGAGCTACTTGGCTATTAAAATATGCGGGTGTAGCAGACACACACACACACACCAGCACACACACACACACACACACAATGTGTGGGCAGAAATGAGCTGATGTGATAAACGTAATGGCTACTACACGAACTCAACGTCTGTCTCCACCTCTGGCAGTGGCTCCCACTCCACAAAACGCTTAACCACACTTGAAACGGACATTCAAAGTGATTGCGGCTGTTGCTATTGCTCCTGCTCCTCCTGCTGCTGCTACTGTTCGGCCAACAGTTGATGGATTTATAGCAGGCGAAGCGTCTTAAAGACCCTTTTAAAGATCCAGCCACCCCTTGGACCATTTCTCAGCTGCTAAATGAATGAATGACTAAGTGAATGAATGAACCAATGAATGGCGCCTCTGATTTCTGTGTGTTGATTTCTGTTGATTTGCGTCTAATTAAGTTAAGGCCTTGCTTGGCCTGGCCTAGCTTGGCAAGGCAAGGCAAGGCAACTGTGAATAAATAGACATTGACATTGTGAATCTATATACATATGTAGATGCAGATGTATATATGTACTTACATATATCTAGACTATATACATATTTATACATATGAATATGTACTCAACCAAATGTCAAACTTATAAAAGTTTGATTTGGCGTAGTAATTTCTCCAAGTGTACAGGCATTCGCTTTTGCACCCTTTATTCAATCTTCATTAGATCTGCCTATAATCAATTCATATCGATTTCGCTTTCATTTTCACGCACTTTGTTGCCTCTCCTCACCTAATTATCTCTAGTTGCTAATGCTTGCTGGGGCTTGAGTTATTTAATACTTAACTCCAAGAGCGCTTTCATTAGTCGGTGCTCTGCGAGATTAACTGAATTTAAGGAAGGTATGCAAAGGAAATCAAAAACGTATATACGTAGTTCGAGGCTTAGGCTACCTTTAGTTGACAGAGATTTCGATTAATGATGTAAGCAATCAAAACATGAAATGTTTGTGTGAATGTCAGTTGATAAAAGTTTCCTATATAAGTTCGAAAAGTTTCACTATTTGAACTCTATTCTTCATATGGTAACCCATTGTAAGCTGGAAAGAGATTTTCCAAGGTATATCAGAATTTGTGAAGTAATTTTTTATAAATTTACATATACTATAATCGTTTAGCCTTTGCTATAAGATAGAAGATTAACGAAGATTATTTCCTATTTTAAATTTTACAAACATATTCGAATCAGAAACTTTTCGAAGTTCACTTCCTGCTTAGCCCCTTCATAATTATTTCGAATAACGCAGCAACACGCGCCACAGTTCAAATGAACTAGGGCTTCGGACAGCAGCAACATCCGCTTGTGGCAAGCAGCAGCATTGCAATTCGCAGCACTCACCCCCAATGCATAAGAGAATTGAAACGACGCATGCGCGTGCTTTCGCAACCCCCAAAATGCAGCTCCAGAATGGCTTGGCTGCTTGTAAACAAAAACAAGTTACGCTTACAGCAAAAGAGAGACAGAGAGAGAGAGCGTTAGCAAAAGGGAAATTATGAGCGCAATGGAGCATGCTACTGACAGTTGAGGCAACGCACAAAAATGTCCCAGGGAAGACTTCGCAGCTAGCGAAGTGGACGTCAAACTGCGCTGAAGTACGAGAAGAAATACGCGACGTCAAGGAAATTATTGATTATTTTAAGTTTGTGAAGTGAAAAAGTGTTTCGGCTGACTGCGGATATGTTAAATAGCTGCAAATCTTGAAGACAATTCCCAAGCAATAGACAAATCTAGTGAAAAGTTAAGCCAAAGTTAGTTAGCCTCTAGCTGGTAGGCGTGGCAGCTGCGCCCACTTAACAGAGCCATGGCCGACAGCGAATTTGAGGAATTCCATAGGCCCATCTTTGAGCCACATGCAATCAGCGCCCCATTTGGCAAAAAGAACACCACACATGCATTTTACTCGTAAGTAAATGGGTGTAAAAAAAAAACACACACACACATACACACACTTGAAAAATCAATCGACTGAGTGGGCGAACACGTGTTCCAAATAACTCTACTCGGTGGGGGGCGAGCCAGACTCGGTGCTGATTAGCCCTGGACGGGCAGACAGTGCGTCGGGCAACAGCTGAGCTCAAGGATGCTGGGATTCAGCTGCAGTGCCTCACAAGATTCCAATGCAGCACAAGAGCGATACAGTGTATGGTATATATGGGGACTAACAGCTGTCCGGTTTTACCTTGAGCGAAAATTGTATTCCATTTTACATAGAACACTGAAAATAAGAGAGGTAGTCAAATGGTTGTTCAAATATTGAGTAAATAACACAATCAATCAATCAGCTTGCTATATAATATGAATATATAAACATCAATCAATCAGTCAGTTAGTCAATCAGTTAAGAGCCAAAGAGATTATTGCTCTACAATAATAAAAGCCATTGATGCATTGTGATATCAAGCAATCCATCAGTCAATCAATCAATCACCTAACTATTCTAAAATTTTATCAAATTTCCCTTGTTAACCAGTCTAATACCCAACGATGATCTGGAAGATTCGCATTCGTCGAAAAGCGACGGCTCCGACCAGGAGGATGTCATGGCCGATGGCAAGCTGCAGCGTCAGGTGGAGGACGATGAGCTGGGCGATGGCTTAAAGGTCACGTTGTCCTCTGACGGCTCGCTCGATACAAACGATTCGTTCAACTCGCATCGGCACCATCCGCTGAATCATCAGGATGCCATCGGCGGCTTCATTGGCATCAATGGCATGACCCCAGCGCCGACCGTGACAAACGTGGGCCCCATCACGGAGCTGTTGACGCCCAATGCGGCAGCCACACGACGTCGTCGCAAGCTGCCCGAGATACCAAAGAATAAGAAATGTGAGTGGGTCACTAGAATTATGTATTCTCAATTATTATACAATATTTATTGGAAATCATCCGAGTAAAGTAAATAGCGATCCATGCATGCCTTAGTTAGAGAGATGCATCTCTGTCCCGCGTAGTTGAAGCTAATCTACTCATGGGCTCGTTGCAGCTTCCATTCTGCATATTTTAGGTGGTTCGACTGCCTGCAATCTGGCCGAGGAGTTTCGCATGGGCGAGGCGGCTGGCAATGGAATCGGAGCAGGAGCAGGAGCCGGAGCAGGAGTTGGTGGCGTACCCGGCGGAGTTCAGCGCTCGTTTCTATCGCTCAAGTGTGGCTATCTGCTGGACGAGGACTCCAGCCCGGACTCGGAGCGTTTGCAGAGCTTGGGCGATGTGGACAGCGGTCATAGCACCGCCCATTCGCCCAACGACTTCAAGAGCATGTCGCCACAGATCACATCCCCGGTCTCGCAGTCGCCGTTTCCTCCCACCCTGGGCGGCGTACCCTTTGGCCAGCTGGAGATGCTGGAGGCCACGCATCGTGGCTTGCACAAGTTTGTGCCGCGACATCACGACGAGATCGAGCTGGAGATCGGCGACGCCATCTACGTGCAGAAGGAGGCCGAGGACTTGTGGTGCGAGGGCGTGAATTTGCGCACAGGTCGACAGGGCATCTTCCCCTCGGCCTATGCCGTGGATCTCGATTACAACGAGTTCGATCCGACGGTGCAGCTGGTGAAGAAGGAGCGCTACCTACTCGGCTATCTGGGCTCCGTTGAGACGCTGGCTCACAAGGGCACCGGCGTCGTTTGCCAGGCGGTGCGCAAAATTGTGGGCGAGTACGGCAACTCGCCGACGGGACAAACTTGCATACTGGAGGTATCCGATCAGGGTCTACGCATGGTCGATCGCTCGGCACCAAATGTAAGTGCGATTTGAAAGTGGGGTGAAGGGAATGTTTGGAATAATAGATAAAGGAAAGGCATTTTATGTTGTTGATATCTCTCTATTCTTCCTATATATACTTTTTATCTATAAATTGTACACCATTGCCTCTTTTATAACTCTTAAACAGAACAAAAAAGAGAAGAAACCCTGCATCGATTACTTCTACTCGCTAAAGAATGTCTCCTTCTGCGCATTTCATCCGCGCGATCATCGCTTCATTGGCTTCATCACAAAGCATCCGACAGTGCAGCGATTCGCTTGTCACGTCTTCAAGGGCTCCGAGTCCACAAGGCCAGTGGCCGAGGCTGTTGGGTAAGCATCCACACACACATCTATTTCATCTATTCATCTTACATGTCTATACAATCCTCTCCTCTCTCTTACAGTCGCGCCTTTCAGCGTTTCTATCAGAAGTTTATTGAAACCGCTTATCCCATCGAGGACATCTACATTGAGTAAAGAGCGCAATACTTTAAAAATGGAAAACAAATATAAAGAACAAATATACCATACAAAATATATATCTCTATATTTTTTGTGTGATTATTAATAAATACATGAACAACAACAAATGGACAACAATTTTTGGTCTTCGTCGAAAAGCTACAAAAAATCCCAAAAATTATTCAAAATACAAAAATCATGCAATAAAAATAAATTTAAAATAAAAACTAAAGAAAAAGCAAAAATCTTAAGCTCATATTTGACAGTTCTATTTAAACTATAGTAATATTTGTTAACGAAATTTTTCTCAAACTGTAAATAGTTCATTTCGGTTCGTAAAGCCCACAAAGAACACAGCGATTAGACAATTTAAGTGTAACTTATAGAGAAACGCTATAATCCACAAAACAAAACATATTTCGGAATAAATATATATACGATATATGCACAAACCAGATGATAGATAAGCTGCACTCTTAAAACGTTGAAGTCAAATGGAGCTGGTTGTAAAACAATAATATGCCAGACTTTACACTCAGAGAAAAAAATACTAAATAAATAAAGTCGATGCAAGAGCAGCTTGAGAAACTCTTTTATATTCTAAAATTGATATGAATTAATTATTAATTTAAAAAGAAAATACTTTAAGATGTTTTCTACTTCCATTTAGTATTTTTAAATGCTTAGTTTAAGTATAAAAATTATGAAATTAATATATTTTTACTTTTCTTGCAATAATTTAACTTATTAATTTAATTGAAAAAAAAGGCAATGCCTAATTTACTTTATAATAATTGCCATAAGAAATATCACAAGTGCAGTCGTTTTTTCTCTGAGTGTACAGACTGTGTGTGTGGCCAAAGTAGCAATAAGCCTTGAGATTTTCGAATAGAACTTTCATCTGGCTTTTGTGCAGACGCTTTATTAAAAACAAAAAACAAAATCAAATATCAGATTCTAATTTCTTATAAACAAGGCTCACTCCACACGCAAATTTTCTAGTATTATAACGAAAAACAAAACCCAAAAACTCTAAGATGTGTAAAACAATTATATATATATATAAAGAGATGAATATATATGTACTTATACAGAAAACAAAAGGAAATATATATCTATATATAAAAACAAAACGAAAATTTAAATGATTTGTATATCAATATGGAAAATACTGTGGAAGTAAGTAAAAGACTTTTGTTTTTAATAATTTATGTATAATTTCTTCTATATTTTCATATTTATAATACAACTTAGCTTTACTAGTTGGTTGGTTTTCATTTTTTCATATTTTTACAGCATTATCTTGTTTCCGTAATTTACATATACTATATCGAAGTGTGGTTTAGAAATCATGTTCATAATTATTTAACATACAAAAAAGTTGATTTATATATATATAAGTATATTTATATATATTCTGTAGTATGTTACACAATACTTATATATTTGGATTTACTAGGCATGTGCTTAGATTGTTCGTTTTATATACTTATATAACACCTACCCATTGTTAAATCTACATATCGATCTTTAGTTCCTGACACTATACTAGCACTATAGATTTCCCTATGTAGCCCTACGTACTTATGAACTGACTGTTGCCATCTGCTCAACACCTATATCATATCAATAATAATAATAATTAATAATAATAATAATGATAATAATAATAATAGTATAATAATAATAATTTCATTAGTAATACTTATTGTTTGCCTATTTCGCTTATATAAATGTAATTCTTGAAAGTTTTCCTTTTGTTTTTTTAGGCATATACATATATGACATTTTCTTGACTTATATCAAGTATTTCATATTTATTTAACGCTTGGTTTGGTCTGTATCGAACATATGGGAACTAAAAAATATACGATCTATTTCTCTCTATTTTGTGTTTTTGTGTTTTTCATTAACAAGTTCAGAGAATATTGCTTGATTTGTACAAAATACGGCACCAAAAATATTGTGTCCCTACTTTTTTTATTATATATGTATGTATGTATATATATACATATGTATGTGTGTATATACCCAGTTCCATTCATGATTTTTATGTTATCCATATACTTTACATTTTGCTTTTTAATTGACAAATTGTTTTCAAGGATTACTATGCTATATAGTCGCTCTTTGTTTTGGTTCCCCACATTTGCCAACTTTACGATATAAAGTACCAGATCATAATATTATCATATCGGATTAGCTTATAGATTGATGATAAACTAAATTGGGCTTGTGCAGATTGCCAGTTTTAGATGTTTAAAATGATTTGTTTCATTTTTTTTTGTTTTTTTTTTTTTAATAAGGCTTTTGCTTGTTGTTTTATTTAAATTTTCGCTAAAAACTACAATTTAAAATTAATAATCAGTATTTATTAATAATAAGATTTTAACGTAATAATAATAAAAAAAAAAAACATTGCATTCACGCACACACTCACACAATTATTTACAGTTAAATATTTGCCATTTACAACTCCGAATAGTTCTAAAATTACAATTTTCTGTTTTCTTGTTGAATATATTGGAATAAATATGTTTTCTTTATGTATCTCTTTTTAACTTTTAATTTTTTAATAGTTTGTCATTTCTCGATTTTGTATAAATGATAAGCTGAATTAAAAAAAAAAATAAATAAAAAATTCCATATATATACAATTGAAGTAGCTCGATGTGATTGATTAAATTTTTTGTAATTTAAAAACCTTTTTAGAGTCATAAAAATTGATTTGTGATTTTTTCAAGAATTTATATACTATATTAGAAATTTTCTGGATTTCAAGTCATCTTTATCATCTGGAACTAGAACTGGAATGCGCAATCACATGGAGCGTCTGATAATAACTAATGCAGCTGCTAGTCATAAAAATAGAAGTGCGACTGAACAACAAATGTTGAACAACGAACCTCTGGGATAAACTTAATGTTATTATTGTTCAGTTCATCACAAAGTTTTTGTCTATAACATTTAGTGCTCAGCCGAATTGCTATTTTTATGCCCGCAGCTGTATGTAGTGCAATGATTGTGTGGATCTTTTCGAATTGTCTGAGCAAAATCTGTTTTGGACTATTTCGAAAATGTTGAACAGAAATTAATATAAAATAATAAACTTCAAGTGTTTTGTTGCAATTTTTAAATTTTTTTTATGGAGTTTCGACACGGTTTTTCTTTTGGCTTACAATCTAAAAATACAAACATTTCCATTCTCCAAAAGTGTTCTTGATTTTGTTACTTTCCATTTTAGTTTCTATTCTAATTTTATATGCTGCTGTTCGCTTTAATATATGCACTTAGTTGCGGCCACGCCCCCAAAATGTTGGTAGCCGACTTTCGATTTTCGCTAAAAACTACAATTAATGACTACGAGCTACAACTGTTAAGTGTTTCGCTTTTCATTTCTGTTTTTCTTTTTTCTTCGATTTTTAACAAATTTTCTATTTTTATTTTATTTTATTTTTAATTTTTTTTGTTGTGTTTATTTAATGAAATTTCTCATTTGTTTTTTGTGTCATTTTTAAATAGTTATTAATAAATAATTAAAATATATATAATAATATATATTTATTTTTATATATTTTAGTTTTTTTTTTTTTTTTTTTTTTTTAATTTTATATATGAGTAGGTATTTTTATGGAAGTGGGTTAACTAGAATAACGCATGCTGATCCGTATGCGCTATATAAACCGAGCATTTGAATTCTTTTAATTAATTTTTAACTGTCTCTGATATTTAGGCTAAACATAATTGCGAATTTCTACTTCGTGTTTAACTTTTAATACAGTATTTGATTTTTTACATAGGCTAGACTACGGAACTATATATAAAATTCGCTTTAATTTAAAAATGTACAATCATTATTTAGTATTTGTTTATGTACGTTTTTGTATAATTCATATTTATATATATATATGTATATAGTATGCCTATATAGTTTTAATATCTTGCGTGTGCACAACAAAATTGGGGCAGGACTTACGAACTAACTGTACAAAATAGGGCTTTACAAAAGTGCTTCGGAAAGGGGATAAAAATAAATGATTTACAGATGGGTTTACAAAAGAACATGCATGAAAGTGGATAACTATGTAGGGTTTGCTTTTATAGGACACTTTGTTGCTGCTGGAAGTAAACGATCGCTGAATCGTTTCTCTCTCTCTCTTACTATATATATATGTATATATATATAGTCGGATCTACATATATATATATATATGTGTTTCATACACATATATAGCTTGGTCGAACGCTGGCTTTATGATTATCATCTAACCTCACAGTCTTTTTTCAGTGGAAGTAAACCGCCTGTGCGGCTGCCGTTGCTGTTGTTGCCGTTGTTATTGTTGTTGTTGTTGTTGTTATTATTATTATTATTGTTGTTGTTGTTGTTCGAATTGCTGTTGCAGGAATTGCTGGACGCGGACCCGGACCCAGAGCCACTGGCCGACGGCAACGAATTGTTGCTATTATCATAGTTGCCCACATTGACGCACAGCGGCGAAGTGGGACCAACAACATCAGCACCACCCACGCCTCCACCAGCACCACTGACGACCGAGGCAGCCGTCGCACCGCTGCTCTCTGGCAACGAGGTAGAGTCATGCACATCCGCACTCTTGCTGCTGTCGATGACCAGGCAGGGCGGCGAGGGCGTGCTCGTGTCCTTGCCCAGCAGTGCAGGCGAGGCATTCGCGTTCTGGGAGTGAGGCGTGAAGCTGCTATTGTTGTTGGTCAGCGATGGCGATGCACCGACCAGTGGCAACAGCGGCAGCTCGGCGGGCGCCGCTGGGGAAACGGATGCCGCTGGCGTTGGCTCCTTGTTGTCCGTCTTGGCACCGATGACATAGGCGCCACCAGCTGAACTACGCGCGATCTTCAGGCGTAACGGAGCCTCCATTTGCTGCTGCTGCTGTGGCTGCGGTTGCTCTTGCTGCGGCTGTTGCTCCGCGTTGATTATCGTGGTGGTCGTTGTCTCCGCCTTGCGCTTGTTGATTCTCAATATAAGCTTTGGCTTCTCGCCAGGCGAGTCGCTGACCGTGTTCTCAATCAGCGTGGTGGTCATGGTTGTCAGGGTGGTGGTGGTGCTGTTGTTGTTGCTGAACTGCAGCAACTGTTGCTGCTGCTGCAGCTGCTGCTTGAGCCGCTTCTTCTCCTTTTTGTCCTTCTTCGGCTTGTCCTTCTTGTCCTTCTTCGGCTTGGCCAGCAGCGTCTCATTGTCGCCCGCCAGCTCGCGCTTGTTGTTGTCCTCGCCCTTGTCAAAGTCCTGCATTACCTTCTTGCGATAGTTCATCGAATCGCGCTTGATCTCCTCCAGCGTTGGGGTGCTGTAGTTGCTCGTGAGCCGCTTCTTGGGCGGACAGGCCCGTCGCGTCATCTCGTAGCTGTAGCTGCTGCTGCTGCCATCCAAGCCACTGACCGAGAGCCCAGCATTCGTCTCATTTGCGGCTGGCAGTCCGCGAATCTTGATCTTCAACTTGGGCGCCTGGTGGTCATCCTCGCTGCTCTCCAGCGTCTTGCTACGTCCACGTCGCTTGCCAGCACTGCTCGCTGCCCCGGTTTTGCCATTGTCCGCACTGCCCGAACTGCAGGCGCTGCGCCGCCGACCATCGCCCGCTGGCTGCGCTCCCGCTGCACCACCCGCCGGCAGCTGCTCCTCGAGGCAGGCATTCGCATCGAGCGCACGCAGCTCCCTGTTGCTGGCGGTCTTCTTGAAGCGCTTGGTGGTGCCGCCTCCTGCCGGCAGCTGCTGCTGTTGCTGCTGCTGCTGCTCGTCGTCCAGCTCGCTGGCATCCGACTTGCGCATATTCTCCAGCGGCTGGCTATCCGAGGCAGCGGGCAACCCACACGAGCTGTCGTCGTTCAGCGTGTCCTTCTGCACCACATACAGACTGAGCAGCTCCTTCTTTCGCATGCGTCGCGAGTTTCCGCTCACGCTCAGCGTGCAGGCCGCCGAGGTGCTGGCCACAGTGGCGCCGCTCAGCTGTGCTGTGACGGTGGTTTGCACCACATTCGCCTGCACCAGGCTGCCACTGCTGGAGAGGCAGCTGCTGTTCGTGACGCTGCTGTAGTGCAGATCCGGATAGGCGAGCGGCTCCTTGATCTTAAGCTTCAGCTGGTTCAGCGCGGCCTTGGTGGTCAGCGTGGTGGTGTCTGAGTCGATGGATATCTCCTCCGAGGTGGCCTCCAGTGAGGCCTCCAGCGCAGGCACCACCAGCTCAGAGACGAGCGTGTTGGTGGGCGGGGCTTGATTCGCTTCACTTGATTGCAGTGCGCTGCTCAGCAGGCTGCTAGGAGCTGCACCACTGGCAGCGGTCGCTCCACTTGGTGGCTTATTGGGCGAGGTGTTGTTGCTGCTGTTGTTATTGTTGTTATTGGTGGTAGTGGTGGTGCTGCTGCTGCTGGTGGTTCCAGTGGCGCGCAATGCCGACTGAAACTGTCGCTCATCCTCCTCGTCGAATTCGCTGAGCGTCTGATCCGCAGTGCCCGAGTCGAAGGCGCCCAGAAGATTGTTCTGGTAGGCCTCCTGGGAGGCGGTGCTGTGCGGCGCCTCGAAGCCAGGATTGTAGGTGCGCATATCCACTGGGCCGGGCAGCACGGGCTGCACAATGGCGTGCAGCAGGGGATTGTTCGCCTTGCTCTGCCCACGCAGCTTGCAGCTCGAGTAGCTGGTGGTGTTGCTCGGCGCCGCTGCACCACCGGCTGCGCCCGCATTCGGTGTGCGCAGCTCGAAGCTGCGTCGGCGATCGCGCAACGACTGCAAGTTCTCCACGCCGGGCCCGCTCAACTCGTCGTCGTAGTTGTTGAACTCGTACGGCGTGCCCACCAGGTTGCTCACGATGTGAGTGTTTCGTCCGTAGTCGGCAATGGCAGGCGGCAGTGGAAGAATGGTGTTGGCTGCGTTGCCTCCTCGACCACGCCCACGGCCGCGACCTCGGCCACGCGTGCCCGTCTGCGAGCCACTGCCACGCGGCGCCCGCTGACGCGGCTTGCCTGCGAGCGTGTGCGTCAGCGGATCGTATTTCGGCACTGCGGGCGCGGGCGTAACTGTCGGCGTGGGCGTGGCTATGGGCGCCGGCGGCGTGGGCGGCGGATGGAGCGCAACAGGCTGCCTGGGCGATTTGCCGGGCGACTTGCCCTGCGGCAGTTGCGGCGACTTGTGCTGGAGCTGCTGTTGTTGCTTCTGCTGCTGTTGCTGTTGTTGCTTGGCGGAATTGTTGCTGCCTCGCTTGGTGGGCGAGATGCTCTCCTTGTTGGGCAGGGGCAGCGGCGGCAGGGGCGGAGCGACGGGCACAGCTATGGGCACTGGCACTGGCACGGTTACGGGCACGGGCACAGGCACCGCCACGGGCACAGTCACCGGCAGCGGCACCTGCACAGGCTGCACCTGCTCCACCGACTGCTGCTGCTGCATCATCGCGGGCAACTGCTCTGCACAGCTGCTCAGCAGCGGATAAGGCGTCAGATTGCCATCCACTGGATATTGATGATTGGGCGTAGTGGTCAGCGTCAGATTGGGCGTGGCATAGGGCGTGCTCACATAGGGCGTATTGGGCTGTGAGCTGTTGCCGAACAAAGTCTGGGCGCTCGGCTCGGCAAGTGTTCCCTGCACCACCTGCTGCTGCTGCTGTTGCTGCTGCTGCATGATGGCCGCCAGCTGTGGATAGATGCCGCCATTGAACTGACTGTTGGGCGTGCGCTGTGGGTGTGTAGGCGTGGTCTGCCGCTGCTGCTGCTGCGTCGCATTGTTGTACATGGACATGCCATCGATGCCATTGACGAGCGGCGTATGGCTGCCAAAGGCGTTGCCCGCACTGCTGCCAGATACTGCGCTGTTGTTGTTGCTGGCTGGAGCACCCTGATTGACTGTTGCTCCGGCTCCAACTCCAGCTCCGACTCCGGCTCCTGCCGGCGCACTCACCGCCGCCGCAGCATAGCTGTTGAAGTAGCTCTTGTCCAGCTGCTGGGCCAGCTGACTCGGCGGCTGATCGTTCGACTCGGACACAGAGCTGGGCGAGCTGCTGCGCCTGGCTGCGATCAAATCGTTCTCGTTCCAGCGCTGCATGCCGCCAAATGGCGACTGCATGCGCGTGTTCTCATCGTAGTCGCTCAGCTTGTTGTTCGACTGCGAGTTGGCTGAGTTGATGGCCGCATTCGCCTGCGTCGGCAGCGAGGAGGCGCCTCCTGCTGCACCCGCTGCATAGCCGCTCAGACTGTTCTTCACAGCCGCCGCAGCCAGATCCACAAAGTCGGGCGTGGGCGGTGGCGCGGCCACTGAGACGGGCGTGGTGGGTGTTGCAGTTGGAGTCGTGGCCAGCTGGTTGCCGTTGCTCGGCTTGTGCGCCAGCTGCGGCGAGGATTTGTTCAGGTAACAGCTGTAGTTCACATTGCCGTAGCTCAGGTTGTTGGCACTCGCATTTGTGGTGGGCGTGGCATTGGGCGTATTGGTCAAACTGTTGGCATAGCTGCCACCACTGTTGGCCGTCAGGGGAGAATCCTTGATGGTCAGCTGACTGGCCACCGAATTGGGCGCCGAGTTGCCAAAGAGGCAACTCTGTTGTTGCTGCTGCTGCTGTTGTTGTTGTTGTTGTTGCTGCTGCTGCTGCTGGAGCTCCTTTTGCGCATGAATCAGATCTTCAGGATCAGCTGCATTGTGAAAGGGAAACACCGAGGGTATCGCTGGCGTGGGCGGCAGCAAGTCCAACGAATCTTTGCAATCGTCCAGCATGGGCTTGCGCTTCGTCTTGCGCAACTTCTCGACCAGGTTACGCGTCGCCAGCGTGCTATCCTCCTCGAAGATCTGCTTGCTGCCGGCACCAGGGCCGCTGCTATCGAGCAGGCTGCTCATGGGACCCGAGTTGGGCGGATTCAGCACATTGGCCACATTGGTGGCAAAGCTGTTGGTATACTTGCTGTCCTCCATCTCCAGTATCGCGTCCACAATGGGCTGATCCAGCTCCAAAGTGGCGCAGCGTGTGGCAACAGCCTCCGGCAAAGGCAGCGGCTGTGGCTGCTGCTGCGGTTGCTGCTGCTGTTGCTGTTGCTGCTGCAGTTGCTGCTGCAGTTGCTGTTGCTGTTGCTGCTGTTGCTGCTGCTCGCCTGAATTGGAGTTCGAGTCCAGCTCAATGATCTCTGGCGGCTCGGGTGGTATGACCGTGACAGCAGGCGAGGATGTAGATGCGGAGTATATGCGGAGTATCGCATTCACCATCAACTCATTCTTGCGCTCCTCTTCCAGCTCGCGCAGATTCTCCATCTCGTTGAGCAGATGCTGCGTGTGATGCGTGTGCTGTTCCTCGTCGTCCTCGTCGCGCGTGCGCCGGCGTCTTCGGCGCGAGCGCCAGGTATGGCTGCGACGGCGCTCGCTCTGATCACTGCCCGCCTCATCGGATAGCTCATCATTCGAGGGCGTGGGTGTGGGCGAGGCGGGCAACGGAGCTGCCGGCGGCCGTTCATCGATGTCCGCCGAGAGTTCCGCCAGTTTGCTGGCGTTGGCCGAGAGCTGGGTGTGAGTGGGCGCCGTGGTTAGCTCCTCGTCGATGTCCATTGGCTGTTCGCCCGACTCCTGCTGCGCAGTGGGTGGCCGCTGAATTTCTGCCTCGGGACTCGGTGCTCTTTGCTTGGCTGGAGGCGTCGGTGTTGTTGTAGGCGTTGCTGTGGGCGTGGGCGTGGCATTGTTCAGCTGTTGCTGCTTCTTGTCGAGCAGCTTATCCAGTGCACTCGTCGTCCGACCCGTTGCCGCCTTACGCTGCGCTATCTCATGCTCCAGGTTGGGCGGCGTCTTCTTCGGCGATTCCGCTCGAGACTTGCGTCGCGAAGCAATTGGCTTTTCCGGACTGGCCTTCGCTTGGCTGACGACGGCAGGTGAGGGGGGACGCGACTTGGAATTGCGTGTGGCACGTTTATTCACCTCCGGCGGCGTTTGCTTGCTTACATCATCCAACGAGAATTTGCGTCGCTGCGAGGATTTGGGCGTGGCGTTTGGCTCCGGCGCTTGCGACTTTTGCGGCGTTCTCTTTGGCGATTTGTTTGTGGAATTCTGGCGCGTTCGACTGGACAGAGGTGCAGCTGGAGCTGCAGCTGGAGCCGGAGCTGGCTTGTCGAGCGACTTGCGCGGCGAACGCTTTGGCACAATTGAGCTAGAAGTGGAGGTGGAGGCTGAGGCGGAGGTGGAAACGGAGTTAGATGCGGATGCTGAGGTAGAGGCAGCAGCTGTTGTTGTTGCCGCGGCTGCTGCTGCTGCTGCTGCTGGCGGCTTGCGCTTCTCCTGGACTGGCGGCTCGCTGTCGCTGTCGGAATCGCTGCCGCTGCCACTGCTGCTGCTGTCGCTGTTGCTGCTGGAGGAATTGCTGCTGCTGCTGTTGCTATCACCCGAGCTAGTGCTGGACAGATTAGGCGGTGCAATGCGTCGCTTGACAGGCGCTGGTGCTACCTCCTCCTTGGATACCCGTCGTCGTGGCGCCTCCTTCAACAGCGAGTTGCGACGCACAGGAGTTGTCTGCTGCTGCTGCTGCTTGGCGGACTTGAGGGGCGACGTGTTTGTTGTTGTCGTTGCCGCTGCTCCTGCAGTTACTCCAGTCGTCAGCTCCTCATTGGCTGCACTTGTGCTCGACTCTTGGCTGGATTTGACCAAAGCTGCGCCGCTGCTCTTCAGCTGTTCGGCTGCCTTCTTGGCTGCCTGTCGCTGTGGCACATACGAGACGGCAAAGTTGCCCAGCTTGGCCAGCTCATTGTTCTTGGGTGCTGGCTTTTCCTTCTCCTTCTCCTTTTCTTTGTCTTTCTCCTTATCTTTTTCCTTTTCCCGCTCCTTCTCCTTCTCTTTCTCCTTCTCCTTTTCCTTCTCCTTTTGCTGCTTGGGCGGTCGGCCCCGCTTGCCACGCTCCGCCGTCGTCTCGCCCGCCGTCTTGCCCGTCGTCTTCTGCAGCTCCTTCGGTCGCGCCTTATCCGCCTCGAGCAGGCGATTGGCTGCATCCTTGGCCTTGCTCTTCGAGCTGCTACTGCTGCTGCTGGTGGCATTGGACGCACTTACTCCAGTGCTGCTGCTGCCTGGCTCCGGCTCCCTCAATCGCTCGTTGGCATCGGGCAGCAGCGCAGTGGCGAGATTCGTGGAGATGCGCATGTTTTCGCTAGCCTTCTTGGCTGCCTGCCGTTGAGGAACCACCAGTAGATCCACGGGCGGAAAGACGGGTGCATTGGCTTTCGATTTGTTGGCTTTTGATTTGCTTGTCGTTGTTGTTGCTGCGCCAGTTGTCGCTGTCGCTGTCGCTGCCGTTGTGCCTGGCACAAACTCCTTCATGGCGGCCTTGGTGCGTATCGTTTGCTGATTTTGTGAATCACTCACATTGCTCTCGGCTGCCGCCTGCTCCTCCTCCTCCAGCCGCTTGGGCACCTCACGCTCCGGCGTCGTTGTCGTCGAGCTATCCGAATCGGAATAGATGTGCTGGCCGGGCTTTCGCAACGCTGTTGTTGCCGTTGCTCCCGCCAAGGCTGGAGTGGAGTTGGAGTTCGCTGAATTCGCATTGTGAGTCCGCGCCTGTCGCTCGCCTAGCTTCACAGGCAGCAGCTCCTCACTTTCATCGCTGGACAAACTGTTGGGGTCCTGCTGCCGCATTTCCTTGTCCATCTGAGCAAGGCCGCGCGTCGCTGTGGGCGCTGTAGATGATGAGGCTGTGGCGGCGGCTGCTGCTGCTGCTGCTGCTCCATTACTGGACAGTTTTCGTCGAGCTGTGCTCGTTGCAGTTGTGCTTTGCTTTGACTTAGTTGCTTGACTTTTGGCAGGTACTGTTGCGGTTGCGGACGCTGTGGTTGTGGCCGTCGATGACTTGTGGACTCGATTGACACGCTGCGTCCGTTCATCGTTGTCGTCGCTGGAGGAGCTACTGCTCCTGCTCCTGCTTCTACTGCTGCTGCTGCTGCCGCTGCTGCTGCAGCTACTGCGTGCATTGGCAGACGCTGCAGACGCACACGCAGCTGCCTCACTTTGACGCCGCTGTCGCTGCTTCTTGCGCTGCTCAACGCTGCGCGCATAGGATTGCTTACGCACGGGCTTGGCTGCTCCCGCTGTTGATGTGCCTGGGGCTGTGCCTCCTCCTGGCTGGGCTTTACTGCGATAGCTGTGGCTTTCATTGCCTGAATCGCTATCGCTGCTGGAGTCGGAACTGCTGTTGCTACTGCTGGCACTGCTGCTGCTGCTGCCATGCGCCGAGCTGGAATCAGCCGATGACGAGCTGCCGCTAATCGTTGGGGCGGACGGACGGCCAATAGCATTAGAGGATTTCGACAATTTATGCTGCTGCTGCTGCTGCGTTTGTTGTTGATGTTGATGGCTCGACGTCGCCGTCGTTGCCGGGCCGCTCTTTGAGGCACGCCTCCCCGCACACGGCACCGCCGAAGACGCCGTTGTAGGCGCCCTTGGCGAGCCACGTGACTTGGCGGCTTTGTTAGCCATTGATCCACCTGCTGTTGCAGATGTTGTTGTTGTTGTTGTGTTCATATTTGTTGTTGTTGTAGTTATTGCACCATTATTGAGTTTCTTTTTGGGCGAACCCTTGCTAGCCGCCGCCTGCTGCTTGCGCTTGTTGGGCGATTGAGAGGCGCGTCCACGTGCCTGCTTCTTACCCTTTAGCTGCTCCAATATATATTCCAAGCTCTGATACTGTGCCGGCACAGTTAGCTGATCCGAGCTGTAGAACCGATCGTAGAGAGTGGGTCCATCGTTTGCATAGAGTATGGCATCTGTGTCCAATGCGGGCTGCTCCTTGTTGTTGTCGGTTCCTCCCGGCTGCTGCTGCTGTTGCTGCCGCTGCACCACTGCATCATCCAGCACAGCGAGCTGCTTGTAGAATACCTGCTCGCGCAGCTTGAACAGCGAACGCGACAGCTTCTCGCGTCGACTGACCATATAGCAGAGATTACGCACGCGCTCCAAGTCCTGACGTAAGTGTACAACCAATTTATGATTCTCGAGATCCTGTTGCTCCTGCTTGCGTGCGAGCATCTCCACATCCTCCGATTTAGGTGGAATTAATTCACGATTATGTCGTGACTTACGCTTCAGTTTCCAGTAATTGTAAATGGCCTCAATGGCGTCCTCATCCACATCGTACAAATGATAGCTAATATCATTGATATTCACGTGTTTATCAAACTCCGCTTCGACCTCCTGAATATTGATGATAAATACAAATATATAGACATGTCCATATATAAATGTTATCGATCTAATAATATAAATTGTTATATATAACTCACCTGTAATCTTTGCGCACGCGCCTGATTGCGCTCTTCTGAGGTCATATCGTTCTTGCGATGATGGTTTTTGCGTCTTCGGTGATCTTCGCCTTTGGCACCTGCTGTTTGCCCCTCCTCGCCAGCATGCCCACTGCTCGACGAGAATTTGTTGTTATGCTTTTGCATGCAACTGGATGCCGATGTGTGCGATGCGTGTGCACCCTCCTTTTTGCCCTTGCTCATGCTATGCTTCTGACAATAGGAGCGCAGCTTCACACCATCCTCGGCATTACCCTCCTCGATAATGGCGCGCATCTCGAGCCCGTGCTGAAATGCACAGGTGACATGGTAGGCCGTCTTGCACGTCTTCACCGAGCACTGTATACAGCTGCCCACACGCTCGCGACAAAGCACACAGATTAATGCCCAACGACTTTGAGGAATGCTTGAGATTTTCGTTATTGGTTCCATTCGATCGACACAGCCAATGCTAACTTCTGGTATCCATAGGGCGCAAGAGACATGCGCCCAATGTTTTCCCGATTTATTAGATTTCATGGCGCCTCCCTTGTTGGGACAAAGCACACACTCTGGCTTAATGCCCATCGAACAAGTGCGACAAAGCCACTGGCCTGGAAAGTAATTGTGAATGTGGTTTAGTATAAGATTTAGGGAATTCTTCACCCTCTGTCTCTGTTACCTGATGGAATCGCTGTAATGCCGTAACAAGCCTGATGCACACAGATGTTGCAATTATCACAGAATACCATTTCGTTGGCCTCCTCGGAGTCGGGCGAGCGACAAACATCACATATAACATTTTCATCAAACTCAATGCCCAGACCCTCCTCCTTCTTAAGTATGACCTGGATTTGCTCCCAGCAGCGAACCTAATCAACAACAGATAATTGAGCATTGATTAAGATTCTTAGTTTTGCCGTATAACAATCTACCTCCAGTTCCTCGATGACCCGCTCGAACTGCGTTTCGTTAATGGGAAATGCTCCACATTGTGCACGATCGGCATTATATAATCGCAGCCAAGCCTCATCGATGGGATCGATGTCATAGGCACATGTGTTCTCCGCCAGTGCAACAACATTCGTCAGACAATGCAGGTCCGGAGAGTAATGTTCATCTTTGGTGATGCGCAGGAAACGATTTTTTGGACTGCAATTAGAATGAAAATATATGAATACAGTACTCCCTACATATATATATTTATATATGCTATATATCTGAATAGCTTTGGCTTAACCAATTTCTTACAGTTTAAAGTCATGCGCTGGCGATACAATTGGGTCGGACAGCACATAGACACACGGCTCGGGCAGCGAATCGGGATTGACGGGCACCTGTACGCCCTTCTCCCATTCCTGTTTCCATTGATCAGTTACAATCAGATACTCTGAGTTGGCCAATGGCTCTGAGTCTGGCAATTTCATTGCGCTAATGAGATCCTTGCTATAATAGACCATACAATGGGCATATTAGAAATAAGTTTGATTGATTTATTTATATATTGATTTCTCTTGGACTTACCGATACAGTTCAGCTGGCGCTTCGGTTGAGCTTCGATTGTAGATGCTCGACATTTTGATATCGGCCACGGAGCGCGCTTGCCAGGTGTTGCTGCTGTTATTGTTGTTGCTGTTGTTGTTGCTATTGCTATTATTGTTGTTGCTGTTGCTTTGCGCTTTACTTTTGCTGGCCGATTTGGCCTTGCTCGGCAGCTTCGATATTGACTGTTGGTCGCTGACAGCAACTGTTGCTGCTGCAGCAGCAACTGCTGTTGTTGATGTCGCTGTTGCTGCTGATGATGATGACGCTGTTGCTGTCGCCGGCGCTCCATTGGGCGGCCGTCCTTTTCGACGCTTTGTGGGCGGCGGCTGCGGCTCAACGTCTTGTCGCTGCTGCTGTTGCGGCGGCTGCTGCTGCAGCTGTTGCTGCTGCTGCTGCTGCTGATTACCGCGCTTACCTCTTTGTGACATTTTTCATTTGTGTGTTGTTTCTCTTTGTTTGTGTGGGTGTGTGTATATATTTGATTGGTTTTGCCTTGTGGAACCTCCTGCGCTGAGGGGTTCGACTTGTGCTACTTAGACCGCCCGCTTTTGTTGCTCAACTGCGACCTATAGATGAGTTGAAACGGAGGTGCAGGAAGGGCAGTTGTTAATTAAGTGATGCAATTTATTATGGACATTTCTTACTACATGCTTAAGGCCACAATTGGCGACACCACAGCCACACCGCCGGCTGTTGTTGCTGTTGCTGCGAGCTCTGCTGCTTTTTGTTGTTGTTAATTGAATTGTTATTGTTTTTGTTGTAATTATAGTTCTTGTTGTTGTTGTGCTGCTGCTGCTGCCGCCCGTTTAACATGGACGCCGCTGCCGCTGCACCAGCACTAATCCCGAGTAGCGCCGCCACTTTGCAGTCTGTGCAATGCACTGCTCTAAGCAATAGATGCGCGTTACCGCTCCCCCTCCTTCGATTTTTGTTTGTTCGACCGTTTGCTTCACTATTTTTGTTTTTGCACGCACTTTGTCTCTGTGTGTGTGTGTGTGTATGAGTGTATGCTTAAGCTTACACTTTTGTTTCGTTCACTGCCTGCCTAAACGAAAAGAACACAGTTAAATTATATTTGCGACTAACCGATTTTCGATTTGCAAACTTTTTTCTTGTACATTTTCTATGCGCTTTTCGTCACAAAAAATACACAAAAAAGAGAAGAAAAAAACCTGAAGCTGACAGTAAAAAGGAAAATATCAAAACGCGTGAGCCATAATAAAAGCTGACTGCTGTGTAACGCAAACAACACATTAAATGCCATCCCAAAAAATCCATCTATCTCGCACGCTCGTTTTAAGGGCGCGCGCATTCGCGGCATTAGTGTGAGCGAGATGGAATTGACCGTGCGTGCTGCAGCCGTCAGCTTTTGTGCAAACGTCTCATCCGCTCTTCAGCTCACTGCTCCCCCCTCTTTTATTCACATTCGATTCGACGTTTTTGCACCTATTTTTTTTTCTTACTTTTTATTGTAGTAATATTATTTGTTTTTGCAAATTGCACATTTTAAGAATGCATGCGAAATTATGCCCGTGCCCGCTGGTTGGCATTGTCGCCACATTTGTTGCTTTGTTTGCTGCCTGTTTTGGTTGTCGCGTTCGAGCGAATTTCGATTGGGATATATTACTCTGGGCTTTGCTTTTGCCGCCGCAGACACACACGCGAGCACTTTGTAGTAGTTGAAATAGATCTAGCAAACAAATTGCACATTACATTTATTATGCACTCGCGTTTCGCGCAATTGGCATAATGTTTGCGACAAATATGCAATTTTTTTACGGATTATTTACAAGATTTTCTTCTCGGTTTCCTTTTCTACGTCTGCCATTTTGCTTTTCGGCTTATCGATTATTAGAGCTGTACCGGAATCGATTATCGATAGCGGCTCTCTGCTTTCGTTAGTTCGTTCTTTCACTTATCGAAACCAGTTTCAACCCTTGGTTCGCGGAACCGATACCGCGCACAACAAAAACATCTAAATATTAAATTGCTAATGTTTATTGGGAGCTGAGCAAGTCAATGTCTGAAAAGTCAAAGTATTTAAATATTTGGTTGTTTCTGTGTTGTTGTTAAGTATGTCGCCTGTTGGCGGCTTATTATAAATGAACTGTCGATGGTCGCGCCGATGTCACTGGCAATTAGTTATCGAATAACTGTCAACCACCAAAAAAAAAAAAAAAAAAAAAAATAGCAAACGAAGAGAATATACAGAAGCGCAAAAAACAGTTCGCACAAATTTTTTTACATCACAAAATAATGTAAGGAGATGCTTGCTGGCAAATAGTTATTGCGACTTACAGATTAAATCACACGATAAGCACTTTGGTGAAACCGTCCACACGAAGCTGCGCTAGTGCAAATGCATTTCTTTGTCTGCAGTTTGCTGGAATAAAGTTCTCGAACAAACGGTTTTTTTTTTGTTCGGTCGAGTGCGAATAAAAATTCTTGAAAAATGTCAACAACTCCAAATTCCAATAGTAGTGGTAGTAATAGCAACAACAACAACAATAATAAGCAAAAACAGCAACAGCAACAGGATACATACAGTGACAGCAGCAGCATCGAAGAGAATTTAGAGGCTGCCGAGGAGCGTCGTAGGCGCATCCTAAAAAATCGCAGTCGCAGCAGCACCTACATGCAGAGACAACAGCACACCGCTATGAGCGTGAGTAGTGGTGCGATTTCAAAACATGACAAGTCGATGACACCAACGACAAGCAGCGCAGCCGCGGCCGCCGCTGCTGCAGCTGCAGCTGCAGTGCGTCTGGGTCCACCAGAGCGCATATCAATGCTGGTGGATGGCGTACGCTTCACAGTGGAGCAAACTCTGCTCACCGCACATCCCAATACCATGTTGGGCACGATGTTTGGAACAGGCTTTCAATTTGTACATCCCAATGAGCGCGGTGAATATGAATTAGCGGATGGCATATCTCACTTGGTATTCCGTTCCATACTGGAGTATTACAAAAGTGGAGTTATTCGCTGCCCGCCCACTGTATCGGTGCCTGAGCTGAAGGAAGCATGCGACTATCTGCTAATACCCTTCGACGCGACGACTGTGCGCTGCCAGAACCTAAGTGAGTATGTTGTTGCTGCTGCAGCTGGGCGTCTCTTAGTCAAGTGCCGTCCCCCGTTTCTTGCTTTTCTCGTTTGTTTTTACTTGATCTCTCTGTGCTACACCAAAAAGGAGGCCTGCTTCATGAGCTGAGCAACGAGGGAGCCCGCCAGCAGTTCGAGGTCTTTCTGGAGGATTTGATATTGCCTTTAATGGTTGCCTCAGCACAGCGCGGCGATCGTGAATGCCATGTCGTAGTACTGCTCGATGACGATATGGTCGACTGGGATGAAGAGTTCCCCCCGCAAATGGGCGAGGAGTATTGCCAGAGTATGTCCAAAATATCACATAAATATGTTTTATTTCTCATCATCCTCTATCTGCAGCTGTGCACAGCACTGCCATGCATCGTTTCTTCAAGTACATCGAGAATCGTGATGTGGCCAAGCAGGTGATGAAAGATCGAGGATTAAAGAAAATACGCTGCGGCATTGAGGGCTATCCCACACACAAGGAGAAGATACGTCGACGTCCTGGCGGCCGAGCTGAAGTCATTTATAGTTACGTTCAGCGTCCATTCATACACATGTCGTGGGAGAAGGAGGAAGCCAAAAGTCGTCATGTCGACTTCCAGTGTGTCAAGTCCAAGTCTGTTACGAATCTCGCCGAGGCGAATGCCGACCCGCCTCTGGAACTAGATGCAAGTGAGTGCGACTTAATACTTATTTTTTATTGCCTTCATTTGATAACTATTTGGCATTCGCTCTCTAGGTGGCAATCCCATTCCACCGCCCGCCGTAGCTGTCGTGAATGCTCATGTTGATCTGGCTGCACCTGCTGTTGGCCTGGTTGGTGTGGGCGTGGCTGCTGATGTTGTTGTTGCTGTAGATGAAGCCGCCGGCGGCGTCGTGCTAAACGAGCAGGATCATGCAGCCGTAGCGAATGCTCCACCCGGCATCGTTGATGAACACGTGTAGAGATCGACCCCAAGGGTTAGAGTTTATACACTGCCATCTTAGCTGCACGCACCCTCTCGAAGCAAGGCTTTGTACGTTTTGAAACCGAACTTTTTGTATACACTATCGAAATATAACGAACACATAAATTATAACATACCATTTATATGTTTGCTACTGAGTCACTCCTAGTCGGAGAGTAAGTTAAGACCTCCTGCACAGAATAAGTTGCTTAGACTTCAACAACAAAACAATATTTTATTGAATTAAATACAATTTGCCATGGTTATGCTTTTGGAAGCTGCCGCAACTTAGACACCATCAAAGGATTCGCGTTCGCCTTGAGCAAGCGAAGAGGTCTCCCAGTTCAGAGATCTCTCGATGGCCATCTTCCATTTCTGGTAACGCAAATTGCGCTCCGTGGAATTGATCTTCGGCTTTACAACATCACGTTCATCTGATTTGGACAACGGGCCTTCCATATTATACTGTGGAGCAATCGTCTTATAGGCAGCCATTGCAGCGCCCTGGAAGAGATGAAAAAAGTAAGCAAGAACTGACCAGAATTAGGTTGGGTTAATGAGTCAACGTACCAGCGCTGTCGTCTCCGCAATCTTAGCGCGCAACACATGAATGCCAACCAGATCGGATTGCAGCTGAAGGAACAGATTGTTGACAGTCATGCCGCCATCGACCATCAGCTTGGCGAGTGGAATTTTGCAATCCTTGTGCATGGAATCAAGTATGTCGCGCACCTGGAAGCAAACAGCCTCCAGCGTGGCTCTCACAATATGCTCACTGGTTGTCTCCTCACTCAGGCCACACAGCACGCCCCTTGCATCCTGATTCCAATAAGGAGCATACAAGCCATTGAACGCGGGCACAAAGTAAACATCCAGCGAGTTGTCCACCATGCTGGCCATCGTCTCGATCTGACCCGTATTCTGTATGAGCCCAATATTATCTCTTAGCCAATTGAAGGCGGCGCCGGCAATGGACACACTGCCCTCCAGAGCATAGTAGGGCGTGGCCTTGCGACCTAATTGATAGCCCACCGTCGTGAGCAATCCATGCTGGGAATGAACTATTGATGGACCCGTATTATACAGCAAAAAGCAACCGGTGCCATAGGTGGCCTTCGCTTGGCCCTTGGACAGACACTGTTGACCCACCAGCGCTGCCTGCTGATCACCCAAATCCGCTGTGATGGGTATGCCCTTTAGCGAGCCCGCAGCAATGACGCCAAAATGCTCGGCGCTGGAGCAGATTTCCGGTAGAATATTTCTTGGCAATCCGAAGAATTTCAGCAGATTTCCATCCCATTGCAACGTCTCGATGTTCATTAGCATAGTGCGTGATGCATTTGTCACATCTGTCTTGTGCACGCCTCCGTTCACGCCACCCGTTAGATTGTACATTAGCCAAGTATCAATGGTGCCGAACATGGCGTCTCCTGCATCCATTGCCCGCTTCACCGTCGCCACATTATCCCTCAGCCAGCGCAGTTTAACGCCTGAGAAGTATGGCGAAAGCGGCAGACCACACAATGGTCGCAAATAGTTAATGTTGCGCGCATTATTCGGTATAGTCTCCAGCAAATCCTCAACAGTGCTGGTGGTGCGATTGTCCAGCCAAATAATGGCATTGACCAGCGCCTCGCCCGTATTCTTATCCCAAATCAATGTAGACTCGCGCTGATTGGTAATGCCAATCGCCAAAATGTCCTGAAAATACAAATGTATACAATTAAAAATATTAATTACAAAATAGTTATATAAATTTGTTATTTGACCTTTAAATAACTTTATACCTAAGCTAAGGTCTTTCTGGAATCCAAGCTCTTGGCGCGAAACTTAGCTTCAAATTTCACACAGTAGGGCAGCACTGAATGACTAAGACAAAATAAAGGATGGCAATACTGTACAAATAATAAACAAATATAATGACAAACGGCTGATAAGAAAATAGAGAGAAGTGCAAAAGAGAAGTTGCCAGTGTTGTACAAGATTTTGTATTCCAATGATTAAATTAGTCATTCAGCTTTGTGCTCGCCATTTGTAAAGATATGGCAGCACTAGCCGGGCAATCAACAGAAAAATGAAGACGACAAAAACCAGCTGATAAGAGAAATATATATGTATACAAAACACTAAATTTAACTGCGTAACACTTGTTAAGTTTCGATCAACCTTTTGTTTGTTCGTCTCGATGTCAAACATAGTCAAAATTTTCAGTCGAAGTGTCGTCCACATCATCAGAACCTGCAGCAGCAGTAGAAACAAACAGCAGTTGCGCATTATGTCAGCTCTACCGAGTGGCGGCTTAGCCATCGGTGGCCCGAGCATTGTGGCCGTTGGCCAGATGCAGTCCACGAACGATAAAGCCGGCAATTTGCAGCAAGTGGAAGAGCTAGTTTTGCTTGCAACTAAGAAAAAGGCTAAAATGCTCTTTCTGCCGGAATGCTGTGATTTTGTTGGCGAGAATCGCAACGAGACATTTCAGCTGGTCGAGTCGCTGGACGGACCGCTGATGGCCAAATACAAGGAGCTAGCCAGATGCCATCAGATGTGGCTATCTCTGGGCGGCATACACGAGTTAAAAGCATCCACAACAACATCACCATCTTCAGATGACAAAACGGAGCAAAGGATATATAATACGCACGTAGTGCTCAATGATCTGGGTGAGGTGGCGGCCGTCTATCGCAAGCTGCATCTCTTCGATGCGACAACGAAAGAGATCCGCTTGCGCGAATCGGATACAGTAGCACCGGGCGAGCGCTTAGAGAAACCAGTGGCCACGCCAGCTGGGCAGGTGGGTTTGCAGATTTGCTATGACCTGCGCTTCGCAGAGCCCGCACTGCTGCTTCGCAAACTGGGCGCCCAAGTGCTCACCTATCCGGCAGCTTTTACTCATGCTACGGGCAAAGCCCATTGGGAGATTCTACTTCGTGCTCGCGCCATTGAGACGCAGTGCTTTGTAATCGCTGCAGCACAGCAAGGCTGGCATAATAAGAAACGTCAGAGCTGGGGTCACGCCATGATCATCAGCCCATGGGGCGTTGTTCTTGCGGACTGTGGCGGCGAGGAAAAGCTAGCTGTGGGTATAGCCGAGATTGACTTGTCGCAACTGACCAAGATATACCAGAGCATGCCCTGTTTCGAGCATAGACGCAACGACATCTACAGCTTGACCGCCTTCAATCTGAGTCCATCCAGCGGGGAATACGGACAGGATCGGCCCTTTGCAAACAACACCGTGGACAAGCGAACCATATTCTACGAGTCCGAGCACTGTTGGGCCTTCACCAACTTGCGCTGCGTAGTCGAGGGTCACGTGCTGGTCTCCACAAAGAGGATTACGCCACGGCTCAATGGACTCAACTGTGCAGAGGTGACAGATCTCTTTGCCACTGTTTGCATGGTGCAACGAATGCTGGAGACTATCTATGGCACCACCTCAGCAACGGTGACCGTGCAGGATGGCGCCAATGCCGGTCAGACAGTGCCACACGTACACTTCCACGTTATGCCCCGTCGCAATGGTGACTTCGGGCACAACGATCAGATCTATGTGAAGCTGGACGAGCGAGTTGAGAATCTGCCACCACGCACGCTCCAGGAGCGCATTGACGAAGCGGAAATCTATCGCACCTTCCTGCGTAACTCTTGCATTAAAGCATCAGCATAATCCTTTCTTTATACGTGTCCATGTGTTTGTCAATAAAAGATCATTTCAATAAGGTACACCTAGTCGTGATTCTTACTTTTCACACAAGTCTTACGCTTTCCATGAATGCCGTAAAATAATGCTCACCTTGACATTGCCACCTAGTGCAACGAGCTTTTGGCATGCCCCCTCAATGCACTCGTTGACAGTGTTGGTAATGACCCGCGGATCCTGTTCGCACCAACCTTCCTTCACAAAAATGGATGGAACTTCGATTTGATGATAGCAAACAATATCATCGGTTCCTGCGCGAAAGATCATAAACCGTGCCGATGTGGTGCCCTCATCGATAGCGCCAATAAAGGGACCGCTCATGTTTACATCCGCTGACTCGCTGCCGGTATCCATTGTCCTTTTCTTTTGTTTTGTTTGGGTTACGTATGCACAGACACTAAGTAAACCAGCGAAATTTGGTGTTCGAGCTTCACTATATGTTGGCTTTACAACTGCTGTTCGATTGTCGCTGCCATTATTGTCGTACACGATTACGATAAGAGATAAGGTCCAGCCCCTCAGTTATTAGCAAAGCTATTTGTACTATGTACCCGATACCTATAAAAACCCGTTTTGCAAAACGTAAATATTTATTGCGAATCAGCGTGTGAAAGCGAATCAAGAAAAACGGCGTTTATGCAGTGATGGGCGTGTGACTAGTATGTTCAACCAAATATAAAATATTGTCAGTAATTATTTTTGTAAAATTATGTTTATTAAAACCGTGCAAAGTAAATCAAATTAATTGCGTTTATTTAGTAATTAATTATGATATGCACATTTTACAGCACTATCGGCCAGTGTGCACATAACTGTGGGAAACAAATTATTCTTAGTAAAAGTGAGAATGGTCACACTCACAATCGGTGTTTCTCAGCTGTCTAACAATTACAAATGTTTGGAAATATTTTTTATTTAAATATTAACAATTGTTAGCTAGTAACATGTCCATATCGGAACATCATCGCACAGGATTGCGCGATCTACTGTGTAATGAAACAAATATACCTGTGCTGCTGCAACTGGCAAGGAGTGTAACAAAAAATGTGTGCAGCGTCGATGAGCCCGAAGGTAAAAACAAAAATTGAAATTTTACGAACAGATATGAACAAATTTTCTGTCTCTCCCAGAGGCTTTAAATTACATTATAACACATGTCGGCGATATACACAAAGTGCTTTATAAGAGACATATCACTAGAGATATGTTATTTAGATACCTGAACACACGTTTTCCTGGCACCTCGACAGATTTCTCAAAAGCCGATTTGGTTATGAAAACAATCCAGTATTGGGACGCCACTCATGCGGTCGTATCCGTATCCGTATCTGCAATAGCTAACGAACAGGACTACCCAATACATCTGATGGCACGTAAATTTGGTGAATGGTTTTTCAACAAATATAATTCTGATAGTTTTGTTCTATCCGATCTCTGGAGCGATGCAGCGCTGGAGATGAAAGTCATTGCAGATGATGGAACTAGCGAATTTAAATGTTGCAGTGCACAGCAGGTGCTCGAAAGCCTAGTCAGGGCTAAGCAGACATTTGGCTTCTACTTCAATCCTAACTTATCGCATTCTGGTGTCCAAGGACGCATCGATCCCTACGGCCAAGTTATCGTGCTCTGCTGTGGCACACTGCACTCAAGCCAACGCTCTGTGGGCGTATTCGAGTGCGCCTTTGGACTACTACGCGATCCAAACGAGAACAACAACTGGAAGCCTAAGAATTTCAAATGTCTGCTCCGCAGCGAAATGAGTCCGCCTCCATTACACACTTTGAATGAAAGCAAGACGCTAGAATTAGCCTTAACTCTGCCCACGCCAACTGACGCACTTAATTAGGTGGCTTAACAGCAGCCACAGGACTATGAAGAATCTAGAATTAAGGCTGACTGATTGATATTTATTTGTTTATAATGTACTAACAACTAGTCTGTGAATGAAAATTTTCAGTTTTCTTTTAACCATCTGAAATTTCTTATTCTTTTGTATACTATCTAAATTATGTAAACCGAAAATATGTATATATATAATATGTATGTTATATATATTTAACATACCTAATACAAATCTGTAGACAATTTTTACGAACTTCAAAAGGTTGTTCAATTCTATCAGACTTAAGATTCAGGAATTCCTTTCTTCTTACTTGTATTAAAAAAATTTGTAAGCTAATTGTCTAGTCTAATAAATGCTGACTATATATAATATATATAGATATATATATATAATGCAAAGTTAAAAGTTAGAGGTAATTGTGAACTAGCAAGTATTCAATAAAAATATTGTATATATAAAAAAAGTTGTCGCGCGGTTCCCAATTCATAATATATTATTAGAGGCCCGAGCCCCCTAAAAATCTTCAAAAGGCGTTAAGAAATCTACTTTTTATCTAGCTTTAAAACCATGGAAAATTTATAGCTTTCCGATCATGAAGTTTCCTATAAATGAAGTTATGAGTGATACACTGAGTAACGCTGGAGATTCCGGTTGACAGACATATAAAATTTTCCAAACTTCGCAACGAGCACAGACGGACACAGCACATTTGATTCTTTATTTACATTTAGACAGACAAATCATGTTCCATTAACTTGATTTGCATGTAACTCATGTGCTCGATCCAAATGGGGCGTCTAACAAATCTAAGAATTTCTTTCCATGGACATCCTATTGCATCACCTTTGCCCCAAACAGTCTCAAAACAAGCTTCAATCAAAAGCAACAAATTCAATCCATTGTTCACTTTACCTGTGGCTTGCTCGCAAGAGGAATCCTCGCCTCCTGGTTTACCTGTGGTGTGTAGAAACAAAACACGAGAGAGAGAAAGAGAAATGTTTCTCAGTAAGACACGCGA
The DNA here is from genome assembly GCA_035045965.1 of Drosophila aldrichi. Taxonomy (NCBI): domain Eukaryota; kingdom Metazoa; phylum Arthropoda; class Insecta; order Diptera; family Drosophilidae; genus Drosophila; species Drosophila aldrichi. The sequence continues at coordinate 11,864,005 of JAWNOM010000501.1, forward strand.
TTTCAAAAGAAAACACAACTTACGCCCGGACGTGGAATTGTGTCAAAGTTTCAAGACGCGCAGTTTCCACAATTTCGGCCGAATCAGCTGCAAAGTTCAGAGAAAACAAACAGCATTAAAACTGAGAGTTTAACATAAGCCAAATTGGGGTTGGTAAAAATAATATATAAAGTTGGCCCATAAATATATATATATATATATTTTTTTTTAACTGATGTGAGCCCAAAAATAAATTATTACCAGTTGCGCAGCTCGATTCCATTTCTTTATAGATCAGCAGAGGTCCACTGAAATGGTATCAAATATTAATAATAGTTTCTGATAGAGAGTCAACTGCAGCTAGATGTTATATATGTATATATACCACACTATATAATTGCGAGTCTGTGTGTGTGTGTGTGTCTGTATGTGAGTGTAGTAGTAACTGAAGTACATGCATATACATATATATATAGAATGTATTACTTAGTTTTTTTTTTTATACATATTAAGTTCGTGAAAGCACGCACACACAAATAACAATTCGGCCGAACCACTGAACATTATGTACATCTGCTTACAATCAATATAATCAAGATATATATGGATTTATATATATATAGAAAGATAGATAGATAGGTAGTAGATAGTCTATTTATAGCTGAGTGTGTGGTTTTTGTAGCACGGGTGATAATAATAACTCGATAAACTTGTTCTAACGTAATTTTCTATAGTCTACAAATAATTGAATTACGTTTATTGTGTCGCTCTGGGTGCTGTTTGGAGCTACATTTTCTCCTGTATAAAGGGATGCGTGAGTGCTTGATTTAGTGATATCCGTTTGCCCGGATCCAAGGCAAACATATTCTCTAGCAGATCTTTGAGCTGTGTCACCTTGCGATGCTGATCATCGGGTAAGTTCTGATCAGCGATTAGCTCCTGCTGCAAACTGCGGGTAGGCTTCACCACGGGCATCACGACGATCTTTTCCTGAAAAAGTCAGTGATACGAGAGATTAATTAGCTACCTATAATCATTATCCAAATGTATTCCTCTACTTACCCTCTCTGTTAATTTGTCAATTTCGTGATAGAGGAAATTGCAGCTTTGATCAAAATGCTGTTCTCTAAATTGTCCCTTGCGTATAATGCGATTGGGTATCTTGCCCTTTACATCCATAAAGAACTTAAGCATCTGATTGTTGCTCTTGCCACTGAACAATATCTTGCCCGTATATAGTTCGTAGATAGTGCATCCGGCTGACCACGTATCAATGCCATAGTCATAGGGTATACCCAATATTATTTCAGGTGCTCGATAGAAACGTGATACCAAATAAGGCGTTATTTCGTTCTCACTGATGGCCGAGGCAGAGCCAAAGTCGCACAGCTTCAGTATCAAATTATTCTCATTAACCAGAATATTATCGGGCTTGATATCCGCATGCAGTATGCCCGTCTTCTTCAGCAGCTTAAGAGCGAGGAATAGTTGCTGAGTATAGCTCCGCACCGCTTTTATGTGAAGGCCCACATTTTTGCCATATTTCTTGAGCACCTCGCGCAGATTCATGGCCAGCGGCTCAAACACCATGCACAGATGCTAGAAGAGAGTTCAGAGGATTATTAATTGAGTCTTGAAAATATATTGAGAGACCTTACCTGCTTGTGGAAAAAGTGTCGATATAAACGAAGGCAATGGAAACGATCATCAGGATCCGCATCGTTGAGTTTCTTAAGAATTTCCAGCTCGCGCAGACCGGTCTTATGCCTGGCCATAGGAATAAAAAAACCAAATAATAAATAAATGAAACGTAAATATTGATGTCATCGACGAAAACAATCATTGGCTAATCGAACTTACATGATCTCATTGTTGCGTATAATCTTGATAGCCACATTGGCCGAGCCACGCGCCTGATCCCTGCTGCGCACCACATTGCTGAACACGCCTTGTCCTGTGTAGCCACTGACGAGGTAGCGATTGTCCAGTACCTCACCAATGCGCACACGATAATAACCCTCCGCATCGTCCCAATTGTCAGTTAGAGCAGGATTCTCAATTTGGTGCTTATTGTGCACTATCGTACTAGGGGACTATAAATACAGAGAGTGTGTGAGTAACTTTCTCTTTAAGCAGTTGCCTGCTCGACATTTACAAGCCTGCGACTCACATCGAAATTTGAATCAACATCCTGATCGGCAAACATATCCCATTCGTTGCGTTTCTCTTTAACTGTGCTGTTCTTCGAAGCATTTGCATCGAAAGCTTCGGGCTTAGCAGGCGGCTGCTCTTCTTTTTCAATCGTTGGCGAATGCTGCATCTGTTCGGGTTTTGAGGAGACGGGCGAAATGCTTCTCGATTCATATGAATTGGAATTGCGAGGCGTTGGACTGGTTGTACGCGATTTCCCCTCCGTCGTAACCAGTTTCTAGGAACGAAGTGGAATAAGTATTTGTAATAGGAGCTATATTTATTTGCATTGGATTTACCTTGACCAGCTCCTCACGTTGCTTGCGACGCATCTCAATGATTCGCTCCTCATCATCATCGTCCTCGTTGATATCAATGTCAAGACTGGTTTCCTCATCGCTGCTCTCCTTTTCGTGCATTTTCTGCCCCTCGCTTAAGGAGCCTTTATAGCGATCGCGATCGGCAGCGCCCACACCATTACCAGAGCGTGCGCCACGTCCAGATCCTGTGCCACGTTCACCGCCTCGATCCTGCTCCAGCTGACGTTCACGCTCTCGCCTTCTATCTGACTCAAACTTACTACGACTATGCGAACGTGCACGTTGCCAGCGATCGCGATCTCGATCACGATCACGATCACGATCACGGTCTCGTTCGCGCTCGCGTTCCCGCTGCCTACCTCCACGCTCTGACTGCTGCTGTCGATTATCTCTCTCTGGTCGCCTTTCACGATCACGACTTTGTTCGCGTCGCTCTCGCTGCTTGTCACGATTGATCTCCTGTCGCAGATCCTCCATGTTCCTGTTGTACTCTTGGTGATGACGTCTCTGCTGCTGCTGTTGCTGTTGCTCACTGCGTCGACGAGGCGTGCGACTTCGTTGATCTCGGATCGAACGACGATCACGCGAGTCTCGCTGCTGTTGTGGCCGACCTCTTTGTGGAACTGTGGGCGATGATTGTCGTCTTCGCTTCTCTGGTGTGGGCGAGGGCGTACGCTGACTACCACTAGAATCATCCAATAATATAACATCGGGTTCGTTTGAGTTATTGATGTTAGACTGTTTATTATTAGCATGTTTACTAGTTGCAGTTGCCAGCTGCAGTGCAGACTGCGAGTTCGGCCTACGCTTCGGCGCCTCGATAGCTGCAACTACGGGCTGCTGTGGCTGCTGGGGTTGCTGCAGTGGACGCTTGAGCTGCAACGAATTGGAACGAGTCTCATCGCCTTCAGTGTCAGACATGTAGGCACCCAGGCGTGCTTGCAGAAGCGCCTTTTGTCGCATTAGCTCCTCCAAATTTAGCTCCTCCTCTAGCTTATCTGGCATCAACACAGGACTGGCTATGTCAATGGGGCTAGAATACATTTGATCTGAGTTACGCGTTACATTGATATATCTTCAATACCTACACATCACTCTCACTACCAGATGTGGCCACTTCAAGTACAGGCCGGACCTTGTTCTGTATGGTCTTGGTAATCTCTTCAACCAAGCTGCATGGATCTGTATTTGGTTTGACAATACGAAAGTCGGCGCCATTGGGCGTCAGCTTTGAGCTACGCTCACGACTAGCTTGCATCAACTCAGTGAATTTGCTACTCAGACCTTGAGCCGCTGCATTGCTTCGTATGAGTTGCTGCTTCTCGGATGCATTAGAAGATTCGCTGTGACGCTGATGGCGCTTTTTTGACTTCTTGTGCTTTTTGTGCACCTTTTCACTACTGCTCGATTTTTTGTGTTTCTTATGCTTTTTAGACTTTTTATGCTTGGCGTGTCGCTCCTCGGCCTCGCTGTTGTCACTGGAGTCGTAACTGCTTGAAAAAAGTAAATTAATATACATACACACAACACAAATTTCTCACACACACACACATAACCTCACAAAGTTTTGCTTAATATTTCATTTTAATATTTATTCTTTACCTCTTGTCGTCACTCGTCATTGTGTATGATGGATTGTAGCTTGGGCATGCAGTGCTACCTACTTATTTTTTATCACAAATTTAACTTTTAAGTTTTGGCGTGCGATTTTATATTTGCATTCGACTTGAGTCCAAACGTTTGCTAGCAGCTCGCGAGTCGCGACCAATAAACTGAACAAATGAGTTAATGAACTAGTGCTGTAAAAAAACAGATAGTTAACAGCTCGATAGCTGCGAGCAGACTGATATCGATTGATTGTTATTTATATTTACACAATTTCAAGGAAGTAAGCCTCCTTTTAAAGCAAAACAGCACAAACAGTGCAATAAGTAGTTATTAGTTCAAAATTTGTGACTGTTAATTCACTATTTTCTTAAATGCTACCTATTTTCAATTTAACTGCCGCAGCATTTGTATGTTAACTTAACAGAGTGCAGCACGCCGGCAATGATTGGAAAGTTTATTCATTTTTGTTCGCTACACTCATTAATTTATCAACAATTGCGAGCAACTGCACTTTCGACTTCTTTACGTAGCTTACGGCCGCATAGCACAGCCGTCGCCATGGACAAAGTTTACTTGCGTAATACACAAAACACAGAACAGCTTCATATTACATTTCGTTATGCCAACGAGGGACTTAAATTGGATCGCAGCTTTAACTTTTGTCGACGTATGAGCGAGCGCGTGGATGAAGCGCTCCTACGCATACGCAACAATGTTGAAAAGGAGCTCACCAAAAAGAGTAAAAAGAAGTCAAAAGGAACAGCAGCTATCGAGACACCGTTGGCTGTTATTCCCAGCGAGATTGTTGTGGAGTTCCGCCGGGAAGGCTCGGAGGAGCAAATTCTGGGCATAACCTTTGAAGAGCTGCTGAAGAACTCGGCGGATGGATTGAAGTTGCGAATTCACGACACCAGCTTTGATGTGCTGCTTAATCAGCCTTGGATTGATTCAGTACAATTGCCCAGCTCCATTTTAGCTGGTTTTCCGGTTTATCCATTAAAGCTTGAGCTGGAGTTTGCCAGTCGGGAGCATAGTAGAGCTGAGTGGTATAGGGCAGTAAAACCGGCGAATGGTATATTTAATGAGAAGACCAATTGGGAGCGATGTGCGGAAGGATTAATCTATCAGACCTCTGCGTCAGACGTTGACCATCATTTGAAGCTGGTGATTACGCCAGGCAACGAGCAGGGTCTCCTTGGTCCAGCTACAGAATGCATCAGTAAGTTGCCCGTGCAGCCAGGACCAACCGACTGTCCATTTGAACAGCGTCATCAATATACAAAGCAGCCACTGAGCGATCCCAATGCAATTCGGGTGGTCAGTTACAATCTGTTGGCCGATCTCTATGCGGATGGAGACTATGCGCGTAAGACTCTGTTTCCCTATTGTGCGGCGAATGCACTTAAAATCGATTATCGCAAGCAGCTGTTCATAAAAGAGCTGCTGGGCTACAATGCGGACATCATGTGCCTGCAGGAGGTGGATTTGAAGATTTTTGAGCATGATCTCAAGCATGTGCTACACAGCTTTACTGGCATCATGACACCTAAGGGAACCTGCGCCGAAGGTATTGCACTATTCTATCGCACCTCGAGGTTTGAATTGGTGAAGAACTATGTTCTGCACCTGGGTGATAACATAAGTACGCTGCCCGTCTTTACGCCACTGTGGAATAAAATTAAGAGCAACGAGCAGCTGGCCAAGCGTATATGCGAAAGATCAACCACGTTGCAGTTGTCTTTGCTGCAGGTGAAGGAGACTGGTCGCTATATTTTGGTGGCCAACACTCATCTATACTTTCATCCAGATGCCGATCATATACGACTGTTGCAGATCGGCTTCTCGATCATCTTCGTGGAGCACATCTACAAAAAAGTCATAAAGGAGCGCAATATCACTTCTCAAAATATTGGTCTACTATTTTGTGGGGACTTCAATAGCGTGCCGGAATGCGGCATCTATAAGCTGATGACGGAGCAGTTTGTGGGCAAGGATTTTGTGGATTGGAGCAGCAATGAAGAACAAGCTGTCAAAGATGTGGAGCTTCGACAGCCCTTCCTAATGAGCTCCGCCTGTGGCACCCCGCCTTATACGAACTACACAACTCTTTTCGCTGCCTGCTTGGATTACATATTCTATCAAAGCGACTGTTTTGATCTCCTGCAATCTGTGCCGTTGCCCACGCTGGAACAGTTGAGCGAGAATGAGGCTATACCATCCATTAAATTCCCTTCAGATCATGTGGCTCTTGTTGCGGATCTAGCATTTAAATCTTGTTAATAGCAATTTACTGTCTCTAGTATCGATTTGGTTGTTATAATAGATTATGATTTTTGTTGTCTTTTTTGTACAAGAATGAACTTCTCTTTTTTTATAAACCGATAAAAGATGAACATTGTCAGCCTATCTTTACTTAAACAGCTCTCTAAATTTAAGCTAGAACCGTCGACACCTTCGATTGCTTAAAATATGGAGTGGAGCCCGCTTCGATGGCTTTGCAGGTCTGCTATATATGTAAACAAATTATCTTAAAATTAATTGTACTCTCGTTTAACTGGCTACTGCAACATCCACATCGTGGTCATCCTTTTCGATGCTTAGCTCCAGCACTGCATCTTCGTCCACAGACATGGTCATGGGCTCCTTGGAACTTTCGGTTGACGCAGAGTTTTCCTTCGATTTGCCTCGATTGCTATCGAATTTTGTGGTAACAATGTTATTTAACTCATCATCGTCGTCATCGCTGACTTCCATGATGCCATTATTATCATTCGATTCGGATGCGGCGTCGCTTTCACTTGAGTCTGATGACCCGGAGCTGTTTTCCTCCTCCAGCTGCTGCTCTAGCTCATGTATGGTGTACATTAAGAGTGTGAAATCGTTGCGACGCTTCTGGAATTTGTGCTCCATCTTTAGCTTCTTTTGTGTTAGTTTGTCGATTTCCTTTTTGATGATTTCGATTTGTTTCTCTGTATCCTTGCGATCGGGTTGCTGCTCGATTAAGGAAGCAAGCAAATCGTACTCCATCTTATTTTTGCGTATTTCCTTAGCTATGATAAGTTCTTTTTTGCTTGCCTCGATCTCCTCTTTGGCAAGCTCAATGCTCTCTTTATGCTTTTCAGCTAGTTTCGCGTAGTTCTCCTGCTCCTCGTTGATCATCCGTAACGTGTAAACATTTTTCAATGCTGCAAATTGACATTGCGCCAACTGTGCCATCAAACGATCGTACATGATTTGACTGAAAGTTTAGTCTTATTAATATTTAATTTTTTATTATTTATAGTAAATTGTACTTGGTCTCCGGCGAATCGTTTTTGGAGTTGGCCCACTTGAGAAACTGCTTTAACAGCATGTTCAGCCTGCGATCTTCGCCTGTGCCATCGCCATCAATAAGCAAGCGCTGTTTAATAATTTCCTCTGCATAGAAAACCAATTAGTTGCTACAAATTTTACTTTATTAACAGAGAATAACTTACCATCGTTCATTGCTGCTATTTTATTTATTTTACCAAACACTAAACGCCGGCTGTTTTTTCGACAGATATAGCTACGCTTTTTAAACCTATCGATAGACTTGAAACTCACCACACATCGTTATTGGCGATAGTCGCTACTTAATTTTCGTTCGAGGACTATCGAAAACAATTGGCACCATACGAGTTTGGTTAGTGACAATACGTATTAAGTACGGCAAGCGTTTTGTTACTTCCATTTAGTTTATTGACTGAAATCCCCAAAAATGACTGCTGTGCCGCCGCCCGCTAACATATCCACACTTATGCCATTGGGTAAGTAACGAAATATGTGCGTTGTTTAATATATAAAACGTTTAATGTGTTGCCGGCAGAACTGGTGGACAAATGCATCGGTTCGCGGATTCACATCATCATGAAAAACGACAAGGAAATGGTGGGGACTCTATTGGGCTTTGATGATTTCGTCAACATGTTGCTAGACGATGTCACAGAGTATGAAAATACGCCCGACGGTCGCCGAATTACAAAGCTCGACCAGATACTGCTAAATGGTAACAACATTACAATGGTGAGTAATACTGCGGGTGATTGAGATTTCTCACACATATGTAGTATTAATGTTATTCCACCTATTGCAGTTGGTTCCCGGTGGCGAGCTTGCTGAATAGCAATATAAAGCGCTATATAATCTAATAAACACACATAAGAAAAAAGGATTTCGATTGTTTCATTCGGTCAGCCTATATAGTGCTGCCATTTACGGCTGCTGCTGTGGACTCTTCCAAGTGGCAACTCTTAATAAACAAATAGAAAGGAAACCGAGCACTCCACTTGATTATTCTAGAGAGTGCTGCCAGCTGCTCGTAATCGAACGTCTTATTGGTCATCTCAACTCGGTGCACGCTCCTGTTACTGTTATGCTCTCCCTAGGTGGCAACTCTGCGCATGCGCATTTAAATTTGAGCGCACAGTATTTCTACTGCCTTCTATATGCAACATGAACGGCTGACAGTCAACATGTGCCATAAATATAAGTACTAACGGTAATATTCTGGTTGCACGTACTCCCCATTGGCCGCTGCCACATTCAGTACGGCACCAAGCTCGAACGGAAGTGGAACAAACGAAGCGGAAACACACACGACAAACGAATATGAAAAAAGTTTCTTTTCAACAAAACAAATAGTAGCGCAGCAAATGCTGGTCAATGCTTATGACTAATTGCAATTGTAACGTGGTCGGTGATTGAAGCGAGCTGTTGCGCAGATGTTCATTAATATATATAGACATCTATTATTATTTATAAAACGCGATATAATTTGTGTAGTTTTTTGTCGGTATCTGTTGTCGGGCTTTTTTCATTTTGGCTACCTAGCAAAATGATTGAGTGTAGAAATCAATAGACAAAGAAACCATGAACAGCATGAGCCGCCAGAGCATTGCGTCGGCGGCGACAACAGCTGCAGCCGTCTCCATGTCTGTTTCCAATGCCACCTCGGTGGGCTCACTGATAGCAGCCGCCGCTAGCAGCCAACAGCCAACGGCTTCACACTACGTGAATGGAACGGGCAGCTTGGGCCGTCTAAAGTACCATCACAAGAGTCTCGATGCCAGCGACGAGGAGCTTGAGTATGCGCAGGTAATGTGACTAATATGCATTAAATCAAAAGTCGACAAAGTACAAAGCTCTCATCATACAAGTTCTCATCCTCCTCCTCCTCCTTCTCCTCCTCCACCGCCAGCTGGCTGCTTATTGAGTCATAATGTGTTGTCCTGCAGCTCAATTGAAATCGCCTTGTGGCGGCGGCGGGTGGTGAATTTAGCTCTTTCTCTTTCTATCCTTATATATACATATGTATGTATGTTTGCTGCCTTGGTGGTGGCTTTTCCCTTTGGTGTGGGTCGAGCTGGGGTTGAAAGCCGCCTCAGCTGTTTAACCTTTAGTCCGTTTCCATAGCCAAAGCTTACGCTTGGCCAGACAATTGGCGAAGCAAAAAGCAAACCAAAGCACCGGCTCAAATCAGTTTTCAATAATTTAATGTTACGGAAATAGCTGACCTCCGTCTCTCCTGCTCACCTTTGCTAAGTCTTCTTTTTTCCATGATTCTGCTCCTATGTGCTCCTTTGCTCCTCTGCTGCTCTGCTTCCCTGGGTATTTTCTTCTCTCCTACATAATTACAGCTTCTTATTTTATCAGTGTTTTCTTACGTCTAGACTTCTATCGTCTATCCTTATCGCCTCCCTTCTCCCATCCTTTTCCTCATCAATCTTTCTCTACATCTCACTCCACGTAATATTTTGTCTTCGTCCCCCACTGCTTATTCCTTGCCTCCCCTTCTCCTGCTCTACCCACACTCTCTTGTTACCAAAATTAATTCAATTATGTTTTTTTTTATGAGATTTTTGTGTTATGCTTAATGAAGCCCAAACCGGAACTGTTTGTCATGGATAGACCTTTTAGGTTTTTCATATGTTGTTGTAACATTAAATATTTTTGCTTTTGCATTTTCTTTTCAGTTTTTTCTTTGGGCAACTTTAAGCTTAGGCTTGTTTTGTTTTTCTTCTTTTTCATTTCATCTGTGTTTTCTGGATGCTCTATTACATTTAAAATTTATAAGGAAACTACGAGTAGGGCAAAACGCAAATGGTAGTCTCGGTATATAAGTTTATAAGGTAGTGTAAGATTATATACGATAGTATGATAGGGATAGTATATAAGTTTTTTAGTGTATACTCAGTACATACATATATCTAATATATTTTACTTGCCCCACCTTTGCCCCACCATTCACCTCTGTATAAACTGTTATCTACATGGCTCCACAGCTATATAAGCCCTTCTGCTCACAGTCTACAGGGTATGAATAGTAGTTTACACCTGGGGATCATCATCATCTATGGGCAGCCACAAATGTGGCACAACGAATGCCCGCAGGCAACGCCACAACCAAATGATGTTTGCCCAGCTGTCACGGCTTTTAACAAAAAAGTATTTCATGAATATGGTATGAGGAGTTCTTCCTTCAAGCTAACACTTTCACTGGGCTTTAGACGGGTCAAATGACCGCTGGCAGAGAGGGGATGCCAGAAGAGATAGGATTTGAAACAATGGCAGGCAAACAAGACGCACACAGACAGCACAGTTAAATAGACAGCGACTGGGCCTTTCATTAAGCTTTATTGCTGAGGGGTCGGGCAGGCGAGAGGAGGCAATAGACAGATTTATATGTGTATTGAGAGACCGAGACAAGGAGAGAAAGTATTAGGACATTTCTGTGGACATAAATGGCTTAGTTTTTCGCCTCTTAAAGCGCTTCAAAATGTAAACAAGAAAGAGGATTTATCTAAGGGTTGAATGGTTAATGAGAATTAAGTTAAGCTTTATAAATTATACAATATATATTTGATTGAGTTTGATATTAATGTTGCTAAGGCATTTGGGTATTTTCTGTAATATTGATCGACTCACCGATTATCCAAGAGCACTTTTCACTAACACTTTATAACGTCTCCGTATACTCGCAGCTCTCACGCTCCACTCACATCTTGGGCCGTTACAAATCGGAGCGTTTGCTGCCTGGCTCCAAGCCGGACGAAGACCGCAGACGTCGCACGATCATTGTGGAGAAGAAAAACGATTCGTATGGCTTCACGCTGCAAAGCTATGGCATACACTACAAATGCGACGAAGAGCTGGAGATGATTACGTATGTGGACTATGTGGAATACGGTGGACCAGCCTATCGTGCTGGCATGCGTGAAGGCGACGTTATACTCTCCATCAATGGCAACGATATGGAGAAGGCGGATCATAAAACCATTGTGGAGTTTATCAAGAAATGCGACATGCGCATGCGAATGGTTGTGCTCTTCGAGGATTGTGTGAGGAAGGTAAGGTTGAGCATTTCAAATGCTGTAGAGCATCCTCTAAAGAAATGTGTTCTTATTTCTGTATAGGTTGATCTGCACATGCGCTATATACAGCTGCAGAGTCTGCTGCAGCAGAAGATGAACGAGCTGGAGCGGGTGCATCTGCGTGAGCGGGAGCTGCTGGAGGGCAAATGGAAGACGCACAGCTTGCCGGCGAGAAAGAAAGCAAATGCCAATACCTCGCCGAGTGACGGAGAAGGCGTCTCTCCAACAGAGGCGGGTGCGAATGAGCCGGGCTTCTATAGACCCGCTTTGTCCACAGAGGATGTGGCTAATATAGCACTGAGACAGCAGCCAGTTATAATTCCTCCACCCGCACAGTTTATGCTCACGTATCACTATCTGGATCCGAGCTATCGGTATCGCTATGTGCTGCCAGGAGGACCAGCAGCTGCTGGAGGGGATCAGCACTATGTGTTGCAGAGAACCGAGTCACTGGACACCAATAGCTGCAGTCAGGTAACAGCTAACAGTCAATACCACAGTGCGAGTGCTGGGGGAGGAGGAGGAGGAGCAAGTGCAGCAACTAGCACTGTGAAGCCACCAGCGCCGCCGCCGCGTACCTGCGAGAAGCACAAGCCACCACCCAAAGAGAAGTCCAAGCATTGCCATGGCAATGGACACTCCTGCAATCCCTGCGTGGGCCACTTTCGCTGGAAGTCTGCGGAGAAGTCGCACAGCAACGGCGATAATGTGAGCCTGGATGCCTACGATCTGGCCAGCCCCTGCTGCGAGACACAGTGCGTGCCTTCACGGCGTCGTCATCGCCAGCACAAGGAGCACAAGCACAAGCATCGAGAGAGGGAGAGGGAGAAGGAAAAAGAGAGATTGGAGGCTAAAGAGAAGCAGTCAACCAAGACACATGCCTCGCCTGGCGCCAATGTAACCAAGCCAGCTGCGACCGTCGATCGACAGCCTAATCATCATCATCATCACCACCATCATCATCATCATCGGCATGCACAAGAGCAGCAACAGCAGCAGCAGCAGCAACCACATCATCATTACCATCAGCAGGCGCCTTCACAAGCGAGCAGCGTTCGCTCCCGTTACTTTGATTTAGCCTCTGGATTGGCTAGCCATTGTAGTCTGCATTCCTGCACCTCTAGTGAATTTGCGCCCGCTGACTCGGCGTCATATACCACCTCCATAAGCACGGATACGTTGTTCTGGGAGCCCAAGAGCGAGGCGGCACAGTCTTCCAGGCAACATTCGACCAAGTCCAGGCAATCCTATGAGCAGCATTCCCAGCAGCAGCAGCAACAGCAGCAGCAACAACAGCAGCAACAACAGCAGCAGCAGCAGCCCCAGCTCCATGGACATCATCATCATCATCCGCATTACCATATGACAGCTACTCAAATGCAGCCCTCACAAATCTATCCAAACACCATTGCTTATGTGCAGAAGCCCAAGTCCTGGGATAATCTAGCAACCAAGACGCTTGTGGGCCAAAGCTTTAACTACGGCTATTTGGATACAGTTGCCATTAAGCCGGCGGTCAAGCTGCAAATAGCACAACAACGGCATTCCATGCCTAGGCGCAATCCGTATGGCCGCTATTCCACCTATGGCGATGTGGAGAACTATGCGCCGCCTCCTACCGAATTTGTGGGTGAGCTAACGACCACAACAACCACCACCATAACGGCCAAGTCCACAGAGGAGCTCCTGGCAGCCTGCGATTGTCTAACACCTCAGCAACAGCAGGCACTGAAGGCGGCGCAATATCAGCTAAGTCAAACACAGAAGCTAACTCATCAAAACTCCTGTCAGTTGGGCTACTATTCGCACCTGCCCAGGCCAACGAAGGATGTGGCCAGCTCCACAGGACAACAGCTGCCATCGGACAATGGTTGTGACGTTGCCACCGTGTCGGAAGCAACGCGTTTGTAGGCAACGTCCACTAACAACTCGTGCAACTAAACAAAAACCGTCTTTCAAGCAGACCCCTAAAAAAGAGCACTCTTTAAAATCGATTGATTTGATTTGTCATTAACTTGTAAGGCGGCTCGTCGAATCGCCTCACATAAATTCAAATACCCGCGCAAATCGCAGCGATCGGCAATGCAACCATGCAACCAACTGAGTGTATTTCCTTTAGGGGTCTCTACACGAACTTTTTACATCGAAACAGAAACTGAATGAAACATCATGCAGCCAAATTTTAATAATTTTACATTTAAAGAAAGAAATGCAAAACATATGCATATACCTAGGAGGCCACATCGAGCCAACATAAACCGTCTTTCATACAGCCATCCAACCTAAATGCACATCAGCCGAAACGTTACAGTCGTCAACGGTCTGGCAGCATTGATTGCATTTATATTTGGGGGTCGGTGCATAACAATTTGTACATCGAAGCAAGTAGCAAATGGCTGAGAAACATCATGCAGCCAAATTTTAAACTATTCAATTTTTAAAACAGTTGCAAAAACATATACAAACAATATATACATACATATGATATGATATATGTAGCATTGCAGTTTCTAATTAATTTTGGATTTATTTAAAGACTGACAGCTATGCGTAGTATATTTTAAAACAAAAAGTGCTTAAATTTATATAGTCAAAAAGTTACAATACATACATATTATGGGATACATATATTAATTTTATGCATGTAGCTATTGTTTTTAAACATACTGTAGATACAACTTAAATATATATATATTCTAATATATATCTTAAATTTATTAATAGTTATTTCACATAATGGAAGAGCTGAACAATGTAGTTTGAATCATTGTGATAGTGCAAAAAGGCAGATACTGATAAAAACAAAGAATATAATGATTTTAGTGAACTATATATAGAAATATGGTTGATAAAACGGCGCTTTTGATGTAATGCAATTTGTAAATGTTATGGTACTTTATTTATATATTTAATATAATAAAAATCATTGTGTGTTCATGTAGTATAACTCAAACGGAAAATTTTTGAAGTTTTTTAATCTAAATTAATCTGATGTCGAATACTTGGCCGTTAATCGTCTGATCGCTTCATTTCCTTGATGTGGAGCTTTAAACTAGCTGGCAACTCTGTAGAGCAATTTGGTTTTCGAATACTTAACCGTTACTCGACACGCGGTCAGCTGTTTTGGCAGTGCTTCAACCCTCAATTTGATTGTCAAAATACACGCCATCTGGCGGTTTGCGTGTGCACCAGCAAGTGTCAGTTTTTTGGGCAAAAAAATCAATACCAACCCCAACCCCAAACCCGCTCGTTAAAAATGTAAATGCGAAAAATTCAATACTGTGCAGCCATACACGACGGTCGCAACGCGTTGCCACAAAAAAAAAAAAAAAAAAGAAAAGTTAAAACAGAACTCGTGTTCGCAGAATTAAATTTCGATATTCGCACACAGTTAGCAGCTGCAGTGCACGCAGCGCCAAAAAGAGAAAGAGAAATATAGTAAAGTAGCAAAAGCAGCGAAAAGTGCGTGAAACGCGACCGGCAAAAAGGATACAAAAGGCCACAAAGCGTACAGTGAAAGTGACAAAGAGGCAGCCCATTAGAGCAGTTCACAAAGTTGTTAACCAAAAAGAGAATAAGCAAAACACAAACACACATACACACACACGCACACCACACGGCACTTGCAATATGTTAGGTGTGGCTATGGAGCGCTGTTAGTGAGCTGCCGGCGCCAGCATCAACAGCAACAGCAACAACAACAAACACGGCGCGGACTCGCAGTCGCAGCTGTAGGGCGAGACGGAGACGAAGGGGACGAGGAAGAAGAAGCGGAAGCGGCGAACGGAGCAGCGCGACGCTCCCAGCCTTAAGCGGCAGCAGTTGACAAACGGTAACGGCAACGGCAACGGCGACGGCAAAGGCAAAGGCTGCGCTGGCGGCTGCTGTTCAAGTTGTTGTTGTTGTTGGTGGCAGCGGCGGAGACACAGGCAGAGGCAGAGGAAGAGCCGAATACAACAATGATAAGGTAAGTTGCTCCTCTACCCCGTGCTCCTCACGACTCGGGCCGTCAATAAAAATGCAGTGTGCACTAAATTGCAAATGGCGCTCGATGTCAATTAAAGCGGGAGGGTTGTTCCGCAAAACTCCAAATTGCAAAGTAGTTAGCCAAATTGGTTAGCTATTTTATGGCTAAAAAAAAATGATGATGTATGGGGTTAGTTTTATTTCTTTTCATGCGGTGCTTTGTGGTGGATTGAGGGCCAAGCGTTGTTTTAGTGAACTGTTGAGATTTGAGCAAGTTGGCTTTGGCTACAGCCATAAGGCTAAGAATGTGGCTAATATTAATGACAAGTCTAAGCGTAAGAAGGCTAAGCCCAAGTCTAAACTATAAGGGCTTGCTTTGAACTTTTTATTTATCATTCTATGACAAATACATATCTGATATTTTAGCTATATTTCACAGTTTAATGCTGCTTTTTAGAGCATTTTATCTACATTTTTTTTTGTGAATTTTCTAATTAGACCAACTTAGGGTCTTTCCACTCTATATAAAGCTCTCTGCAGCAAATCTAGTCTCTTCTCTATGTTGCTTTTAATTGACTTTAGATTTCTTTCTATGTATTGCCAACTTTTGCTCTGTGCTGCTGCTGCTTCAGGCAGCGCAACTTAATCAATTCGATAAATACAGATTTGACAACAAATTTCAACTGCCTCCAGTCATGGAGCCATACAAATCAGAGTGCCCAGCGAGCATTGAAAGTTTTGCCTTATTTATTTATTTTTGGCTACTCAACAGACGAACAGAAGCCGCAACTAGAACATCTTCATAGAGTGGCAGTACAGTGAGAGTTCGCTACATGATAAACTTGGTAGTTGAAAATTGCTGACCCTAAGCAATGGTTTGTTCAATAGAATGTTTACTGTAATTGCAGCTGTCATCAAAAATGCACAATTTGCAGTAATTCATAACACACACACACACACATATTTATATATAAATATACTTATTCAGGATAAATTGTGTTCAATGCGAGGATTTTGTGGAGGCCTCTGAACTTGATAATTTTGCTGCGGATGCAAATGACAACATCATTATCAGTGTCAAAATGCCATTAAGTGTGTGTACATGTGTGTGTGTGTGTGTGTGTGGCATACAATGCCTTTGAAGGATTACACACACGCACATGCATACATCACAAACAAAAAAGAGGAAGAATTATTGAAAATGAAAAGGAGAAGCAGAGTGAAAGAAATGTGCTGCTTTGTCAAATATGGCAGAGAGCATGGAGTAGTAGCGAGTAATATTTGCCAGAGTGCCGGCGGGCATTGAAAACATACGCACACACAGACACACATACACATACACAGACGTGTGTGTGTGTGTGTTTGTGCCGCTTGGCAGTTAGTCAAAAAGCGTCTAGCGTTGAGCGCCAAAGTGCGTTGCATACTTTTTAGCGCGCTTTGTTTGACTCGAATTGGGATTTTCCCCGAGCAGCAGCAGCAACAACAACAACAACAACAAAGCGCTGCAACAACAACTAGTTAAAACAGCCAGCCGTATACTATATGTGCGTGTGTGAGCAGAAGAGAAAGAGTGAGAGCGAGAGAGAGAGAAGGAGCAGGCCGCCACAGTTTTATATATACATATATAATTTTTTTTCTCTTGCCACGTTGACAACATGCAGTTGGCTTTGCCAGGCGACAAAAATGTCCTTGACCATTTACACTTTTGCGTAGAGCCATAAAAAATAAAGAAGAAACCCCTCTATTCAATTTTGTTGTAGCATATGACAAACTGGAGTTAAGCCCTTTGATTTACATTAGCCAATATTGGAGATTATACTTAAAAGATGCTAAAAGGAATTTGACTTATTATTCATTAAATTTGTAGCAAATACTTAAAAATCTTAGATCTTTAACCTTCAAATATATATAGTATAAAGTTTCCCATACTTACAAGTTCTTATATGACGTAACATATATTTGTTACTGCAATTTATTGTATTAAACTTATAAAGCTTCAGGTTTTTTTAAGTCTTCTCCTTAAGGCAATGATTCAAACTATGCCAGGCAAAGCCGGCTAGTTCTCTTGATTCATATTATAATATCTTGAAGCGCATAGTACTCTTCAGATCTCAGACCCTTACCTAAAATATCATAAGAGAACTCTTTTGAGAATCAGTGAGCAACTAAAACGAACTTGCTTTGATTTGTTGCATGTCCTTGTTGCTGCACTCATACATACATACATATGTATATATGTGTGCATTTGTGTGTGTGTAAGTATGTGTTAATAAGCATTGGCATAGCGGCAACGGCTTTGCTTAGTATTTGTGTTTTTTCATTTCCGGTTTCCACATGTTGACATGCTGCTGCTGCTGCTGTTGCTTCTGCTCCTGTTCCTGCTGCTGCGGCTGCTCCTACTCCAGCTGCTGTTAATGATAATAATATAACATAATGAAGTCAGCAGCAGAAGCGGCAGTGAGCACGCCGAGCGAGAGGCGTGAGTCAGCTTGTTAGTTTATCAGCTTTGTTTGGCACATCTCGCATCGCCCATTTCACGTTGCTCGCTTTCTTCTTGTCCACGTTGCGTATGCGTAATTTTCATATTATGTAATTTGCACTTGTTAAATGGACTCTTAATTTGATTAGGAGCCGCCATAAACATTAAGTGCCACATTTCCTTATGCTCAGTTCAACTAAAAACCATATTTACGCCCCTGGCAGCCGCTGCTCCTGCTGCTGTCACCTTCCCCTGCTCCTGCTCCATCAACCTCTGCTTGTCCATCTCCTGCTTCATCTCTTTCTCATCTCAGTTGTGACTGCTGCTGATGAGCTCATATTGAAAGTTTTTTCCCTTTTTCTTTTATTTTTTTTTTTTTTTGTGCTACCAGCGACCTAGTTTGGTTCAACCAAAATCAATGTGGTCGCCGCGGCGCCATTTGCACTGCCGACCCTTTTGCTCTGCTGATTCTCTTTTATCCACCTACTGCCCCCACTCCAGTCCTTCCTTTCCAGCATTTAATCATCATTTTTTCTTCATTTTCCACAAACATTTTCTTTGGATAGTTTCCATACCCTGCACACGTTCCATCCTTGCCAAATGGCAGAGTTTAATTGAAAAACAATTGTAGAGAGCGAACCAATTTCATTTGAAAAGTTTCAAAATAAATAAATATATAAGATATTTTCACTAAAACAGAAATATTTATTGTATATTTAGTTATTTTCTGAAAGATTGTATTCTTTCTATGCATATTTATTGCTTTATGCCAGCCCATGATATCTACTAGTCTATCATATTTATCACACAGCTCGCGCTCGCTCACTTGTTTTCAATTTGACTTAGTCACCTGCTCGGGCGTTATTAATTGAGCTTTTGCTGCATCGATTGTCTCTCTGGGTCCAGCTGTAGTTGCTCCGTCTCCATCTGCTCCTCCTCCCTCCGCTCAAGATTGAAATTTTAATTAAACTCGAATAGAGCTCTGGTGCTCTCAGCTCTTCAATTGGTTGCATCATCCAAATTAGCTGCGACTGATTCACATTTGATCGGAGTAAAGTTGCAAAATTACATTAATACTCCTCTTCCATATGGGTAAATATATATGTACATATATTTAGACATATATACAATATATTATATGGCTATATTATGTGTGGCATAAAAATTAAAAATTAAAATAATAATAAAGCACAGATGAACAAAATGCCCATTAAGCATACGCCGCATTGTCATTTATTGTTTTCCACGAATATTGACAATGGCATTCGCATCAACATCATTTTATGCAGTAGTCATTGAGCGAATTGGGTATATTGGTTGTCATGCAAAGTATGTAACAATCGACACTTGGACTTTATAATAGGTGTATCTGTATATGGGTTGAAGCTATGAACAGAAGAGTTGATAGAATAGATATAATATATATTATATATATTCCTATTCCAGCACATCCAGTTCGCAGACATAACATTTTGGGGCGGCAGAGAACGGCATGGTGAAAATGGAGTCCACTGAGGAACAGGATAGAAAGCTTGTTTTGGAGTTTTGCCATTTGCTCGAGAAATCCAAGCAGCTCTTCAATGGGCTCAGGTAAGCTTATCTATCTATAAGTCGATATATACAATAGATTCATATTTATATATGGATATTGATGCTATTCCTATATTCAAGCAGAGATCTGCCGCAATATGGACATCGTCAGTGGCAGGCGTATTTTGGACGCACCTTCGATGTCTACACAAAACTCTGGAAGTTTCAGCAGCAACATCGCATGGTCCTCGACTCCAAGTATGGACTGAAACGTTGGCAAATTGGCGAAATAGCCAGCAAAATCGGACAGCTTTATTATCACTATTAGTGAGTATCCCACAAGACTTCTGTAATATTAACTCATTTCCATTCTCATCGTGAATGCAGTTTAAGAACGAGCGAAACGAACTACCTGAATGAGGCGTATCAGTTCTATGCGGCAATACGTGGACGTGCGTACTACTCGCGCGCTGCCAAGGAGGATCGGCCGGACTTGATGGTGAAGAAATTGCGATATTATGCACGGTTCATAGTCGTCTGTCTGCTGCTCAAGAAGATGAAGCTGGTGCGGGAGCTGGTCACGGAGCTGGAGAAACAAATCCAGGAGTACACGAACACGTAAAATCACCCATCGAATGCAGAGCAGCAGATCGTATATAAACTTTTAACGCCACTTGCAGCTACGAGCCGGAAGATCATTTGGAATGGTCCCTAGTCCTGGAGGAGATCAAGGGCTTCATCAAGGCGGAGGCAGCAGTCGCCGTGCTACATGCCGACTCCAATCCCATCATCTTGTCGCACAGGTGAGTCGTTGGCGCAATCCTTGTTACCATACAGCAAACACTTTGCCCGTGCTTTCGTCGGCGGAGTAGGAGTATGGAGAGCTTGTGGGGTTGGATATATATATCGATCTATCTATCTATCTATACAATGGGTTCTATGGGATCTATGTTTGGTTTGTTTTTGTTTTTTGTAGGCGTAGGTATACAAGTTTTGCTTCTGTTCTGTTGCTATCAATTCTTTCATTTTATTGTGCTTATCACAGAAGACTTGAAAACACCAAAGAAACACTCACTGTTCTCATTCATCACGCACTTTTCCATTCAGTTTATCCCCTCAACTCACACACACAAACTCCCTCCACACACACACACACATGTACCAACTTGTAGCTGGTAAACATTACACACACTCACACACACACACATACACACACATACACACACATCTTTTTATCAGTTCATATGTTCTCCTACCTGTTACCCCTCACACCACTCCCACATACACACACCCCTCTATTCCCCACCCATATATATCACCTCATTAGTGCGCCGCATTCTCAATTCTTCTGTGAAAGCACGGGCCACCGCAATTTGATTGTGGACCAGCGCAACTACATCGACTGATGGTCAGTGGTTCCGGTTCTAGGTTATCGCCGCTGACGACGCCGCCGTGCGAGAGATCACCGCACATGACGCTCAGCCTGCAGGAGATACTGATTGTTGGATCCGCCTGTGAGCAGGCCAAGTTCTCCGAGCTCACTATGGACATGTTTAGGTGAGTGAAATCGTAATATCGTTTGGATGAATTAGTAATTGAGTTGAATACCATTTAGAATGCTGCAAACGCTGGAACGTGAGCCCACGGAATCGGCAACGAATCCGCTTAGCATGTCACATGGGCTGCATGGGCACGATGCGAGTCCGGCGGCCAGTCGCATACCACCATACGGAGTGCCCGGCTCCAAGGGCTATATGGAGAACGGCCGTCGAGACTGTCGAGACAATCCACATAAATATCTACTATACAAGCCATCGATTAGCCAGCTGCTGGTGTTCCTCGCCAGCGGCTTCAAGGAGCTACCTTTGGGCGGTGCTCTACTCCTGTACATGTCAGCGGACGGCTGTTTCTCCACCACCAAGCATCCCGAGGACTGTGAGTAGCTAGCTGGAAGTCTGCTTTAAGCGTGGCACCACTAATCTCTGTCTCCCTTACAGATGGCTATGAGCTGGGCGGCTTGGGCACGAGCGTGAAGCGTGATAGCGTTGATGGCGGCGGCCTGTCGTGTCGTGGGAAGTCCTACAAGGAGAACCACTGTCTTTATCCCGGCGATCTCTATCCGTTCACGCGTCGGCCCATGTTCATTATCATCGACTCGGATAATTCGTTTGTCTTTCAGCATATACCCCGCTACTTTGGACAGCCCCTGGTCATTCTTATGTCGCCGCAAGATGTGCCGCCCGCTTTTCAAGGTAGGCCTCGTGAGGGTTTTGTGGAATTCCAATCGATCCAGTACTTAATATTTATTGCAACTTCTCTTTCGTTCAGCTGATGTACAGCATCATGGTTCGTTGTTTACATTGTTCCTGCACTCCCCGCTCACAGCGCTCTGCTACATTTGCAATGTGGGAGATGTGCCCATTCATCATTGGGAACGCTGTCAGACCTATGTGGATCGTTTCATAACCGAAGCCTCGCGTCTGGTTACGCGCTGTCGCATCGATGAGATCGAGCAGGGCATAGGCTTTATAGGTAAGTAAATGAGTTGAAAGTATTGCAAATATATACCTCATTCCGATTCGTATTCCTCTCTGGCAGACTCCTCGTATGTTCAGTTCTTTGGGGACGATTTTCTGCGCACACTCATTCTACGTTTCGTGTTCTGTGATGTGGTGCTGCGTTTGCATCGCGGTTTCCGTGGCAGGCATATGCGGCCGCGCTGCGAACCCCAGCTGCCGGCTAACGAACTGCTCGAGCATCCCTCGCTGTCGCACATCATATTCCAGCTGGCATCGGCGCTCGATGTGCGCAACCATTTCTCGGAGGGGCCCGAGTGCGACTGATGACTTTTTTTGGCCGTAGTCTTAGCTCTAGTCATAATGATAATTTTCTACATGATACAGCAGCAGCAGCAGCTGCAGCAACAGCTGCTGCAGCTATTCAATCTCTACTGCCTGAACAGACAGTTCTCGTTGTTCCATTATCTGTACAATATATATTCGCTGGCAGCGAGCTGGTCTGTTAGCTGAAACTGGCTGCAGATATTCTCCATTGTCTGGCTATTCAAATTTTTATAACATACCAGATACGATATATCATATGAGTATATATATAAATATGTATATACATATATATGGATATGTATATTAAACGCGAAATATATTATAATAATAATCGAGTAGCTAGTTTTCTTATATAGTGCGTCGCGCAATGGAATGGTCCAATGTTAGTTGCTTAGCATATACATTATAATAATATTAAACAAATATAACAAATATACAATAAATAATAATAAAACGCAGCAAGAAACAAAAACAAAAAAGAAGATGTAAACCTAACAAACGAAAACTGCCAAAGAGAAGTTGAAAAAGGAATCAAATTTTGTTTGAAGACAGCAAACGATTTTGAAGTCAAGCAATTAAAACAGAAAACGAACAAACAAACAAAAAACAAACAACAATTTTCATACGCAGCATTAAACATTTAGCTTTTATACAACAAATTAGAGAGCAGAACGTAAACTTATAAATTACATATAAATTTATATCTATAAACACGACACACTATATAAGAAATGCGTTCTTTTTTTACTGTACACGACGCTTAACATATAAATAAATGATAAATGATATATATATATAAATAAATATAAATACAAATACAAATAATAATTATAAATGATATTGTACGTATGTAATATTGCATATAGGTATTATTATGATTACAAGATGACTGAAAGTTACTGTTTCAAAAAAAAAAAAAAGCAAAAAAGTTAGCAAAAATAATAAATACTTATACATATATATATACATATGTATATATATAGTATATATTTAAGCTAAACACAACAAATAAATATATACAAAAAAATATATTTTGCGTATGTTACAACAGATAATTACATTAACGAAAAGGCAACCCAGCAAAAAGAGGAAAGAATAACATTTTATACAAAAATTATATATAAATGAAATCACATTCATATGAGCAAGCCCTATATCATATCGCAGTGTTCCAAAAATACAAAATTCTTGGTTTTGAATAACGTTAACAAAAAATGCTCGATTCTATAACACAATATATATATATTATATAATGTATACAATATTTCATATATGAAAAAAAAAAAATGCAACTAATAACAAATATTTGACAGAGCCCCCCTCAAAGAAAAAAAAAACAACCTATTTTTATAGTTTAATTAAAAAAAAAAGTCTAAAACTTTATTGCATACAAATTTTAAGCTAAATTTCTAAAATTCTCTTTCTCTTTCTCTGTCTTATAAAAAATAAAAAAAAAATCAAGCAAACCCTTTTTTATTTCTCCTAAATTCTTAAATACTCTTAACAAATTGTATAGACTTTTTAACAAACAAACAAAAACAAAAAAACAAATTGTTTTCAACTTTTGTATATACATAAAAAATATGTAATTAATTTAAAAAAGAAAAGTAAATATGATATAAACGAAATGCTCTTGAACCAAATGATAAAAAAAAAGTATTGCTAGCGCATTATCATTTCCCTTAATATTAGATTTTGTACATTTGAAAATTGCATTTACATAAGCAACAACAACAAAGAAGAAAGAAAAACTGCAACAAAAAACATTAAAAGATTAACAAAATAATATACAAATTAATTCATAATTAATCAGCAACATTAGCCACACGATAAGCGAAACAAACGAATCCCACAAAAGAATACATTCAAGCATTATCATAAGCGAATTGTTTAACACACACACACACACACATACAATCACACTATCAAACCATAAACAACAACAAAAAGATAACAAATTTAGCAAAGCCACAAAAAATATTATGAAAGTATGGAAAGTATGGAGAGTGTATGGAGTTTGTATGAGTAATAAGAATAAAGCACATGTTTGAAAAGAAATCTATAATGGAAAGTACTTTATTGGTTACTGGTTATCCAAGAACTCAGTAAGAGTGCTATAGTCAGGAATGATCCACTAGGAGTTAGCTGGAAGATCTGTTATGGCAACCATTCTATATATATACTATACTATATTCACATGTTCCAAACTCAGAAGGTAACTTAAGTTAATGTTTTGTAAGTCTACCCGTGTGCTGTTCAATCCAATCCAAAAACGATGAGACACGCATGAATACATCCGGTACAGGTCTTTTACATTCGGAATCGTAGCCATGCGAAACGACACCCACCAGAACATTAGAGCCATCGTCTAGAACCAGTGGACCACCCGAATCACCGACACAGGGCATACCCCGTTGCGTGTCAACGCACAGAAATGAGTCCAATATTAGTTTCTTTTCCCCAACCAGGACCTTGTTCCACAATGATTCGCACAGTATATTCGGAATGATTTTGACTTGCAGGTATTGCAAGATGTCAGCGGGTTCTTGGTTGGCCATGCGCCCCCAGCCGGAGACAAGCGCTTTGCGGCCTTCATAATTGCTGGGACGTTTCCTCTTGGGCAACTTAGCTGGCTGTATGTATGCACTTAGCTTCAAATCTTCTGGTAAGTGTATTAGTGCAATATCATTGGTTGCGATGTGTTCATCGTACTCTGCATGCACAATGGTGTCCGGCTTATCGACCAACACTTCCATACGGCCCGGTTCATCGTCGTCTGTGGTGTTTACGATGCCCGCGAAAACAAGCACATTTTCACTGCAAGTGGTAAGGGTTTAGTGAATTATGATTAATGAATCAATTGAATTAAATACTTACAGTTCATGGTCTGTGAGTTGCAGGCAATGGGCAGCCGTTAAGATCCAGCGCTTGGAGATGATTGTACCGCCACAATAGAATGGATCTTCACTCTCCTTGAAGGTGCATTCAAGCCACACTTGGTAGGGCAACAACTTTTGCCAGGCCGGTTTACCATTGGTTATACGCGGATGTCCCTGACCACGAACCAGACAGGAACTGAACAGCAGGCACAGCAGATGGAGTAACTTACTCATACTAGCTTTTCTGTGCAATTGAGTTGAACTTGCATTTTATATAGCCTTCCGCGTAATAGCTTTGCGGCTCACATTGCTGCTTATCTAAGTTTTACCTAACAAATTATTAGCGTGCTATCTCTTTAATAGCTAAAGACAAAAACAACGAAATTAACTCATTTTCTATAAGGGTATAGAAACTTGCTTGAATTTACCTTGAGCTTGACGAGTATTTAACTTGTAATTGTACAGCTATCCACAAGTAAAATGGTATTTAAAGTTGGGCTGCGTAGTCTTTGTTTAATTTACAATATTAAATAATCAAAATTGCTAAATAACTAACATAATATATATTATTTAACGTTGTCTGCCAAACTTGTAGATGACTTCGTGATGGTATTTCTCCTCCGGTCGCAATATGGTAGAAGGAAAGTTTGGATGATTCACAGAATCCGGAAACTTTTGCGTTTCGAGACAAAATGCGCCATGCTTGGCATAAGCTGCGCCTGCTTTCCCAGCCAGCGCACTCTCTCCCTTTGCTGTATCTGGTAAAAAGTTGGATGTATAGAACTGCACGCCCGGTTGATTGCTGGCGACTTCTAGCCAGCGACCGCTTGGTGGATGCGTTACTCTGGCTACATTGGCGAAGCTCTGCGGCGGCTCAAATTGCACGCAAAAGTTGTCATCGTAACCCAGGGCCGGCTGCAACTGCTCAAGGCGTTCCCCCAGATTGCTAATCAACCGCAAATCGAATTTCCCACCATCCACGGGCAATATTTTGCCTGTGGGTATAGAATCGTTGTCGGTTTCCGTTATGCCATAGGCATTGATAGATATGTTATGTTCGTAGAGTCCCTTCCGACCTGCCTTATGGCCGGCTAGATTGAAGTAGGAATGATTTGTGAGATTCACTGGCGTCGCTTTGCTGGTCAACGCATCCATTCGCACATGCAGGCAATTGTCTTCGGTTAAAGTGAAGGTGACTGTAGCCTGGACTTCGCCTGGATAGCCTTCGTGGCCATCGGGATTGGTGTGGGTCATGCTGACTCCATTGGGTAACACGTCCAACACTTTCCAATGTGCTTTATCGAATCCTATAAAGCCGCCATGCAGCTGAAATGTTCCCCTATTGCGAGACACCTCAATTGCTTGGCCATCCAGTTGGAACCTGCCGTTCGCTATACGATTGCATACGCGTCCAATTGTCGCACCCATATATGGATTATTCTCTCCTTGATAGCCCGCCAGGTCATCAAAGCCGAGAGTCACGTCCTCCACTTGACCTTGCGCATCGGGCACTTTAATGCTACTGATCGTTGCGCCCAGCGTTAAAATCTGCACTGACATTTGCTCATCATTGGAGAGTGTAAAGCGCCGAATCGGACCCGTTTGCTTAGTAAAGGGGTCCACTGCTGCAGTAGCGAAAACATCTTCCGTGACGTGCACCATGTTCACTGCTCTTTGTTAATGAAGTTAATTGTGGAATTGCAGCTGCTTAAATAGCGTTCGCTGCAGTCGCAATTAAATACATACATTTGTATGTGGAGTGTTTACGTCAAATATCTTATCTATATGTTAAGTGGATAATGCTCACCACAAACGCGATTCAAGTGTATGTGTACATTCGTTATATGCGTACCTCTTTTATCTTTTCATAAACAACATTTGTGCAATTCGAATGCCGCGATTATACTTCGTATCGATATATATTTACTTTCGATATTTCAGGCTAGCCGATTAATGTTAAACAACATTGTGTAAAGATGCTTACTTGAAATTCGTAAGGTACTTTCGATTATTTACAGCTCCACTTGTTGCGCGTCGATAAATGTTAAGACGCTGCTGAGCGGTGTTTTGGAATACATTTGCATTTTCGCTAAACAATTGATAAACATTGTTTTCAACGAGCCAAAGTAAACGATATACTTACACATATGGCTCCGTTTTCTTCAAAAACAATAAGAAGTGAAGTTTATTTGATGATCGTTAACATTGAACCGCACAGCTGTTGCTTCACTCAAGAGCTACCTTAACAGTGAAAGTAAGCCAAATGAACTACCTAAGTACTTAAGCAGAGATTAGTTCACTCTTTGGACATCGCTCAGACGAACCAATTCCGCAACTCTCTTTTGTTTATAAAAAGCAAAATGGGATTGACGTGGCAGCGGTTGAGATTTAATTTGTTAATATTGGTAATTGCACTGATAGCGTCTTGCCAATTAATTGCATTCAGTAGCGCACAGGAAGCACAACAGCCATGGTATGAAAATCTGCCTGCTGTTGCAATGGATTATAAGGTAAATATAAGTGAAGCCAATGGAAAAAAACACGGAAGTAAACAACAACAAATGTTTTTATTTTTTTGTATCAACTAAATAAACAGGTGCATATAGATGCCGGCAAGGAGGACTGTTACCATCAGTATGTGCAAGCGGGTGCTACCTTTTACGTCTCTTTCAGTGTAAGTAAATGGCGAAGAGGTTCATGGATTAGGACTAACTTTTTTTGCGTTTCTCTATCTAGGTGGTTCGTGGAGGAGATGGTATGGCTGGCTTTGCCGTACGCAATCCGGCTGGCACGATCGTTAAGCCTTATCAATGGCAAGCCACAGCAGACTATACTGATCAAGTCTCGCCCGGAGGGTATTATTCCGTTTGCATCGATAATCAATTCTCCCGCTTCGCTGGTAAATTGGTTAACATTTATATAACAGTGGTTAAATACGATGCTTGGGATAAATACGCAAAGGAAATCGAGGAGTTGCAGCTAAATATGCAGAATTTCACAACTACAATTGGTACAGTGGAGCGAAATATTAACGAAATATTGGGCTATCAGGCGCACAGCAGACATCGAGAGTCGAGGGATTATGCGCTGCTGCTTGATAATAATTCCTACATACAAACGTTCTCAATTAGTCAAATTATTGTCATACTGATCACCTGCTCCATTCAGGTGAGACAAATCGAGTGACTGAGTGTGTGTCAGATATAGCTAATAATCGAATTTTAATTGCAGGTATTTTTCGTTCGCAAACTATTTGATGTGAGATCTAGCTCGAAGAGCCGTATATAGAGGCTAATTGTGCACAATACTTTTCTGAAAACTTGTATACTCTACTCTACTCTACTTTTTTATACGTACACCACCCAAGCACGCACACACACGTATTTCCATTCCTCACATGCACACACACCCACATAATATCATTAATATGTAATTATTTTATTGTTGGCAAACAGAACAAGTGCGAAACTGTCTAGATTATGAGCGGCAACAACTATTTATCATATATACTACTCATGTGATAAATGCAAATGTGTGAGTTTTTTAATAAAAAAGAAAAATTACAGTTTTTTAAATAAAACTTTTTGTTTATAAATGTATAACAGATTTTGTAAAGCGCCTTATGTGTATTTTGGGGTTGTGTCTAAGCTAATTGTATGTTAAGTCTTACAAGCTAAACAAATTCATGTATTAATAGCTGTTATATTTAACATTCTGAAACATGCATTAATGATACAATTAAGGCCTTGATTGTTAACAGAATCAAAAAAACAAATTTGTTTCTATGTACAACTTAAATGCATTAATAAGTAAATGATTGCCTGACCTTAAGCGCCTTATACACATTGTAGGTTGGTGTCCATGCTAAGTGTATACCAACTCCTGCAAGCTTTGCATATTAATTTAGTCTAAACTTATAAATTTTGACCGTTAACGGTCCTCCATGTTAACTTGACAACATGTTAATGTATTATAATGAGTAGGAAAGAAGGTTGATGAACTAACCGAAAGGCGTAAAACTAATGCTATTAATTTAATTATAACCGTATCTGTTATATTGATTGACACTTGGTGGGCTATGGCTTGGCACATCTAATTGCGAAAAAATGCCTTCGCCCGTATCACTGCCTGGCCGTAGAACGCCTTCGCTGTAAGCAAATGAAATATAACACTTGATTTCAAAGAACTTGTATAACAATTGAGAAGGTATTTTTGCTCACCCAAAAAAGTTGCCTTCAAATCTCCTTGTGCTTGCACTGTAATAGTATGGTGTCGCGTTGATCCAGCAAATAGATGCCATTATAAAACACAACGTAAACAAATAAATGTTGATGAACTTCATTGCCAACGAATTTAGGTTTCTACAATATTCCCTCTCTGATGTTGTCGCTTTGAGCTTTAATCGAACTATGCGACTATCATTTGGTAGCATATCTTCTATTTATACCAACCAGACGTTGACCAGTATACAGATGATCAGAACTAGTTTCTATCAGTGACGGTGATTGAACTAAAAAGGTCTTTATTTACAAATAAAGTTTGAGTTAAAATGATAGACAATATAAGTTGGAAAAAAAAATAAAAATAAAAATCATAATTCAATGCACATTATGATTATAATTTAAATCAATTAAATTGATTCTAATTTTAGTTGACAACATTATTTATAATAATGTGCGTCAAATTAGCAACAAATAAAATAAAAATCAACATCAAGTATGTGTGGTTTTATTTCTCGCACGAAAATGAGAAATACAAACTTGATCTGCTTGAACGTCTTTTCACAATTTATATAAAGAGCAGCTGGAAAGGCATAAATCCGGTTAAGCTATATTATGTCTGTGCTTAAGAATGTGTTGACAAATATTTAATTGGCTTTATTTTTAAGTTTTTGTCGTCTACTGCGTCACATCAATTGGTGACGCCATTGATCTGGTTCCCGAATTCGCAAATTTCGATTTGGAATAACTTTTGATATACAATATGATTATTTTCTGGAATCTGTATCACGAGCCGAATAAGTTAGCGGGTGCTTGAACTCAGCCTGCTTTGGATTGGATTGGATCTAATAATAATAATAATTTTGACATATATTTTAATATATAGACAACTTTTCGCAACACCCTCGTTACTTCTCACACACTTAATTATGTTCTTTTTGAAGCAGACATTTTTGGCGAAATTAAAATGTTATTATGTGTGCGCTTATCTGCGTAGTCTTTCAACTGAGAGCGCCCCCCGTGGAGGGGAGTCTCTGTGGAGCCTTTAAGGCAGGCAGCGTTGCATTCCAAATGAAGCCGCAAATGATGCGAAGCCCGGCCCCAAGCAAAGCGCCTAATGGCCCGCACACAGATAAGCCCAGCTGTTGCAATGTATGTGTGCGTGTGTGTGTGTGTGTGTGTGTTAGTGCTGGATCTTTAACTGTTTTAAACGCCATTGTTAAAATATTGCTCATACGCACTTCCGTCTGAAATGGGGTCTTTGCTTGGACTAATGATGCCGCCGCATACAGCGCTGGCCAAGTGCTTAGAAACGACAGTCGAAGCTGTGGCTCCGCCCACTCAGCGACAGCTGCATAGATATGTATCTGTGTGTGGATGTTGAGCGCGCAGGCGCATCAACCACCGCAAAGGCTGCGGGCTGCTGCTGCTGCTGCTGCTGCTTGGGCATCCTTTTTCGATGGTTGTGGGAGGAGTGTGTCGCCATCTTGAGAGCGAGATGATTTGTGTGGCCCAGTCTGTGCCTCCGACTGCTGTCTGTCTGTCGCTCTGTCTGTTGGCCAGCTTTATGGATTGGACGAGCGGGACATACACATTAAGTTGGAGTGCGCGTTACCGTTACGAACACGTCGCGGAGCACCAAGGATAATAACGGCACTTTTGCGGTTAAGGATTCGTCGGCCACACGTTGCATGGCCTGTCCAAAGTCGTCTCTGACCAAGAGGACAAAACAAAAATAAAAACTCAGCCACAAATAAAAACAGAGCAAATATATAAATACAAAAAAATACAAGTAAACACATACACGTACACAATTTGCTTGTTGCTCGCAGTAGGCGTGGCACACACTCCTCCCTCCCTCCCACCGTGTATGTGTGTGTGAGTGTGCGAAATTTTGTTGTGCGGAAATTATTGAAATTTTACTTTTGATTTTGTTGGCCAAGCGCGCGCTCTGCCCTGGAAAGTGTCCTTACGGCAATGTTTAAGGGACGCGTTGCGACGGTCACCGACGGCGTTTCGTACCCTTCGCACTGACAAATTTCCGTGCATATCCGCTACAACAGCAACAACAACTGCAACAAACTAAACAAACAATTTGCGTAGTCCCTATTTTTAGTGGTCCCCACCTTTGGCTCCTTCTACAACCCCTGCTCCAGCTCCAGCTCCTTCTCCTCTCACTCCTGCTCCTGCTGCGCCTTCATCAGTCCGCAACTCGTTCGCTTGCCGCACATCCGTCGCCATTTTGGACAATAATTTCGTTTCCGCTTTGCCAAATGTAACGGTAAACGGCAATAAAAACACACACACACACAAAGCAAAACAAAATGCCGCCAACGGACGTAAAGTGAAACGAAGTGAAGTGAAGCCTTAAGTCCATTAAAAGGAAAGCCATTGAAACAGAAAGTGAATTAATTGCAACCGAAGTCTTTTAATTAAAATAATATAAACATATACAACCAATTTAAAGTTTCACAATTTTTGGATAAACTTAAACTAAGTAACCAGCATAATCCTGAGGTGAGTCGAGTGCAAAGTATGGAGAAATAATTCGAAAAAGTCTTTAGTTATTTTAAATGTTAAATGTTAAATGTTTTCGTAAGAAATTTCAATATAAACTACTACAAATAATTATATAGATGGGAATAATTAGCTGAAGACTGAAATTCCTTTTGTAAGATCAGAAGCGTTGTTCTATCTAGCATGAGTTTCAGAGTATGGAGGTGCTATTCCAACTAAATAAATGAACCGTATTTTGAATTCAGCGCAAAGTTTATTCATACAGCTTTTGATATAGACTAAACTACAAAACGTATGAGCAAACGCAGCCTAAAGTTCGGTAAGTTAATGCAAGAAATGAAAGTCTACAGTGCAAGAGAGGCAAGTTAATTGGGGTGATCCCAATCATAAGAAAATAGGTATAAAATTCAAATATGAGTGAATTTGGCCAAACACCTTTATAGAGCTCTAATTAAAACTCTGAGAAATGCACTTAAAATTATTTCTTATTATTTAGAATTATTTTTTAGGCAATTTTATATTGGTAATTCAGTAAAATATTTATAATTTCTTATGATTTTGTTCCGCAGCAGCTAGTTAAAATTTAATAAATAATAATATAAAATTAATATAGATATTATGCTAATTATTTTAGTAAAAACTTTTCACATCAATTGTGAATTTTAAAGTTATCTTTCCACTAAATTCAATATACATACATATATTACCTATACGAATCCTTTCGAAACTCATTCACTCACTGCCCTTCAATTATCAACTCAAAATATTCCCTATAGCCTTCAATAGCCAACGCCGTCGGCTGCTGTTGCTCTCAACAAATCTTCAGCATAACTAAGTGTTAAGTGTGGCCACGCCCACTTGGCCGCCCAGTCGCACACTCGTAAGGCCATTAAATGTAGCTGATAGGTAAAATCTTACAAGCCATTAAAGTGCCACAGCGACGGCGCGTGTGTCCTCATCCTGTTAATTAAAAGCAGCAACATGAGCATTATATCATTAGCCAGTTATACATCTACATATATATGTATGTACATATATATGCAAAGTGTGCGTGTGTGTGTGTCTCATGTTTTTCACTTTTTATGCAGCCACGCGGCCGCCCTGCTCAGCTTCCCAACTTCTCAGCTAACCATCATCAACGCAGCTTCCCGGAATCCTGCGCGTATTTCCGGCGTGCGTTCGTTCACTCGCTCGCTCGCTCTCGCCTCTGTGTGTGTGTGATAACTTCAAAATGGCAGCAAATGGTTGTCCTTCGCCGTGTCCTTGCTGCTCTATTGGCAAACGCGCAATTTGCTTGCCGAACAGCAAACACAATGATAAATAATAAACAAGGCGTGTGCGGGCCGTTTATAATGTCTGTTGCCTGATAATGTTTCAACTAGATGCGGCTGCAGCTGATAAGCGAAATTGTTGCTGCTGCTGTTGTTGCTGTTGTTGTTGCCTTAAAGCTGTCAGAAAGTGCGTTGCAAAATGAAATTGAAGCCTTGCTGCTGCTGCTGCTGCTGTTGCTGCTCCTGCATAAATTTCGTTGGCATAAATCAAAATTCAGCAACTTCCGATGAAGGCAGAGTGCAAAAATTTGCATGGCATGCAGCACAGTAACAACAGCAACAACAACAACAACAACAACAATACACTGACTATAATACAATAGCTAGCCATTAGAAAATATACGCTCAAATGGCCGCCCGCCCACGCATAACGCTCATACGCAGCGTTGCCCTGTGCCGCTTCATAAATAATGCCCAACACACAGAGATAATTATGCTAGCTGTGCACATATCTTAGACTATAAACACACACACACACAGAAACACCCTATCAACGAGCTCTACTAATTATGTTGGCTAGTGTAATAGCTCTGAGCTGCATTTTGTGAAATATTTTGAAATTGCAGTCATTAATTGCGGGCCATTCCAGCTCTGATTTATGCGCTTATTATCAGTCATAGATATGTGCATAAAGCTATACATATTTATATGTATAAATGTATATACATGTCGTTGTTTACACTCAGAAAAATATCATTGTGAATACTCAGAACTTAAACTGGCGCACGACTTGGATTTAAATTAAATTAAAAACTCAATAATTAAGTTTCATTTCTACTTTTTATATTTTGATATACAATAATAAATTTATTCCAAATTTGTGTTATTTTTACAGTAAAAATATTTGTTTTACCTTACCTATTTATGAATTATGTAAAAGAAGAATTTTAGCTGAATAGAAATAATAAAAATTTGCAAGCAATTTA
This sequence comes from Drosophila aldrichi, assembly GCA_035045965.1. Taxonomy (NCBI): domain Eukaryota; kingdom Metazoa; phylum Arthropoda; class Insecta; order Diptera; family Drosophilidae; genus Drosophila; species Drosophila aldrichi. Next base: position 11,898,184 of record JAWNOM010000501.1, read on the forward strand.
TTATTGTGTATTTAAATGGAAAAATGTTTAAATGAAATTTTAACATGAAAATTTACATACTAAAAATTCTTTATAAAATTTTGTAAAATCTGAAAATCTAGATAGTTAGAATCTTAAATAAATTTAAAATTATATACATTTTTATATAAAATCTATAACATTTCGGACTGCAAATCTAGATAATAAAAATCTTAAATAAAATAAATAAGAAAAAAATATTAATAATATTTTTAATACCTTTTTATATAAAATCTATAACATTCCGGACTGCAAATCTAGTTAATAAAAATCTTAAATAAATTATAATTATATACCTTTTTAAATAAAATCTATAACATTTTGGACTGACAATCTAGATAATACAAATCTTAAATAAATTAAAAATTATATTTTGGGCTGAAATGGATTAATGTAAAATTCGCATTAATGTTTTTAAAAATCTGGATGGGACATAAATCTCAAAGAGAGCAGTTTTCTAGACATTGCATTGCTCAATAGCTTCTCCATAGCCCCTCTTCCTCTCTCTCTCTCTCTCTCTCTCCCTCCGTAAGCTTCTGTTTCTCTATCAGCAATTGCGCCACATGTTCTGTTCTGCTCTTAGCTTGAGCTTGAGCTGCTCTCTGCCAACATCTTCCTTATATAAGCTCCGCTGCAATAGCTGGTCCCCATCTACTTCTGCCTCTTATATTATAATACATAAATTCAAGTTCAAATTTCCATATATGTATTTTAGAGTCAAGTGGAATCCATTGGTTCACCAACAAGTAGCCGTTGACGCTTCGGAAGGTCGCGCCATGTACGAGAATTCGTGTTCGTATCAAACGGCGCTGGACTTGAAGCGCGTGTCACCGCCGACGCTCGCCCAGGTGAAGACGGAGGATTGCCTGACCCTGGGCCAGTGCTCGCCGGACTGGACCTCATATCGCTTCCATCAGTCAACGTTCGAGCAGCTGAAGCAGAGCGTGGAGAAGGCCAAGGCGGCGCTGCAGGATCGCAGCAGTTTCTTTGGTGCCAGCAGCGCCTTCAGGTGAGATACCCCTTAAGATCCCCATGCTATATGTATTATATGCTTCATTCGTTTAGTGACATCTACTCCAGCCAGCGACTGAGCGATACGCTGGACACACTGCCCGCCATGCAGAATGGCAGCGGAGCTGGCAATTGCTTGGGTCTCTCGCACAATGCGGGCGCCGGCGTGGGCGTTGGTGTGGGTGTGGGCGTGGGCGTGGGCGTGCTTAATTATAACACTGTAAGCAGCAGCAGCAGCGTTGGCGTCGGCGTCGGCGTACTTGGCAGCAGCGTGCAGCGGCATCGCCTCGATACACTGCAGCCCCCCTCGGGCTGCTCGCCAGCGGGCACACAGCACGGAGTCATCACGTCCAGCGCGGGCCAGCTGTCAGGCTCAACCTTGGATGTGGTGGCCAGCTCACCCTCGTTGCCACCAGCGCTGTCAGCATCGACCACCTCGCATGTGGAGCACAAAGTGCGAACAGGTAAGAGTTGCTTGAAATATATATTCGAATTATGCTTTATATATGGCTGAATGTAGTTTGAATCCCTAAGATCTCTTCCCATATAGAACGAACCCTTTCTATCCCTTTCTGCTAGAGGTTTATCAGAACTCTTCAAATGATATTCAAAACTAAGCTCTACCATTTCCATAGCGATACGGTCCTATGTTTATCCATTTCAGTTCTGCAAACCATAGATTTTCCCTGCTCCCAATATGTTTTCCGTTAATAAAGATAATCCAAATTGTTAGCAGCATATGATAGCCGCTCGTAAGGCCAGCCAAATACCATGTTGGCCACCCGATAAGCTCACCCACTAGCAGCCCACTGACCTTCTCTCGCCATGGTCTAACACAAATGTCAGCGAAATGGCGGAAAAACAAATCCTGCGCTTCCGCCAGCGAAGCCACCAAAGCAAAGGCAACAGACAAAAAAAAAAAACGAAAAAAACTTCTTTCTCTTGCTAAAGTGAACAATTTTCGCGTATTTATTTAAACACATTCGGACAACATATGTTGACCACGGTCCAAACATAAAAACCAACCACAGAAATGGCGAAAAAACGGCGGCTAAAGGCCATTTTTGTGTTAGCCAAAACAAGGAAAGCCAAATTGAATTATCCATATAAACGTCAAGGTCTTTGCTGTTGACTCAAACCCAAAACTGTTTATCAATTTAAGCCGGCGCAACGGATGTGGCTTATAATGTGGCCAAAGCGGAGAAGGAGCTGGGGCAGGGGAAGGCGAATAGAAACATCAAAAATGCACTGTCCACAGTAATATCATCGCGTGCCTGGCTAGAATTTGTTATGCCGCCTCCATCTATGTTGTTCTGCTTCAGCATTTATATCGAAGAAATTTTATATGTAAGAAATTTTCTTTCCTACTCTCGTATTTCTTTTCATTTTTATTGTTTTTTATTTATATATATTTTTTTTTCTTGTTTGACTTTTTAATCGCCTTGGCTTTGTAAGCCGGAATTCAATATGACAAGCGGGCGAGTCCTTTTCTGGCTGGTTTTTAGGGTGAACCAAAATGGCCGTTTGCTGCCGTCGACTCGAACTCAGCCTTAAGCAAATCTGTGCAGTGAATCCTTTTCAGTTGTCCCTTTAAGGCAGCATATCTCGCTACGCTCTCTGTCTCGTTCTCCCTTTCATTGTCTATTGCTATCTCTTTTCTCTCTTTATGAGCTTTGCTGTCAACTTTGTGCCTTCTGCTCTGCTGCTGTCGCACAAAAGAACTTTGTCATGCGTAACTCATTATTTTTTGCTCGAGAGCCGTTTGGCTTACAAAGCACATAAAAGATAATTACGCTTCCCATCTTGTATAATGCCAAAGGATCATTATATATACAGGACATAGATATGTATATACTCTTATATGTATGTATATATAGAAACCAAACGAAAAACTTGAACTTAAATAAGGAGTTTAGATTTGATGGAAGAAATCTCAGTTTGAAGAGCACTTGGCTCAAAATTACTCGCTAAATATAAGAATCCATTAGAATTATGTTTTAATATATATTTATATCTATTCACCAATTTTGTGCTCTGGCTTTGCCCCATATCCATTGCCATTTGCTTATCCCTCGAGGCTCAATTATGACGCAGTCACGTTCCCACACACACTATATGGATGCAAATTTTAGTCTCGGCTATTATCAGATATGGTCATCAGGATTCGCATTGACATTTCAATTGGAAAGCGTTGCGAATGGTACGACCTATGCTTATTGTTGTTTACATCAAACAAAGATTTACGGCAATTAAACACGGCTACGGCTGCTGGCTGATGTCGGCTCTGAGAAGTGACAACCCTCGCGATTATATCGTTTGCGGTTCACAGGCTCTGTCCGGCTGAAAGAGAGGGTGGCTGTTGCTGCTACTGTGAGTGCTCTGCCTCCGCCTCCTGCTGCTGGTGCTGCTGCTGAGCGGAGCGCCGTTGCGTGTCAGCCACGTCATGGTCGGCTGGTCGGCTGGTCGGCTGGTCGGCTGGTCGACTGGCTGGTGGATCGGGTCGGGGCATAGCACTCGCCGACTCTCAACCAACCATAATTTGGGTAATAAATAAACGGGTAGTTATCTATGCTGAGATTTATGACTTGGCCCATTTCTAGCTCGCGCACTTTGTCTTTCTCTCTCTCTCCCTCTCGCTCTCGCTATCCACGCCATGTCGAATGCCAAAGCGTGTGCAAATTTGTGCTGCATTGCAATTAAAATTTGTTTTGTTTGTTATATTATTTTCTCATTTTTCATACAGAGAAATCCTCGCTGGATTGTGCTACATCGTCCTCGCATGCTGTCGCCGCCTCGTCCTCCAGCGCAGCAGCTCCTGCGTCCAGCCATGGCAAAAGCAGCAGCAGCAGCGGCAGCAACGCCAACAACAACAACAACAATGCCAGCAATTCACTCTGTAAGTATCAGTTATATGAATATAGTTTATATATAGCCCAAGACTATGTAAGAGTTGGCCTTAAGTGTCGCATGTCGCCTGTCAACCCTGTGAGCTTTGACAGCTTTCTAGCCGAGACAAAAACCAGTGACAAAGTGCACGCGCTGTTGATAGCTACGCGACAATAGATGGCGCTGCAGCTCTGCTGACTGGGTTGTTATATTGCTGTATATCTACTTTATATTTCTATTTATATTATTTAGGATTTAAGGTAGAGAGTGTACTAGCAAATAATTGAAATTAAATTAAATTAAAGTAAATAAAAATCAGCCATCATTTAATCAGTTATATAAATCAAATAATAATTGATGCCTGCTTACACTTAATGTTTAAATATTGCCTGTAATTTCTTAGGCACTGTCCATAAGTGCCGCCTAGTCAAACATATCTAGCAATAGACTACCGTGGTCAAGGACGGTCTCATGTGAACTATTGGAAACAATGAGTCTTACCTTAATGTCTCTATTGCAAGCACCACTTGACTTTGATGCCTGCAATCTGCAATCTAATCTCGAGCCGGCGCTTGACAGCCGTGTGGGAAAGTTGGGCAAACAATCGTCATAGTCTATGGCTACTGTAAACATACAAAACGCAACAGTCAAAACAATTTGGGCAGCGGCAGCGCTGCCAGCCGTTGATAATTTGACTCTTAAGTGCTCTTCAGCGCTAATCCTATTAAGCGTGTTGCCAACAACACACACACACACAATACATACAAACACAGTGACAGTCACAGTCACACGGAAGGCAACCCCATTGGCATAGATAGCTGGATGAGCAGAGGGCGAGGGGGGGGGGGGATGAACTCAACAACAATGAGGCTAATCGACAGATCATAAAATGATCAAAATGTTATGTGAAGCGCATTAGGGCGCACGCGTCGTTGACAGCGTAGCTAAAGAGGGATGGGTTGAGGGGTGCAGTAGAAGTGTAGAGGTTGTGGAAGGGTAGCTGGTAGCTCAATCGAAAGTGTGAGATATACTGATTTAGCATTGACAACAGAGAAGTGACGCACTTCAGTTTGGGTTAGATAAAACAAATAAAATGTGATTATTTGTATTGCCAGCGATTATTGCTTAATTAATTTAAATATTTATGAAGTGAAAAGAGTAGAGATGAGGGAGTGAGAGAGGGACGGAATTGAAAATGTGCAAATAAGGTAGAGTGAAAAGAAAGAGAAGCACAGAAACTCAGGGAGAGGGAGAGGGGTATGTTAGGAGAAGAAGAATAAGGGAGAGAGAGAGAGAGAGAGAGAGTGAGAGAAGAGGAGAGAAATATACAGAGACTGAAAAGGCATGTTAGATAGCATGAAAGAGAAGTCAATGGGTGAAAGGAGTGTGAGATAGAAAGAGAGATGACGAAGAGAAGAAAGAACGATAAAGGGAGAGAGAGAGAGAGAGGGAGAGAGTGGGGTAAAAAGTAAGATAGGAAGACACTTAGAAAAATAAAGAGATTGGTGAATGGCAAACGCTTTGAAAAGAAAGATTGGGAGACGGTGAGGCACAATATAAAGAGAGTTTAATGGCAATTACAACTTCTTCAATTGTCTCTAATGGAGCTGTATAGATTTTATATTAAAGTGAGACACTTTCCATAAAATTAAAAATATTTAAAGTAAACATTATATATACGTATATATAAATATATATATTTTTTTTAATTTCTAATTTATATACATTTATTTAATTTTGTAAAGCTATGTAAAAAGGGCAGTCTCATAAATGTTCATTTTAAAAGAGTTGACTCTAGTTTGTTTTATATTCATCTAATCGTAATTACTACCTAAAAATCTAACATAAAATGTAGCGCTTTTTCTATGCGAGAAAATACATTTCTCTCATATTTCTCGTTTCACAGAAGCGCAAATATATATACAACTGCAATTGTCATAGCATAAATATGAATTATACAAATATTTTCGAATTTCATTTAATGAAATAATTTTCAAGTATTTGTGCATTTATTTTGACATTCGTCTATCGCGCATCTCTCATCAAATAGTCCAACGTAATCTCATAATCTCTGAACAGCCGCTTAACACTCAGCGGGTGCTGCCACACCCACACACACACACACATAACGGATAACGCCCACAAAGCTGCGACACGTTGTCACATTGTGAAACACCAAAACCCAACCCCTGTTGCCAACGCCCCCCTCCCTCCCCTCCTTTCCCCCTTGGCGCCGTATGTTTTGCTCACTTGAAATTTAATTTCTGATTTCATTTGCGCACAGTTTGTAATTCTGTTCGTTCTCTGCTTTGCTTGTTTTTTTTATTTTTTTTTTTTTTTAGCTTGTGCTTTCGTAATTGTTTCAGGCTGTGAAAATAAATTGAAAATGTTTGCCTGTGCCAACTGTGCGACAGTTGGCAACACTGGCAGCCGTAGCGCCAGCAAGCTCTTCTTCTTCTTCTTCTTCTTCTGCCTCGCGTCCCTTTTGACAGCTTCGCGCGCTAACGCGCTGCGCCTTCAATTTATGCGCTTCATATTTTTTAAATGTTACAAAAAATGAAATGAATAAAAAATAAATGAATGGAATGAATGCAGTGGATAAGGAGGGCCGTAAAGGTTTGCCATCAATGTGTGTGTGTGTGTGTGTGTGTAACAGACAGTAGGAAGCGACTCTGACATAAAGCCCATATCTTGATTAACATCAATAAGCTGCAGCTATAGCGAGGGTAGTCTGAGAAAAGTATGAACTAATAATGAAATGTTTAAATTATTAAAGAGAATAATATGTAAAATAATTAAATAAAATATTTTAATAATAATAAAAGAGAAATATGTATATACTTTAATTAATCATTTAAATAGATTATATTCAAAATGCAGAATAAGGAGGCGGACTAGGTGATGAGGAGGGTGATGAATTGAGTCCATCTAGCTATGGTTATCTGTCCATTCGATACTTCTTCTGCCAGTCCATCCATTCAGTCATTCATTTAGCATAGCACATACTTATATGACAAACCTTATCGATTGCTGTTTACAAATTTTCTGTTGGCTTACAAAAAACATTTCCCTTTTTGCCCATACAAACTCTTTCTTGATAATTGTATGCTAATAGTCTGGGCTTGGAAATAAATTAGAGTGCTTAAAATTTGGCAAGGACTTCTCACAGTTACACACTCGCAGCTAGACAATCTCCCATCCACCCCTCCTATTTTTAAAATATTTTTTTTTGAGCATGACTTGGCCTGGTTTACAAAAGTTCAAGCGCTCGAAAAAAACTTTTTCCCATGCTACATGTCGCTGTATCTTCGTATGTGTGTGTGCGCTTCTATTGATGTCCAAATATTTTTATTCATGGCCCTTTTCGCGGTTCACTTAACTCCCAGCATAGTCATTATGGCAACCCCCTGAGATTTGTTGAGCTGCACGAGTTGCTCATAAATCAATTCATTGTTGTTATTGTTATGGCCACCCGCTCCCGCTCCCGCTCTGGCTGCTTGTTGTTGTAGTTGTCGATAATAATGTCGATGACGGCAACAAGCTGGAAAATGTTGCTAATTTAGTTGTGCAGTCGATTTCGCCCAGCGATAATAACAATTTGCTTAAGGCAACTACAATACTACGTAAAAAAAAACTTAAAAATCAATTAAAAGTCAAGTGAGTCGGCAATGCTTGACTGGGAGATACCTATCTTATACCTAGTATGTAGAATATGTGAAGAATACAAAAAACAGTTCGAGAAACATAGGTAGCGAGAGAGAGACAGAGAGAGAGAGCGAGATATAGAGTGTGTAAGAGTGAGAGAGAGTACGGCAACAGGTCGTTTCCGCTGCGGGCCCATTGTGATTTATGCCGCTGAAAATGACCCGCTTCCGACATGAAATATCAAAAATCACGCGCACTTGCAAAGTTTAGAAACGACGACGACGATGAGGATGGCAACAGCGACGACGACTACGGCTCGCACTCTGGCAACGTTGTCGTTTGCACCTACCGCCGGAAACGGAGCGCAGCCAGAGCCGGAGGTGGCCGTGTCGAAGCGTCTCCGGTTGGCCAAAAGCGGACTGCAATTTAGTTGTCAATTGAATTTATGAGCTACGACTTTAGCAATTTATTGTGTGTTGCACTTTTTATTTCTATTTGCTGTTCACTTTTCTCAAGTTCTAATAGACTGAGCGATTTGGAGTGGGCTGGCTAGCGTGAGAGCTAAATAATGGCCTAAAAGTCAATCGGGCCAATTGACAGTCGCACGAGTCAAACCGCGTTGTTATTTATGACTGCAATGCCACGTGAACGTGAACGGGAATGTGAACTTCAACCTCAGTCTCAACCCCTTGTTGACTGCAACACCCCACCCACCCTCTCTCTGTCACCCTGTGTAGGTTGTCTGTTAATTGTTTGTTTGCTGTTGCTTGTCAACTGGCCCTTGAGTCCCTTCGCTAGATTTGGCGTGTGAATATGTTAGCTTTCAAAAACGAAAAAAAAAAGAAGGTGAAATATTCAACTTGAAGTCAAACGCCGCAGTTAACCGACGGTAATCGGAGTCGCGTACCACGCACCACGCACCACGCACCAGTCACCGCTCAACCACCCCTCGCACCACACCCACCGCCTTTCCCAGCCAGTTTCAATTGCGCAATTATAGCACCCATTGTTTGCATAGACAACCAAAAAAAAAAAAAAAAGGTACACTAACAATATGCTTTTCCTTTTTTTTTTTTTATTGTCTCTTTGGGTTTCGTGTTTTCCTAATTTGTTTTCATTACAATTTTCACTTTCGGCTTCTGTGGGAAGTTTTGATAGCAGTTTGATAACTTAATTGTATTTGTCAAATAAATATTACAAGAACTCCGCAGAAATTTCACACAGTTCGAGCTGTGACAGAAAGTGTCAGAAAAGAAGTAAAGTTCAGTCTGTCTTTTGGTGTTCAAGACTTTTTAAGTAGAATTTCTTCTAGGTTGTATATATGTAAAATATATATATGCAAATTTGTTTCTTCAATGTTTAAAAACTTCTATATTCTATAAAACCGGAGTTAATAATTCATTATGATTATTATATTACAGTTTTATGCTATATCTCTTGTGTCCCTCACAAATTTGCTGTAGAAATGTAACCATTACTGCCCTAAGTACTTGCTCCAACAGTTGTAATCTCAGATAACAATAGCATTCTTTTAATGTTTAGCTTCCATTGATATGGCTTCGACCCTTTACTTAACTTTTGCTATTATAGAAAGTCCATTCATAGCTGATTTTTGGTATTTATGGTACCGCCCCTTCGATTAACAAAAATACATCTGTAACCACATCTCAGTCATAGTCAGAGTCAGAGTCAGAGTCAGAGTCAGAGTCAGAGTCAGAGTCAGAGTCAGAGTCAGAGTCAGAGTCAGAGTCAGCGTAATTTCCATATAGCTGCGCATATATTATTATAATAACAAGTCATATTACTCATATATTCTCTACACATATTCCGTTATACTACCTATTAGAATAATACGCAATTTTCGACCAGCGTGTAAAAAAAAAAAAATCACGCTGCAGGCGAAATGAGCAATCGACGCGTCGCTGCGACGTTGCCCAAAGAAAGGAGCAATCACTCCAAGTGTGCGGCCTCTGGTCCTGGCCAGCTGCAGAACGCGTCCTGTCATGCCCGCTGGGCTGGGCTTGGCCCAACTTGGCTGGGCAGGGAAAGGCAGGGCCTTCAGTCAGCCAGGCAGGCAGTCAGTCGTCCAGTTGGCCACGTGCCGTCGCGTGTTATATCATTCATACGTCATTACAGGCCACGTGCGCAGCGCCTCGCTGTTGTTATTGTAGGCAGTTTGTTTTTGTTGCATAGACACAGGCGCGTAATATTAGCTACAATCTCACTCTGCCTCCCGCACGTCTCTCTCTCTCTCCCTCTCTCTCTCTCTCTCTTTCGCTGTGTTGCTTTATCGAGCTTGAGAAAACAAATCGCAGCGTTGATTGCGTTTCTTATTAACTGCAAATGTTGGTGGTTGCCTCAGTCAGACAATATGCTGACTGTCAAGCAGCCTTAGCCTGCCGCTGCACCACCCTCTGCCCTGCTCTATCCTGTCCCCTGTCTCCCCACAATTTTCATGTCATGTTTGTCTTGACGCTCCGTTGACTTCTTCTGGCTGCACACAAACAAATGGAACACGAACCTTCGATGCATTCGATGTGGCTTTGGCGCTGGTGGTTGGCCTTAAGATGACGCATTAGAACGCCTCAGCCCGCACCATACGCTGTAGGCGTGGCACTTTTGGCGACTTAGCAACCGCGACGTCAGTGTGTGAGGGGGAGGAGGGTGGGGGCGGCAGGCTTTGCCTTTGCATGCAAAATGGCGGAAACAGCGCCACAAAAGAAATTAATTTAAAGTTTTCGCCACAGAGCGTGAAAATGAAATTACATAATGAATGCAATTAAAATACCAACTAAATTTCGCACACACACCTACACAGTCTCTCCACTCATTCACACGCACATACAGTTGGCGCAAACATTTTAGCCAAGTTAACTGGATTTGGTCTACTTCAGACGGCACCCGGCTACGCCTTTGCCTTTTGCCTTTGGCTGCCAAGAACAGCAAATTACTATTTAGCCATTTTAGATTCCATTAGCAAGAGTTCTCACACACCCACACCCACGCACTTGCAGACGAACGTATTTAGTTACGAGGGAAGTTTCAAAAGAATGATTTATATGTAGTTATATATGAAATCTAAGAAGCTTTGATAGAGTATATGGAATAGCTACAAGGAAGAGCTGCAGAAGCCTTTTACTCTTGCAGACAATGAAAAGAGTATATTAGTTTTATGCTATGCCTGCCAGACAGTAAGCTGTCTGTCTGCCGGTTACTCTATATATCTGCCTGCATGTCTGTCTGTCAAAGCACAAGCGACTTTGACTTAAAATAAATACTCTCAATAATTATTATATTGTTAATCATTAATTTAAATGTTTTTAGAAATTATTACAATTATAAAATTTTGCTGCAATATATTTATAATTTTAGTTCTTTATATTTGTATTATCTAAAAATAATTTTAATATACAATTGCATTTTTAGTTAGGGTGACTTAACTAAAGCTTCTATTTTCTAGGTAAATAATAATAAATTATTAATTAAGAGTATTTTACTTTTCTCTTAAAAATAGTAAAATTTTACTTTAGCCAAACAAGTTTCATTTTAATTCTCTTGTTCATTTATTATATATTATTTACAACATTTAAGTATAAAACAATTTTAACAAAAACAAAAAATTATAACAAAATTAAAAAATCAAACACTTCACTGCATTGCTCTGCACGTACGACAGATCCCACCGGCTCGCTCTGGACGACTGAAGAAATGCTGCAGCTGCTGCCTTTTATATAGGGCGACTTGCATTCAAAGCCTGAGCGACACACAGGGCGCCAGGTAGAGATCGTTGCAGTCGATCCAATGGGAAATTTTCTCTGCTGCTGCAGGCATTTTATAAATGATCTCTAAGAGTTCTTAGGCATGCCTTGGTCTTCTTAGGCAGACGGACAGAGCGACAGACTGTGAGATAGACATGCAGATACTTATTATATACACATATATACATATATATAACTTTGACCCGCCAAACGCTGTTACTTACTTCTCTAAGAGACAAAAATAGAAATCACTCTTTTGTTTTATATATATAGATTCAATTTTTTTGTATGTTTCATTTTTCTAGTTTTTTTCCCCAAACTTCTTGAACACCTCTCGCTTGTCTCAAGTGCAGCTCAGATGTTAAATGGCTGCCATCAAGCCAAAAGTTGAAGCCGTTCTCCAGATAACTTTTATTAAATAACTGCTTGTCAAAGCAAGGCAACACACTCACACACACACACACGCATATATGTATATATACACACACACACTCAACTGGCACACACATTGCCTTGAGTTGCCAACTTTTTGCGAAAAAGCGAAATTTGTTTTTAGCAGCAAAAAAAAAAAAAAAAAAAAAAAACTATCAAAAGCTTTTGCTGTTCACATGCATGTGTAAGAGTGTGTGCGTGTGTGTGTGTGTGTGTGAGCGGCTGCAATTTGTATGTTAACGCCTGTGAATTAGCCACCCACCTAGCAGCAGTGGAGGCGAGGCGAGGCGGGGCGAGGACAGCGGCTAGATTAGCAAAAAGCTGAAATGAGTTTTGCAGCTGAGAGAACAGAGTGGAAAAAGAAAAGCAAAAAAGAAAATAAAAACAATTTCAATGAACTCCAAAATTAATTAAGCCAGGCAAAGGACAGTGGGCGAGTGGGTGCGTGTGTGTGTGTGTGTGTGTGTGTGTGTGTGTGTGTGTGTGTGTGTGTGTGTGTGTGTGTGTGTGTGTGTGTGTGTGTGTGTGTGTGTGTGTGTGTGTGTGTGTGTGTGTGTGTGTGTGTGTGTGTGTGTGTGTGTGTGTGTGTGTGTGTGTGTGTGTGTGTGTGTGTGTGTGTGTGTGTGTGTGTGTGTGTGTGTGTGTGTGTGTCTATATCAGTTATTTTGCATAGCTGGAAGCGGAGCTGTGAAAGGCAGCAAGTAAAATTGCACTTGAGCTAAAGCGCAGCTGACGTCGCTGCCGGCAGCGCAGTGCGCGTCGCAGCCAGCGCAGACTGTGCAATCAGCGGCGCAACAACACAATTGTCGATTCGAGCCACAAGCTCCTGGCAAGCAGCTCGAATGGCCAACACTCACACCAGCTGAGCCAGCTGGCATTGTATTCAGGTGTAGCCCAGCAAGCCACCCACTCATACACACACACACATAGACACACATATACACACAGATGCATGCACACCCACGCCCACTTGAATTTCTCCAAGTTGGATTTGTGGGTGTAGTCGCAATGTGGGCGAGCGACGAAACGGTAATATCCTTGTGTTTGGTGGAAGGAAAAAGGAAGTGGATAATACATCCGTCCTTGTTGCTTCGTGTCACCCACTAAAAAGGCAACGCCACTTCTCAGTGGAGCCGACGCCGTCGCAGCAGCAGTAGCAGCAGCAGCAGCAGCAGAGGGACAACGCCACAGAGCGAAACAGCACTAGCATAGTGGAGCCGCAGTGAGCGCGAGAGAGAGAGACAGTGAGAGAGAGAGAGAGAGAGCGCGCGTGGGCAGATTGCAGCGTAGCTGATTTCAAGTGGAAACGGTAAACTCCTACCAAAAAGAGAGAGGGATAGAGGGAGTGAAAGAGAGGGAGAGAGAGAGGGAGAGTGAGGGGGCGGTAGTAGATGATCGATAGTAGAAGTTTCTAATATAACTTAAAAGTATAAATGTTTGCCAAAAAAAAAAAAAGAAATCCATTTGCAAAAGCTTTCACTTAAGCGTGTGCATATGTGTGTGTGTGTGTGTGAGAGAGAGAGTGAGTGAGTGAGAGCTAGGCCACACCTTGTCTCAACGCTGATTGGTGCTTGAGCGGAAAAGGGGTGGCTGCCTTTTGGTGTGGATTATAGCCTAAGTATATCCTGGCGAGCATAAAGGACAACAGCAGCGACGCTCGCGTCAAACAGAGCCAGCAACACACACGCACACACACACACGCACACACACGCACAGCAGCAGGCCAGACAGATAGATACAGAAAAGCTGCAGCAGTGGCAGCAGTGGCAACCACCCAACCACCCCCACAATTGCGACTGGCCGAGCCTGCGCCTTTCGTTCGAGGGGGTTGTTCGACTTGCTGCTGCCTGGCTGGCTGGCTGGTTGGCAGTGCCAGGATATGCCAGGATATGCGCGATTTGACGACGGAATGGAATCAATTGTTACGCTGCCGTGCCACAGATCGGACGCACAGTTTTCAACAGTCAAACACATCTGAAAGTGATTTACGCTGCGTATACGCGATATCTATAAGCGTGTCTATATATGTATGTACATAGAGCTGAAGACAAACACCGTGATTGACACACATACATATATATACATATATATATATATATATCGAAAGCAGTGTCCAAAGTGCATTTTGGGTTTAGCTTCGGCCCCGGAAGTGAAGGTGTCCGGTAACGGTAACCGGTTCCGATCGTCACTTTTCCCTTTCCCGTTCCCGTTCCGTTTTCCGGAGCGCGCGCGCGTTTTGACTTTTTTTAAATAAATTAAATTGGCAATTGGACAACAAACACTTGACAGAGGCCAGTTTGTGTGCGTGCGTGTGCGTGTGTGTGTGAGTTTGTTTATACGATTGTGCCTGTGTATTTGTGCACTGATTTGTGTTAGTTGAGGAAGAAACTAAGGAGCAGCTGCACCGCCGGCAATCGGCGTCGCTGCCATCCACAATGCTGGACATTAAATCATCCGCCGATTATTTGTCGAGATCCACAGGCAGCTTCAGCAATTTCTCAATGCTCTTCGCAGGTGAGTGGGCGATGTGTGAATCCAGCCGGCCAACGGTGATGGGCAATCCCACATGGAATCCAAGTAAATAAATAATAAATATCTAGTCATAGTTATTCTAACGAGTTTAGCATTTAGTTGTATTTTCATAGCATATTCATAGCCTTTTGCTTTTTCCCTTACCTTTTGCTAACCTTTGGCAATTTCTCTTCTGTTGCAGATTCCTCGTACAAATCGTCGTGGGGCTCCCACAGCTCCACACAATCACAAGGTGAGCTACGATAATATAAATAAGATATCAAAATTAAATGCTGAATATATAACTAAAACTCTAATCGGTTAACGAATCATCAGTTCATTTGATAAAAATTCTGTTTTCTTTTTCATATGAAAATTTTTTTGTTTTTTAAAAATAGAGACCTCAAATACAAGAATTGCAATTCGAATCTGACGTTGTAAACTAGCAAAGTATATACTAAAATATTCAAAATAAAAGTTAAACTTTTTTTAGTTTAAAGAAAGAAGTCTTTGGGCTAAGTGTGAACAGTTTGCTGCGTACTCTTATGTAGGCAAGGATAGTGCAACTTTTTGTACTTCCATTCAATGGTTTATTTATCTTTCACTTATTTGATCATATGAGTATTCATATGTATGCAATATATCATCAGGGTGTCTGTTCACAAAGTATGTGGTATATTGTATTTTCTTCAAAAATGATTTATTTATCTATGTTCATCAATTTTTTCTTAAGAATAAAAAATAAAAGCTGAGCAGAAAGATAATAATAATATATTATAACACAAATATAATAATATTGAGTTAATTTTAATCAGCTAAAAAACTTCCATTTGATTTCCATACCATACCATTGCATATGTAATACTTGTCGGTAGATTTTTAGTATTATTCAGTGAATATAAATGGTACATTAATAAGAGCTAGACTACGTGATATTTTATCTATGCTCGTATAAATTTACATTTTAATACGGATTATCCTTGGTCTACATACCACTAGGGCTTGTCGTTAAGTATTCCTACATCCTTAATTCGTAAACTTTGCTACTTGCTAAAGTTTGCGCTCCAATGAGGTAGAGATCTGTTTAAAAACTTCGATACTTGTTAGCAGTCAAAATGACATCATATTATTGGCCACAAATCAACCGAGGAGCACTTGAAAAGCCACACATTGATGCTGATTAGCATGCAAAGCAGCCAGCACACACACACACACACACACATGAAGGGAACTCAGTGAACCGTGCAAAATGCTATTCAGTCTATTGAATGGAAATACGAAAAAAAAAGGTGGGCACAAATTGAAAAGGTGTTGCCTACACGTGTTCTTGTCTATTAGCAAGTCAGTCGGGTCAGTCAAAGGGCTGTGCGGCTGTTAAATGAAGCGTGCAAGCAGAAAGAGAGGGTGAGAGAGAGGGAGAGAGAGAGGGAGAGGAAGAGCAGTGTCTGCTCGGTAGAGACAGCACTTAATTAAAATTACATGTATTATAAAATGCGAAGATCTTTCAAGCCTCGAGCTAAAATCTTAGCGACAAACTGTAAAAGTGTTTAATACAAAATTTCAGCTTCGCTAAGCTAACCAGCCAGCCAACTACCCAACCACCCAACCACTGAGCCACTGCCGCTGCCTCCCACACTCAAATGCAATCGGGCATCTTTTGTGCTCTTCGCAGTTGAGTGGCTACGCAAAAGCGTAAACCCAAAAATGTCATACAGAAAAGTTGTGCCCTCTCCCTCTCTCGCTCTCACTCTTTGCTTTGTTGTATTTCATTTTTTATATATATTTCTTTGCACAATGAGTGACAACGAAAACAACAGCGGGCGGTGCATAACCACTGAGCCATGCCCGTAGCAAGAGTCCTTTGCCCCCCGCCAGTGTCCTTTGCCTGCGGCTTTAATTTGTATGGAGCGTGAAGTTTGCCGCAACTTTCAACGCTTTTTGACACACCTCTCCCGCTCTCTCGCTCTCTCTTCATCTGCCGCTCTGTTCGAGATCTCATCGCATTTTAAATTGAATTGCCAGCGGCATTGTTTTGCCTTCCATACAATCATATTCCATTAAAATGAAAGAGCCCGACGCCTGCCGCATTGCTCATATCACAGTCGCTCTCTCACTCTCGCTCACCCTGTCTCCCTATCCCTCTCCTGTGTAGCCTTTGGCACTGATTTGCTTTGATGACAGAACTATGATAATGTTTGTGCGCTGCGGTTGAGTTGATGCCTTTGATTGTGCGAAATGACAAGTGTTGTGGGCATCACAATATTAACTGACAACTGGTTGACTTTACGCCTGGCTGCCTAGCCTCGGGCAGTCTAATGAGATTTACTATAACATAGACAGACAGACAGCCAGACATTATTAGCCTGACTGATCATATGGCTTAACATGTAGATTTACATTTTGATGAGAGAGTCCAAAGCGAATTTTAGCATTGATAGCCGTATAAATATACCAATGTTAGTAATGATACTGATAATAATACTAATACTAATGCAAATAATATAATACAACCAGTAATACAAATAATGATAGCCATACTAATACTAATACTGATAGTATAATAGTAATACTAATACTAACATTTACACATATGTCAAGACTTTATCCAAAGTATTGCTTGTAGTTTATCAAGGCATACATAGATAAGATCTACCTCTATTAAACTCATTCAGTTATAGCTTTACTCATTATTCATTATTTTCAATATTTTATTTGTATGCAAATGTATATGCCTCTCTTTCGCACTCAGAGCACTAATAAATATTATTCAAATTCATTTGCAGGCTACAGCTCGAATGCCTTGAGCATTAAACATGATCCGCACTCACAACTACGGCAACCTGGTGAGTAAATCAAATAAATGCTATATATATATGTGTGTGTTTGTGTAGTTTATGCTTTATGCTAAACAAAGAAAAGGTTTGAGTCGTTGCGGCATTAAAGGCATATTAAGAGTAGGTGCTTGAGCTCACGTGCCGCATTGTTTAGCCCAAATTCAAATATAAACACTGCCTGTTGGCTGTTTACCAACACTAATAAAGTTTCGCAATTGAAATTGTGCGCACGCTGCCAATGCCACTTGAAATTCGGGCACTCGATGTTGGTTTTTTTCTCTTCCAAATGTATTGAAACAAATACCTCCACTCAATGCCGTCCACTCCAGCGTCCCTTTACACTTACCCCTACTCTCGGCGAGCGAGCGCGCGCTCTGCTGCTTTAAAGTGTAGTCGAAAAAAAAAGACCCTCAGAAAATACTGTCGCAAATCAAAACCTTAAATACGCCACTCGAAATGGAAATGGAAACAAAAGTATTCGCAGTCGCAGTCGCAGCCGAAGCGTAATGGAAACAATTGAAATGCCATAAAGGATTCTCAATTAGAGCGCAGCCCCAGACGCACTCCAACGAGGCTGCCGAGAACTTGGCTTGCTTTTCTGCTCTTCTGGTTTACTGTTTCTATTTTTTTTTATTATTATATTTTTTGCTCTCTGCTGTCAAATTTGACGGCCGTGCCTGAAAAGGACGCGTGCCAGCGCGACTTACTGCCGACGGTCCTGTTTATGCGCATTAAATTGTGCACAGAGAACAAAAGACGCCAGCAAACAATGCACATGAACATATACAAGTTATGTGTGTGCATATGAATGTATTTGTGAATTATGTGGGATTGTGCTCTATAGCTGCATCGAAGATGTTCGCCAAGTTTAACCTTTGGCTCTCTTGGTTTTAGGCAGCGCTTGAAAGTATGCAACGTTTTTTTGCTCTCTCGCTTTGCTCTCAGCCAGGAAACGCGCGCCGGATAATAAGTGAAATGGATATGCCGGGCATCCATATATATATATATATATATATATGTAAGCACACACACACACATATATATATGCAGTTTTGGTAATGCATTTCATTTCATCAGCGGAAACGCAACTTGCCCACGTACACAATTCTTTTTCCTTCTGTATTTTTATGCATAATGTATTCCGTTTTGGCAGGTCCTTCATTAGAGGTCCTTCATTTGCATAAAACACACACACACACACACACACAAGCACACACATTTAAGCGTAAAGTAAAAAACTAATGTCTTGCCACCCTCTTTTGCAGATCCATATCAAATGTTCGGACCCACCAGCAGCCGACTCGCCAGCTCAGGTGAGTTTGAATAATCACAAAAGCATAAAGATACAGGTGCTTAGATTAAGTTGACTAACGTATAAAACGTTAAAGGAACCCCCCCCTACCTCTCTCTCTCACCCTGTGTTTCTCTGTCTGCCGCTGTCTCGCTGTCTGCATTATCATATCAATTTCTAGCCGAGATTCGGCGCACCCTAACAAATTAACCCGTTGCATGCCATGCAAAGTAAAAAGTCGAAAAGCGCTCAACCCTGCGGGGCTTTGCTTACTTGCCTTTCTAATTTATGCGAAAGGTGTTATAAACTTCTGCATTATTTACTGTTTCATTTTCGGAATACATTTATTATTCGCATGCGTGTGTCTAAGCGCTGCAGTGGGCGTGGCTAGGCAATTATTTTTCGTTATTTGACTTGAATTGCATTTGTCTGCAGCACGCGCCCAAAGGCTGACTTTACAAAAACTACATACATACATATACTTATATATATACACAATCAGTTATACATATAAAGTAGTCTCTAGCTGTAAAAGGGTTAAAAAGTAGGTGTGCATCTATCACTTATGATTAATGGCTTAAATGAAACTCATAAAAATCAGTTAAAAACGTGAAGTGATGCAGCAGGGAGATCTCGAAACTCATGAATAGATAATATATTTTAGAATGTTGCACATGAGCTATATATAATAAAATATTATACAAAAGATTTCATAATAAAATATATGTATTAGTATAGTAGTTAATATTAATATTAATAGTAATGATATTAGTTTATTAGAATAGAATATATATACATATTTAGCTACAAAAAGTCTGGTTAGAGCAGCCTTAACGTATAAAGGGATCAGATTTATATCTCCTCCGATACAAAACTCAAGACGAAAAATATATAGTAAAGCATTTATAGTATAGGAGAATATAAAGTATCGATAAAGGAGTAAAATTTCTATTCGCAAAGATTTACTGAATAACTGTTTCAGTAAATAAATATTTGACTTTCGCTTAATTTCTTGCAATTTTATTCTATTAATTATTCCCAGTTTAAGTCTAAGCAAGCGAAAGTAAGGTATTCTCTCTATATTTTCAAATTTTATGAACATCTGTTTAATTTCATTAAATAAACTTGAATAGGTCTAAAACCAATTATAATAATTCAATTTAATCCTTTAATTTCTAAAAGTCAGTTAAACAATTACAACTTGCTTGGCTGGCCAACTCTAAAGCTATCGTAACTTTCGCTTTAGTACAGTTTTATATAGTTTTACTATGCTAATACACACTTTTATGTCTTACTCACAAGTTTTTAAAGTTTAATTGAATTTTTGCCCAGCTGCAGCTGAAAGTTTGAAACAAAATCAATAATTTTTATTGATCCTGCGGCTGTGTGAGCTTTGCCGCCATTGCTGACCGCCACGCTTGGTGTGTGTGTGTGTGTGGGTGTGTGGTTTGGCACCCCTCTAAATAATCGCCCCCAATATGCCCACACGCCGCCTTACCACGCCCCCCCCCGCCCCAAAACAGGCGGCGCACAAACATGGCGTTTGAACGGAATTAGCATAAAAACTCAGACGCCCAACATTTTCCGGCGCGACATTTACACGCGCCGAACGCCATTGCTCCCCATTTATAGCTGCCTCTCTTTTGCACTTGGTGTATATCTTACCCTCTCTCTCTCTTTCTCTCTCGGTCTCTAGCTGTCTCTTTCTCGCTTAGTCTGCGTGCTGCATTTGTTGTTTAGGCTTAGACCGTTGCCAAGTTGACTTCAACTTCAAGTTAATCGCAAAAGCTCACTGAGAAAAACACATACACATGACCCCAACACACACATAGATACACACACATACACACGTGTACACACATGGCCGTGCGCTTTCGCTTTTTGGGTGGCAAAAATGCTGTTTTTGATTAATTATGGCTTCCTTTGGACACGGAACCGCTTTGTTAGCCAAGTCCGGTCTCAACTGCAGAGCTCGCGAGCTGCTCCTCCTGCCTCGCGTCTCATTTGCATGGCAGACACAGCTGCAGCCTGTGCATGCAACCAAAACATACTAAAAAAACACTAAACCCTAAAACTAGCTCTAGTCGTGACATAATTGCCAGCTACAGCACAAAAAACTTGTTTGTAATTAAAAAAAAAAAAAAGCTAAAGAGAAAGAGAGAGAAAAAAAAACTGTTGGTAGCTGCAGCCTCTGTCGGCATATCAAAGCAACATTTCCACTGCTCCTGCAGCTAATTACGTTGCCTTTCCAACTTCATCGTCGTCGTCTTCTTCTTCTTCTTCTTTTTCTATTCGCTAAGCACATATATAAAATTAACATTTCTTAGAGGCGGCGGCGTCAACGCCTTTGTGACCAAATTGCCCACAAATTGGCCAGCAGAGGCTAAATTAGGGCGTGTTCGACTTGAAGGTACCTGCTAGTCTGTGCAGTGATAAAGGATTATCGGAAGATATAGGAGCCAAGAAAATTGAATAAGATCTTATTAAAGTGCATACGAATTGTTGCACAACGTATTTCCATTCAAGTTCAACTAAGAAATTAGAAAAAATTCCCAAGAATCAGCCTAAAATTGTAAAATATAAATTGGTTGTTCATATATGAATGTATAAAATAAACTAGTAATCCAACCTTACATCTATTGGCCGTCATTGGGTGTGCCCACTGTAATGCCTTGGCCCATTGTCTTTGACTTTTAATAGCATGTCAATTGCTGGGCACGCCTACCTAGCTGCCTGGCTGAGTTATCACTCATTCATGTCATCAGCAACATCATTATCATCATCATCATCATCATGAGCATTGTCGTGCTGGCACTTAACACATTCTCTTGACCATGATTTGCAATTAACGCAATATTCATGACGTTTCTCACACATGAACAAACTGAATTGTGAATTCAGAGCTCAGAGCTCAGAGCTCGTGTCTCAGCCACCACCCGAAGGGCGAAATTTAACTCAACTTTAGCTTCCCAGGGCTGTCAGGGTTTTCAACCCCCAGCAAGCGGGCTGTGTGAGTCCTTTTTTTTAAGCAAGAAAGATAGAGCGAGACAAAGAGGGAGAGAGAGAGAGTGAGAGTTTGTTCTGGGGCTGGGCCTAATTGCCAAATGATTAAGCGATTTATGATGTCTGCGTTGAATGCGTGTCGAATCCTTTGCACAATACGAAAATCATAATTTCGTAAATGTTTTAGCACGCACAACAAAAGAAAAATCAAAGTGTGCTCATAAATATATATATAAATAGTGTGTGTGCGAGAGAGAGAGAGACAGAGAGATTATGTAACGACCGCGACGACATTTGGTTTCTGATTTGAGCTGCTAAAATATCAAAGGTCAACGGAAGATGTGCTGAGTATATGGCTGAGTAACTTAAATAAAATCAGACATATATTATATGTTTTTCATCTTAAGACTATATTTAGCTGTACTTGGTATATTTTCCTGATAAAATCTAACACCCAGTTGAATATGAGGTCATACGGTAGTGCTTGATTGTGTGAAATATTAATAGAAATTCCTCTTAAATATATGAAACATTAAAGGATGTTGATATGCCACTTGGTACACTTTACCTTCTAGGTATAATTCATCTTGCAGGTAAAATTTACCTTAAACTATATTAGCTTACTTTCCCCAAGCATTGATTTACTTTAAACTTCAGAGGAATTTCTCTATTTGACTAGCATAATTATCCACTCTAGAATTTCTTGTTTTCTGATACTAGATATCATATAATAATCTATCTATGTATGTTCCCACTTCAGAAGTCTCTTCCGCTCATAAGCATATTCCAAATTTAATGCCAAATATCATTTAGGGCATATTTTATCTGTCTTACACTTGCACTTACATGCCATGCCGTTTCCTGCGGCACTTCTTGAGTTCATCGTAAATCCAAAAATAAAAAATTTAGTTGCTCTCTGGCATTACATAAATTTGGAGTTGCAGATGCCCCTAGGCGAGCTGGTCAAGTGGCTGTCGGGAGTTGAGCAGCGTGTCGGAAATACTTTATGGCACTTTTGCATGCCACAAAATGCTTAGCTTTCGGGTCAGTCAATGTTACATAATTCCATGCCAGCCAGCCTGCCAGCCAGCCTGCCAGCCAGCATTGCCAAAGGATATGCTCTTTTGACGGACATTTAGGCAGCCAAAATACTGACATTAAATAGCTTTCTATTTCTATTACATATAGTATGTATATATTCCCTATATGTATGTAAATGTAAATGTATTTTCTGTTGCAGGCTCGGGACAGATACAATTATGGCAGTTCCTGCTCGAGCTGCTGTCGGACAGCAACAATGCCAGCTGCATCACCTGGGAGGGCACCAACGGCGAGTTCAAGCTAACCGATCCCGACGAAGTGGCCCGCCGCTGGGGCGAACGCAAATCGAAGCCCAACATGAACTACGACAAGCTGAGTCGCGCCTTGAGGTAAGTCCTACACAATTGCTCTATATATAAGAGGGGTTGTTTTCCTTTCCTTTTTTTAGTATCTACTTATATTGTTTTGTGCGCTCAAGTGCTGCTAATTAGTGCAAGTATTCTGCCCAGAAAAATGTGGGCATGTGTCCAATTTGTGAGCAAAATCTGAGTCTCATCATTGTCGATTGATTCGATTCGAGGCTGATTAGCTGCTTTGATAGCAATTGGCCCACTAAATGTGCAGAAAATAGCAAAAAAAAAAAGTAGAGGAGGCGGTTTAAGAAGCAGATAGAGCTGACAAGAAGTGGAGGGCGTAGCTGACTGTCTGATGCTCGCTTGCACAACACAGTTGATACTTTACGAGCGAGTATTCAGCATAAGCCAACGTTTACCTACACAGCTAACATGTGGGCGTGTCCTGTTCGAGAAATTCAATATGAAGTTGTTTTTGTGCGTCGCAATGTAATCAAGAAATAAAATAGAAATAAATTCGAGAAAAAAAAACTACTCATAAAAATATGAAATCTGGCAATCTAATTGCTGTAAATGTGATTGCTTGACCCAACCCTGGTCGAGCCACAGCCACGCCCCGGTCAAGGGCGCTGGCCAACTGTTCGGTTTCATTCCGAGCTATTTGCTCAACGCATTGCCAGCAACATATGCACAACTATTTAAATATTTGCGCAAGGGTCAATTTGCTAAGCACACAGAGCTTGAATCGAGGAATTTTATACAGTTTATTTTTGTATTCTTTCGTATATATTGGCAACCCTTTTTTGGCTCCTTGAAAACTGTCAGTTGCAATCAGTTGGCCAATGAGTGCCAATGAAGGAGAAGCTGACAATTCAAGTGGAAGAATCCTGACAGCCAATTTGCAACAGACACACTCACACACACACGCACACACACACACACACGGGCACAATCAACATGTAAATAAATGTAAAAAGTGTTGGATAAGCGACAACAAAGCAAAGGAAAGGCTTTTTTTTTTTTTTTTTTGCTCTTGTTTTGTTTGATGATGTGCGGAAGCGTCGACACGTTCAATGAATGCCTGCCATCTCTCTCTCTCTCTCTCTCTCTCTATCTCTGACTCTGTGTTAATACTCATGTCTGTCCTTTTTTTATGCTCTTACTATAGGTACATCTGCTGATATGTGAGCTGTTGGAAAATAGCTTGAAGATATATATAATACATATATATGATTCTATATGAAGTCAATCATTTATGAAGCTGCAGCCCTAACATTAAGATCTAAATATTTTGGATTTCAGTGTAACAGATATAATAATTTCAGAAAGAATTTATCGAAAACGAGGCTACATTCTTTCTGCTTACTCAATTGGTTACTCAATGATACTCAATAAATAATTTGATGTATACAAATATATATTTAGATATACATATATGCCTCTGCTAGTGCATTCACTATTCGTTTATCTATGTCTCCTCTCTTATTTCTCTATATTTTATTTTATTTTTCACACATTTCAGCTCAATTGAACGCAGTTGCCGTCTCGGCTTTCATGTGGGCTAAGAAATGTGAGCGCTGAAAAGTATGCAATGCCGTCATATGTGTGTGTGTGTGTGTGTGTAAATGAAAGCTGAGCAGCTGAGCCTGTGGATGGCAGCCGCACATAAAGACAACAAGGACAAGTGCTTTAATGCTTCATTTGGCATGTTTATTTACAGCCAGCTGCCCTTTTGTTAGCCACTTGGCCCCTGCCACACCCATCAGCCCATCAGCCCATACACAGTTATAGAGATATGTGTAAATGGCTTTTACTTTAATCCTTTTTGCTCTGCTGTTTGTCTCGCTGATTGTGTGCTTTGTTCCGCCCGCGTCCATCAGCAGCCATTGATTGGTTCTGATTGTTTGTTCGCTGTTAAAGATAAAGAGATAAAGATACATACATGTATATACATATATGTTGTGTTGAGAGAAAGAGAGAGAGAGAGAGTCAGCTGCATTGTCTTTTGTGCCAGCTTTAATTTATGCCCTTAATTGGCATAATTTATGGCCAATTGCGCAGTGAGCGAAAAAAGCAAAAAATTACAATGAGCATTGAAATCGAAATTAATTTGAATGGTGTTTTTTTTATTTTTGTCTGCTGCACAACGAATTCACAGCGCAGAGTTCAATTCGATACGCCGAACAACGTAATAAAATGATCCGAACAGCGAAAGCAGAACTATTCAGTTAATATTCCTTCTTAAAGCAAATATGCTAATTTGACTGGAATTAACAATGAAAAAGCAATGCAAATTGTTTGTTAAAGATTCCCCCTTAATGCCATAAGATGTTGTTCATGTTATTGGTATGACAGTTGTCTCGTAACACACTGTTATTTAACAGTGTTGCCTATGTTACACAACAGCGAATCATCGTACTACGAGTACTACTCATTATTGTTCGCCTGATACTTCCAGAACCTCTACTGCTATTTTGCTGAAATATCAGGCTCACAGACATCAGAGCTTGGTTGTAAAATATTTCTTAACAGTACATTAACAGCATACTGTTACCATACTGTATTTAGCAGAGTAATAACTTTATTCTGTTAAATATAGCATTATTTGTCTCATTCAAATTCAATTTCTTCCCTCCTTATCTTTCTCTCTCTCTCTCTTACTCTCTCTCTCTCTCTCTCTGTGTAATTTACCCGCTTTGATTCCAAATGTAGTATTATTATATAACTATACATTGCGTCTTGACACTCACTGCCAAATTATTTATGTATTTGAGATCAGTCAGATATTTGTTTAGTTCACGCAGTTGGCTGTAAACTTAATCACTTTTCTGGCACGGTCAGCCAAAGCAAACAACATTTCGGTCTGTTGTCGTCTGTCTTGTGTGCCCACGAAGACAACTCCCTCGCAGCACTCCCAGTCCAACTCGCAGTCTTTGCCTGCTGCTTGGCCTTCTGCCCAAGCAATTTGGCTTGGCCCCGAGCCACAACATTTCACTGTTTGAGTTTGTGCGCCAGGCGTTTGCCATTTAATTGCAGGGCCAGAGATTGAGGGCAGCTCGACCTGTGGTTGGGCTCGCCTGTCTGTTGAGGGTGGCAGCTGTATGTGTGGGGGGATGTGGAGCGGAGCAGTCTCTAGCACCCAAATCGCCTTAATGTCAGCAAATTAACTTAAAACGCATAAAGCGAGCATTATTTTGTAATTATTTATGCGTTGCCAGCGCTTTGTTTGGCTTTCCCACAGGCCAGCAGGGCGCAAGGCAGCATTAAAGAGCTCGAAGTGAATCCAAGTTCCACTCAGATATTTGCTATTTCACTGACTGAATTTGTTGGCTAATTGTGATCTGATGAACTCCTTCTGTTGCAGATACTACTATGACAAGAACATCATGACCAAGGTGCACGGCAAGCGCTACGCGTACAAGTTTGACTTCCAGGGCCTGGCGGCTGCCACACAGCCGGCGGCTAGCGATCCCACCTACAAGTATCAGAGCGATCTGTTCATGACTCCATATCATCACAGCGCCAAGCTGAGCTCGTTTATGAGTCCGCATCACGGCATGACCTCGTCCTCAGGTGCGTGAGCAGTTGCAATGGGGATCGAGTATTATATTAACCAGTTTCTGTTTGTCTCTCCATCGCTGCAGCTTCCATCTTTCCCACGGCCGCTTCGTGGGGCAATTGGGGCAGTCCGGCTACCAATTTGTATCAGCCGCACTCGATGGGCCATGTGACCCCGTCGCATGTGGCGCCGCACCTGAGCTCCTATCCGCACTATGCATGACCATCATAATATGAGAGCAATGCCGGCGCTAGCAGCGGCAGCGCAGTTAGCGTTGGCGTCGGTGTCGCCAGCGGCGCGGGCATTATGAGCGGCTTTGGCAGCACGGCAACAAATACCACCAGCAACACCACCAGCAATAATACCAGCAGCAGCAGCAACAACAACAACAGCAACAACAACAACAACAGCAATAGCAACAACAACAACAACGGCAGCAGCAGCAGCAACAACAACAACTTGAACACAGGACACTCGCATCTCTCGAGCAATGCGGCCGGCAGCTCGGTGCTGGAGGCTCAGAATCCGACGCATAGCAGTCCGGGCTTCGGCCTGGGCGTGCACGGCATGAGCATGGGCGTGGGCGTGGGCGTTGGTGTGGGCGTCGGCGTGGGCGTAGGCGGTGGCAATTCGACGCTCAACTCGCTGGTCGTCGGCAATCGGCTGATGAACAGCAGCCTGCCCACGCTGCTCAAATGATGCCACCTGGAAAAGTTCGGGCTGAGCTTGGGCGCCGGCCCGCCCCCGCCAGCGGCCACGCCTGCCGGCGACTCAGCACTGGACGGCAGCAGCAGTGGCGGCCTAGCCTACGCCGGCAACTATGCCGAGCGTTCGCTCTACGACTACGTGGACGTCAAAGGCGAACAGGCAACGTTTTTATTGTAAGTGTAACCAAAACCACCAAAAATACCAAATGAAAATCAAACAGAAACAACAACAAAATCAAATAGCAATGAAAAACAATAACTCTAGTGAAAGCAACAGATTTTACTCTTTAGGCATTAGCGCAAGTACCATTTGAAGTCTATAGGCTGATCAGATATGCCGCCGGGGATTCCATTCTGTTGCCATGGTGCTAACAATTCCCAGCAGCAGCTACAAAGTCCAGTTCATCAACATCTCCCATTTCACTGTAAGCCTTGCTGCCATGAAGATCAGTTGGCTTTAGTAGGTAGGTATATCAGCAGCTAAAAGTCGACTCCTACAGCCAGTTATTGTTTCACCATACAATACTCTAGACAAGACCATGCCCTTCCATGGTCATCTGCCAGTCGCCCTTGCAACACATGGAAGTCTTGGTGAAAATGGAGCAGTGTTTTTATTTATTTTTTTTTTTTTTATTTTAAATCATAAAAATCAGTGTACGTAAATTAAAATTTTCTCCTTCGTCTTGTATGGTCGGAACAATAAAGTGTCAAAATGCAGGTCCGACTGCAGCAAACAGAGTGCTTTTTGCAGCTTCGTCCAGGTCTCCTGCAGCGGTATTTTGGCATTTTGCTATTAATCACTAAAATACACAGCAATATCGTAAGCAACCACAGAAAAAGTTTCATTTTATTTGATTTGCAACTGAATTGCTTCTGATAAGATTTGTATAGAGCTCTACGTATTAGCTATGGTAACAACTGCAATTCGAGTTTTAATGAAGCTTGACGAAAGTCTTTACAACTCCAAATGAAGCGAAGAAAACGCGAAATTTGTCAAGCAGTTAAAAATACTGCCAGACAAGTTCTCTATACCATATGATCAGAAATAGTCGAAAAAAAAAGCTCAAAGTTCATTGGGATAGTAGAGATAAAAGCGGCTTGCAGTGAATGAATAAATCAATTGATTTATTTCGTATTTTCCATTTCCATACAATGGATGCTAATGTGATTTTACATAGTCTATAATATTCTGGCCATTTGAAGGGCTATGGTGATTTACTGATATAACCAATCGACACTCTATACACAACATCTAAATAAAGTTGATTAAAGTTGTAGTGCAAATCTTTCAGCTCTTTTCGTTTGAGGTATCAATCACTCAATCAATGCCCTTCTCATTTATGTTAACGCTGATTGAGCTAATCGCTGGGAATTTCCATGTGTAGAATGAAATATATATATTCTTGATCAGCTAAACTCTGAACTCAGTTTGACGCATGTGTCTGTAAATATCATTCAGCTACGATAGAGTCGAATATTTTGTGTGTTGTTCATAAACATAATTATATATGTATATGTATGTGAGTGGGTGTATGTAAGCGTGCGTGTATGCGTGTATGTATTTAGTCTATTTTAGTTAGACGTTGTTTTTCCATAAGTTTAACTCTTAACTAACAACAATTATACATATGAGAATCAAACAAAAATAGTTTTCCAATACGAAAACAATTTCGCAAATCTTCAGAATTGTTCTAGTATAAATAATCGATTATAAGCTAGCCTACCTACAAATATGAATGTATATAGATACATATATACACATAAACCATATACATACACACATATACATATATATAGATATACATATGTGTATATGGAATATTTTGAATTGTTGTTAGCATTTGCCACTTGTTAATAGTAAGCGATAAGCAAGTCTTAATGGATCATTCATTCGATGTCTTTCTGCTCGAGCGACTAACGCCTCAAAATATTAATTGTAAGCCCAATCGATAACATGTTATCGATCATTTTTCGCTTAATAGAGAATCTTTTTGTTAACAGCGAACTGTAAATATACAAATATATTATAGCAGCTAGATCTAAGAACGCATAGAGTATTTTTAAGTTGTGCCATACTCTGTACCCGTTGTATGGTACAGGGTATAAGCTATACGAACACTCGTCTGGCTACCATTTATACTTTGTTTTCCAATTTAGTTTATTGTTTTTTCTTTTGTCTTTTAATACCAAAAATATTTGGAATATTCTCTATCAGTTCGATATGGTTGACTGTGATAGTTGATTGTACAGTTATAATCTCTTGAATAATTTCTAACCTAAATACATAATCCAATAAAAAAACAAAAACAAAAACTAAACAAAGAAAAATCAATATATATATATATTCTTAAAACTAACATTTAAATCCGAAATTTCTGTGTGTATAAAAAATATTTAGAATTTTTAAGCGCAAGTTTAACAATATTAATATATATGTACCCCAGCATTGGGTATCGATACTTATAAATGTACTTATGTAATTTTTAAATGTGTGTGTAATTGAGATACGCAACTTTATGCTACAGCTAAATGTATACAATTTTTAAATTCTGAATGTAACTTTACAAATTATATTCTACATCTAAGTATAAAAAACAACCACCACGCCCACATTGTGTACCCCAACTCCTAGTCCCAACTGTTCCCTGTAAGCGTTAAGTTGATTTAAGTGGAATACCTTTAACAAAACAATAAAAAAAACAAAAAAACAAAAAATTGAAACCCAATTTAAGAACAACAAACCGAATGTTTTTCTAATCCTTTCTTCTTTTTATTTTATTTACATGTAATCTGCTACTAATTGGCATAGTTTTTGATTTACTCGGTGTCCTTGTTGAACCACTTGAACTCGTAGTGCTTCAAGGAGTTGTCGGCAGGCAGTGATGCTTCTTTTCCCTCCAGTTTGCGCCAGCTGATGTGCGGCTGGAAACCGAACTCGTTCGCAATGTACTCGACTATACGCTCCACAGCATCGTCGCCGATGGCAAAGTAGTTGCCCACCTTATCGCCATTCCGGCTACCGGTCTCCTCGTGTCCATTGTAGTCTAGCAGATATTTGAATTTGTACAGGTCTCCGGTTAGATCGGCACTGCCAGCCGCTCCTGTGCTGGTTGTTGACTTCGATGCTTTGTTGGTTGTTGACTGCGGTGCGGTGTTTACTGCAAGCAACCCGTTGGCTGTTATAATTAACGAATAGATTTTTGTTGCATTCGCTTACTTGGCGTATAAGTTGCTGAGCCGCTGCTGGATGGTTGTATTTGCTTGGTTCCTGTCACGGCTGGCTGAACTGCTGCTGCTGCAAGTGTACACAAAATGTAAAATATCTCAACGCTTAGCGGTTGTTGTCTAGGCTTACTTGGTGTGAAACTTGCTGAACTGCCGCCTGACGGTTGCGGTCTCTGCTGAGTCTGAGTTCCACCTAAGGCTGTAAATATATGCAAGTAAATGAAACTTAACAAATATAAAGCAATCATTACATACTTGGATTGAAGTTGGCTGAGTTGCCTGCAGTTGGTTGCGATAGAGTTGCACCTAAGTCTTTGAAAATATGGAATATAAATAGGAGTAAACGAAAGGTTATGTGTCTAGGCTTACTAGGCTTTAAATCGGCGGAGCTGTTGCTAACTGGTTGCGGTCGCTGCTGTGGTTGTTCCCCTGTCAGTGCTGTGAATATTTATAAGAGTAAATAAACTTAACGAATAGTTGGTTCGGTGTCAAAACTTACGCGCTGTGCTCGTTGGTTGTTGTTTCTGCTGGGTTGCTGTCACGGCTGGTCGTGTTGCCGCATTGCCAACTATACTAATTGGTTGTTGAACTGGCTTAACACCTATTGATTATTGAATTTTTAATTAGTTTAAGTTTAATTGAAATGCAAATTGGTTAATTTGTTTACTCAGTGGCTGTGTGTGTGCAACGGTGTGTGTTTTTTGTGCTGGTGTTGTTATTTTTTGTGTGTTTATCAATGAATCGGAAGTTGGCGCAAATGTTGGGAGTTGGACTGGACTGGGCGCTGCTGCAACTGAAACGCGATTAGGACGCGGCGGTGGGGGTGTCAAAGTATTATCCCTCAACTGTTGATTCACGATGCCAATGCCACTGAAGCCTGGAGCTTTGACTAAGTCTTGCTTAGCCGAGGACAGCTGCTGCTTGCTAGAGGGCAAAATTCCAAATGCAAAGTTTTTAATATCCTTGAATCCCGTTGTGGCTGGCGTGATCCTAGGCAGCAGCTCTACCTTTACAAATGGCTGTAACGTATTTTCCTTGGGAAGCTGCGCCTCGACTTTGGTTAACGGCAATAGCTGCTTGTTCGCTGGCACTTGACCAAAGGCAAAGCTATTTAGATCCTTGGCTTCAGTTGAGGCAGGCGGAATCCTGGTCAGGTGCTCCACTGTTTTATGGGCTATTGGCAGCACCAACTGATTCATGGACTTCACCACGTTCTCATTGAGGCGTTGAGCCTCGAACGCCTTCTGGGACAGCAGCTGCTGTTGCGGCTTAATAACTGGCTGTGGGCCAAAGGCAAAGCTATTCAAATCCTTGGCTTCAGTTGAGGCAGGCGGAATCCTGGTCAGGTGCTCCACTGTTTTATGGGCTATTGGCAGTACCAACTCTTTCACGGACTTCACCAGGTTCTCATTGAGGCGTTGAGCCTCGAGCGCTTTCTGGGACAGCAGCTGCTGTTGCGGCTTATTAGCTGGCTGTGGACCAAAGGCAAACCTATTTACATCCTTGGCTTCAGTTGAGGCAGGCGGAATCCTGGCCAGGCTTTCCACTGTTTTATGGGCTATTGGCAGTACCAACTCTTTCACTGACTTCACCACGTTCTCATTGAGGCGTTGAGCTCCTTGAAGCTGCTGCTGCTGCTGCTGGCTATTTCCTGGTTGTGGCCCAAAGGCAAAGCTAGCCAAGTCCTTTGGCCTCGTCGGAGCAGGCGGAATCCTTGCCAGCTTCTGAGCTTGCTCTATAGCAGAGCTGAGAATTATCTCTGGTATTAGATGCTGTGGCAGCGGCGCTGAGGCAGAGGTGCTGGGCCTGCCCGTTACTAGCATGCCCTGCACCTTGGAAATGGCGTGCGATAAGGCCACAGCGTGCGCATTGGCCACCACCGGAGCTAGTGTGGTCACTGCATCTGTGGGCGTGGCAGCCGTGGGTGCTGCTCCTGGTGTCAGCTGAGAGCTAATCGAGTCCGGGTGTTCAGCTAGAATGGCCAGATGTATGGTTGCCTCCTGCAAAGCATCCGCATTCTCCGAAATCGCCTGGCCAACGATTCCACTCTGTGTGTGTGTCTGTTGTGTGCGTGTCTGTGTGTGCGTGTGACCTATGAACTGCTCACCTGGCACAGCGGCTGCCGCCGGGGACAGCGGCTGCGAGAGCGGACGTATCTCGTTTTTCGTATTGCGATTGCCTTGAGCATTCGCTGGGTCGTTCTTCGTTTCTGGCGAGGAGTTGCCCAAGAAGCAGCCCGAACAGGCGGCCGTATGGAAATTGTGCTTAGCTATAGGCGTCGGGGCGCGTTGTGTGGTTGTCGTGGGCGGCGGGCTCTCTATCAGTGAGATAAGTTTTGAACAACATGAGACTCCACATGTGGAGCACTTGACTCTTCTTCTTCTTCATCTATACTTACTGGGCGCCTTGGGACCCGCATACGGAAAGTTCTTCATGGAGATGATACGAAATTTGCCATTCTCGTCAGTCGCATAGACAGTTACATGGTAGATGCCATCGGCAGTGATAAAACCAAATTCGCCCATTACAATGCCATTCTCGTCTGTGAAAAGGGCGGAAGAGAAACTGATTAACATTTCATAAGCGCGTTAAGCCGACCTAGTCGTAAGTGATTAACCGACTAATGCTCTGTAAGCTTTAGTTGCCAAGTGCTGGCGGATCAACTATATTCTCTTTCTCTTGAAATCGTAATGCTATAGTAATGCTAGAGTACACGAAGCTATATAAATAACTCAAAACTAATATTACCTAAATAATTCGCTATATATTCTGAATGATGTATGTATCTGGAATATCATTTTTAATATTTACAGCAAACACTTGAAGTAAAGGTTTTCATGCAACTCCTTTTACAATTCAAAGTATTCCAGGGTATCGTGTACAGGGCATTCAGACAACATTCCATAAATTACCTTAATTATTGGTGTTCAGAAAGCATAACTGGTTCAATTCTTTTTCATAATTCGTTTGACAAACCAGCCAAACAGGCGCTGAATGCTGGCTATAAAGATAATAATCTAATAAACTGTTGTGTTATGATGATGATCATCTTGTTATCTTCCTCTACCTCTGCTTCTTTTGTCAACAAAAGCGCATGTGGGGCGAATATATGTCGAGAATTATGCTCAGCTCGTAAACTTAGCAGCTACATCCTGCTACAACTAAAGCCACCCACCTGTTGAGCACCTGACGTAGTCAGTCTGTTTTGGTATTGGGTTTAGATTTGCTTTTGTTGCGTTTGCGGCTAACCTAAACGAGTTTCGTTTCGCACTTATCGAGTGCCGATCGCGTTTTTTAAACGCTTTAATGCCTGTTGCGCGATTGTTTGTATTATTTTAATGTCTATAATCGGCTGTCAATTCTTTATGGCCGACTCAGACGCTAAGGCCCGTGTAAGATCTTAGTATATAGGGTATTCAAATGTCACTTGAAATATCAAAAGTGAGAAGAAAAGATTATTGTTTGCTTATTTTTTGTTTGCTTGATTGTAAAGATTTGGAATAGCAATGAGATACTTTCCTAGCTATGTTTATAAATAGATAGATTAGAGAGATTGTCTTAGATATTCAAATGTTTTGATTTACTTATCTTCTATCTTTATGTTCAGAACTCTCATAGTCTCGTTTTGTATTTTCAGGCATCTGAGCCACTTCTTCTTTAATAATATTCATGTTAATTAAATTCCAAAAATCTCTTTATATATATGTTTAGGTATGCGGCAGAGTCTCTTTGTGAGAGCTGCTGAATCGATTCAGTCCTGTCTGTCTATCCTTATGTATGAATGCTTCCATTTTAGAACCTTTAGACACTCCCCCCAGTTTATTTGATAGCTACTCCCGAGCCATTGCGATTAGAAAGGCTATCGACCTTCGGTTATTAAATTGAATCTTTTATGTCATTAGAGCTAAATTTAGGCATATTGGTTTCGATCTAAAATTCAGTTTGACTGGTTTCATATTTATATATTATTTTTATACCCTGAATCCATTGAAAATGGGAAATCAGGGTATAATGGTTTTGTTATACCTAACACTTCTATTGTATTATATATATTTTCTTTTCTATTTTAAGATAAAAAGGATAAGTTATATTTATATATATATTTTTTAATTTTCCCTGACTGTTTATAAATTGTAAGATTTTAACGATTTGAGGTGTTGCTTTAAATAATATTGAAAAATAAAATTAAGTTGACCTTCACTTTTTCTTTCAACTCCTATAGAAGAGAAATCCCTCAAGAATGCTCCCACGTCTATTAATAACGATTACGATTTTTAAAAAATTATAACTATTCCAAAACTATAATTCATTCACTATGCAAATGCGTTCCATAGACCGTGCACAGCAAGTTACTTAAGCGATTTGTGTGTCTGAGCGCGCTTCCTAACACATTCAACTCTGGCATTTGATGTGGGCTGCTCTGGCGAGGAATATATATTTATAAATATTGAGATTTTCGGCCATTTGAATTCGTATTAAAAACGATATGAAAACGATAAAAAAACCGATCAAAATCCATAAATATGTCAAGACATGCTATGGAACACCGTTGTCTCTACATGTTATGCTAATTGAAGAGGTTCTTAAGTTTTTGAAAAACTTTATTACCAATTCGAAAAAAACAGACAAAACAAAACGGCAGCCTTTGTATGTAGCCGTAGACAGAGTTGAGGCCAACACTGAGACTTGGAGAGTTAGGGAGTTGGGGAGTTGGGGACCTGAGGCATTTCAATTGATATTGACCCGCAGCACGTCGGGTGTCAG
This sequence comes from Drosophila aldrichi, assembly GCA_035045965.1. Taxonomy (NCBI): domain Eukaryota; kingdom Metazoa; phylum Arthropoda; class Insecta; order Diptera; family Drosophilidae; genus Drosophila; species Drosophila aldrichi. The sequence continues at coordinate 11,933,222 of JAWNOM010000501.1, forward strand.
CAGCTGCAGCAATTAGAGACCTCTAAACGTGTATTGCACAAGCCGTTGGGGCAGTTGCGTCTCTGTTTGTGGCAGTTGCACAATGGCCAGTTATGCCTTTTATGTCAGCATGATGCAGCTCAATTTACATATATACACATGCATACATATAAATATTTATACATATATTTATGTATGTCAGTTGCACAATTATCAAAGTAATTTAATAAATCCTTTTGCTGCTGCTCACCTCGACTCTCGGACCGATGCTGTTGCTCCTCTATGGTGAAGCCGAACTTGTAGGGACGCACAGTGGCTGCCAGCAGACTGTGACAGCACAATAAAGTCAGCAGCTTAAATAAATTAAACAGTTATCAATTAATTCACACACTCACACACACACACACTTACAGCACAAGCGAGTGCCAAAAACATTTGGCTCATTTTGCAGCTGCTTTAATTTATTTGTATTAAATTAACTTTTAATTGCCGTGTTTTTTTTTTAGCTACACTCAGCTTATATAGTACTATAATTTGTATTTATTTTTATATTAGAATTAAATGCGTGGCTGTGCCGTTATGCGACGCGTCTCTCGGCTGAGCAGGCGACAAGCTGAAACACACCCCACGATGTTCGTCGACCAATTGACAAACTAAATAATATTTGGTAAACATTATAAAACATTGTCAGCTTCTACAGCTGGATGAGCCAGCTACAGAGACTGCTGTGTATTGTCTATGTGTGTGCGCGCTTGTATGTGTGTGTATGTGTGTGTGAGAGTTAGCATTTCAGCTACCTCATTCATACCTGACTTCTGCTCACTGTATACCCTTTGATAATTTGTTTGTTTATACTCATCTGTTGGCAGTCTCTGAGGTGATAGGACTTTAGATTTGAGTTATAAAATATGTATGTAGATATAATAAACAAACTGAGTCGAGTATATAGATATTTATGATCTCTTGAATTCTTTGAAATATTTGTGAACATGTTTAGAACCAGCTTTTAAATGCTAAATTCTAGATGATTTGTTGATGCCAAACGGTACCAAAGCCTGTAAAATAAGTTTTTGCAAAAAAAGTAGGTCAATTCAAAAGAGCTAAAAATGTATATAAAATATAATGTATAAATAAATAAAAAATAAAGCTAGCAAAAATAATAATAATAAAAAAATTCCCTATACTTTATTGATATGATAATACATTTTCCTTTTCATTGTTTATATATTTTTATATATTTTTTTTCCTATTTTTTGTTTAGTGCATATTTATTTTTAAAATATTTTTTTAAATTTAAATTTTTTAAAATTATTATACTTGAGCTTTTACTTTTTACTTTTAATAATCAAATTATTTTTATATATTTTTTTTCATAATAAAAAATAATAAATAATTTCCTTCTAATAATTTTCAATTTTTACAGGGTATACACAAGTTGGTGTTACTGAGCGAACACTTCATCTACTCCAGTATAAATAATTGTTGGTATTTCTCAAAAGTTGTCATTATGCCATTGATTTGCATAGTTCGTATCGAATTGGAAGAAACATGAATGAGGCAATATATTAAATTTATTGACACCTACAAAGACTGAGTAGGCAACGCGTTCTCTGTCAATTGGCTAATTGAAGACTATCTGGCCAGCATTATAAATAGTATAAATATAATAAATAGTATGATTTATCAGCTCTGTCCATTGATGCGGCGCTCAATTGTTGTCAACAATGTGAATGCAATGAGGAAGAGTTCGATTGGCATGCATCATTAATTAGCCTGTCCTGAGATGCGTTGCACTTGCCGGATGCTGTGAAGATGCATCGAGTGAGCTGTCAGTTATATTCTTGTATCGCTAAAATATTGCTGTCAAGCTCAAGGTATATTTTGAGCGCACTTCTGTGCTCATCATTTGCATATAGATTGCAACTGCAGCTGCAGCTGCCTATATCAATAACATATTAATAATTATTTTGATTTAATTGCAACTGCCGAAAAGTATGCAATGAAAAATACGCAAGTTCGTTGCCTAAGTCATTTGTGTTACTTGTGTTTTTCAAATGATGCCCAAAAGTTGAACTTGGCTTTTGATTGGCAAGTGCGAGCTATGGCAAACTTGGCACATACTTATAGGTGGTGACTACAAATACCCTGTAATATTTTAAAGGGAATGAAAGAAACTACATAATTTGATAACAGAGATAACAGATATAAATGAGAAAAGGAAGTACATATTAATAATAAAATAATATGTATATATATTTGGATATAAATGAATTTCTATACTCTTCATTTCATTTGTCTTCCAATTTGAGAAACAAAAGGTATCAAGTTCGATTCGATTTGGTTTTTCTTTTGTTATTTGCTGCCCGTTAAATGCGGATATACAATAGGTAAGGTCTTAAATACCTTATGTATAAATAAAGCTCGGTTCTTAATTGAATCAAGATAGTCATCTGCATTTTGTATCAACTGTATTATCATATATTTTTCGATAGATGCCTATACGATATACATGTATCTATATTTATATTTGTATAGCTGCGTAAGCTTGTATACATATCATTAAGAGATTGTCTATTCAGGTCTCTCTATTAAGTCTGCGTCTCAAATTCATACAGCTATCTGCATAAATAGATTTGCATCCATTTTCGATCGATTCGTGTTTTACTTTGCGTTCTTCACACCATTTAAGTGTGCATAACTATGTTGTCTTTAGATCTATCGGCCTAAGTGCTTCACGCCATACGAAACTAGGGTAATTCAATATCCACCAATTGCCTCTAAACGTAATGGAGCAATCAAAGCAAACGAGTTGCTGCGCATCGAGGCGCTCGCTGCGACTGATCGAAGCTCGCAGCTGACCCAAACCTTTATACTTTGTTGCAGTTGGCTATATGTCAACATTGTTGCTGTAGCTTTAAGCCTTGTTGCTTGTTTTTTTTTTATTACTTTTTGATTTGCTTATTATTTTATATGAGAGATTTTAACAAAACTAGCTAATCTTAAAGATAAATGTTGCATTCTTTTTTTTTTCAGTTTATAATTGGGTTGTAAAAGAAAGAATTTAAAAAATCATTGAGAAATAAAAATTTAAATATATACAGAAAAAGGTTATTGATCTTTATGCAAATATTTTTTAGAATCTACCACAATTTGAATTGACTTTATGGCTTTGGGAATATGTTTACGTTAGCTAAAGCTAAACTGCGAGCTAGTTAGCCAGTGTTGAGCAATGTTCCAGCTTATTTCCGACAGTTCAATAGTATCATCTGAAACACATACACATCAGTCGTATATCAACTTTTTTACAGCTTGAGAAATTGACCTTGAAAAAGGTTTTTTCTGAAATAATTTTTATCTTTGATTTTTGATTTTGATTCGCTGCTCTCCGCTAATTGCCCAAAATTTGTGGATGCATAGCTTTCATTATGTACCTATTAATTACAAATAAACCAAAATGCCACCAACAAAAAATTGAGAAAAAACTCGTTTTTGCACATACACAAATTTTTGCGAATTTCGTTGATGATGCAAAATTAACACGAAGGTCGAGCACGGTGCGTACGCGTGAAACGAAAAGAAGAAGACCACGGAAAATGAAAATAAAAATAATACAAATTATAATACAATATATATGCATGTAGTATATATGTATTTGTATTTTTGTATGTATGCAAATCGAGTTTTGGCTTTTATGATGCGGCTCAGCCAGCCGGCCAGCTAGCTAGCTAGCCATCAGCCAGCCAATGTTACGTAATACTTTTCATTTCGATTGAGACCTAGAACGCGTTATGCAAATCATTAATTAGGAATCGAAAATCTAGCCATTAGCATAACTTCTAGCGCATATACGTACATACACGGTGAGCTATCTAGCTAGAAACTAAAAGTGATCCGGGTTATAACTTTCCTTGCTTCTTTATTTTGTTTGTTTTCAAAATGTGTTTCTATTTTAGCTAGCGGGGCATTCTTCCATATAGCATTTTGAGAATTCAAGTTTACTTTGAGAAAATGTATGAATAGCCAGAAGAAGTTCTAGTCGAAAGCAGGAAATACATATGTATTTATTGATGCGTGCGTCTCTCATATATATATATATACATAGGTAAATTAAGAATTAAAACAGCAGTTCTTTTTTTTTTGGGATAACTATCCCATTTCTGAAGATTCCGAGATCTCAGCAGCTGTGAAGGTCACGAATTGTATGACATCCACTAATAGAGCCGGCAGTTATTTATAGTAGTTCGTCTGGTCGAAATAGAAGATCACAGAAGAAACTAATTAAACTAGGAGTTACTCTATCCTAGCAGCTATCAGAAAATGTAAATAAATAAATACTAAATAAAACTATATTAACGAAAAATGAGACGACTCAAAATCAGTTTACCCTCAGAGAGTATTCGAATTGATAATATATGATAAAATATTTATGTAAATTCCAGTGTAGCCATCAGATCCATTTGATTTGCATTTGTGCTTTGACTTTGTGCATCTTTAATAAAAGAATAATTAGCATAGCTTTTAGCTCAATAATATTACACTGATTCGGATTAAATATATATAATTTGCATAGCTTTTAATTTTTATTGTGTTACATTTCTTTTTACATCTTTTCGCATTGCTTTCTTTTTTTGTATTTTAATTTTACATTTTTTCAACTGTTTAATATTTTTGCTGTTCCACTGGGATCTGTTGTGGTGTCTAGGCAACTAGCTTGATGGTAGGATGATAGCCCGTTTCGTCAGCCGTAAAGGTAATCTCGTATTTCTTGCCATCCGGCGCCGTCCAGCTGCTGGAGCCGGACACAGTGAGCACGCCCTCGGCATCGCCCACGCCCGGCTTCAGCACACCCTCCTCGCTGCGCACAATGCCGTTGCTCGTCTCATAGCTGCCAAGTGGAAGGATCTATGTATATCTATCGGGCTCCCATGGGATCAGAACTCACTTGAATGAGTATTTGTCGACGCCATTGTTATCCGTCTCCAGTCGAATGACCTCCGCCTGCGCATCGTCTGGCCGGGGTAGTGCGAGCACGCAACTACCCGCCAGGCAGACGACAACAAAGAACAGGGTAGAGCCTTGCATGTTCGGTTAACACTTAACACTTGACTGCACTTTACTAACCCATTGACCGCAACGCCGTTGGCTTTTATATCCGATTCTCGCTTCTAAATCTATCCTAATCGCCAACAAAATAAGACAATAATAATAATAATAATAATAAAAAGAAATCGCAGCGCAAGCTAAGTAAACAAATTAATGAACAAATTCAATAAAATACTTTTTAATTACAGATTAACACATTGGTTTGCCATCACAGCCAAATGCATACAAAATAAAAATCATTTATTGTCATTCCACAAATGCTAAAAACAAAAAATAAATACAAATAAAGAAAAAACAAATCGAAAATATAATAAAAACGTCAAGATGAAGCTAAATCAAAATATCACTAATCTGTCATTATTTAGCTATGATAAATCTACTGCGAAATGCTTTTGCGTTGCATTGCAGCGCAGCAGATTGATTGACTTTGATTTTCTATGACCTCAGCATGACATAAGCTCTATTTAGGTTTCATTGCAATTGAAAGTTTACTTTAAATAGAGGCATATTCAATTTGAAATAGTTAGTATTTATTAAGCAAGGCAAAAACTGCAGAAAGTATATACAATGCATAGTTTACTCTACTCAAAATAGATTTTAATTTTTCAGTTCTCTATTACTAGACCTTTGTTCAGGTCTATGTTCATGTCTACGACCTAGATCTATGCCAAGTTCTAGGCGTACTCATTCTGCAGAATCTTTACATCTTTAGACCTTTTCCTATGTCCACACCTTTGTTGAGCCGATCAATACTTACACTCTAATACTAAATCTCGAACCTTGCCTTATGTCCATGCCAATACCTCTTACTAGATCTGTATAAAGTTTAAAGATTCTCTGATGGCAGCTTCCCTTTCATTTCAAGCAGCGCCTTGTCTATGTCTATGCTTCCTATTAAACTATGTCAAGCTGCAAGAGTATTGTCAATATTCAGTTTACGTGAGATATAGTTAATCTGCTGCCAAGTGGCTCGAATGAGATGACCATTAAGATCATCTTCACACACTCACGCTGCTCAAGCAGTTTGACCTCAACTTTACTTAAGCCCATCAATAATTGAATTCACTTTTAACAATTTACTTTTATTCTGTTTAACTTTACAGAGAAAATACTGATTTGAGTTTGGCCACATTTGAGGGTTTTGGCCTTTAGTTGTGTGGCAGATGATCGCCCTGGGGCTGGAAACCATTCTCATCGGCAATGTAGTTGAGCGTGTAGGTCTGGCCATCGGGTGCCACCCAGCTGACAGAGCCGCGCACACTGAGCGCCTCCTGCTCGGTGCCGGCATTCTTCAGTTCCGCCTGCTCCTGGCGTGTGACGCCATCGCTTGTCTCATACCTGCAAAGGGAATGCACATTACTCTATATCCTGTCTGCCTGCCTATCGACATATATCCTTTCGTGTCTATACGCACCCAAAGTTGTAGCCGTCGGTGCCGATGTTCTCGTTGTCGTAGCGCAGAATTGTGGCCTGCTGCGAGTCATCCAAAGGCGCCGCCAAGCTGCTGGAGACGAGCGCAAAGGCGCACAGGACAAAGGCACAAGTATTGAAGGAATGCATTTTTATTAAGGATTCGGAAGTTCACGACGCGCTACCGCAGTTGTCACAATTGAAGGCAAACGAATTATGTGGCACCCGCTAATGAGATTGCCAGCTATTTATAGTAGTTCGTCTGGCAGAAACCCAACTGCTCCCACACACACTCACACACATACACAAAGAGACTTACTCTCGCTTACACACAATCAGGTAGCCATAACAATCGTCTTTAGTGCACACACACAAATTATATAATTGTTGACTTTGCTCTGGCTATGCCAAAGAGGCACCCTATTTGTATGTGTGTGTGTGTGTGCGTGTGTAGCTGTGTATGCCTTAAGCTCTTAATTGAACAAGCCACAAAACCCATTAAGCATTTGATGTACACTCAAATCTCATTTCAATTGGCCATCAAGAGTCATCTGCTCTGCCAATGCCTAATCATGATCATCATCATGATGATAACAATAATGCGCAATGGATAAGTGATAATGAAATGTGCTAGCAAATATTTGCATAGTCGCGCGTGTTTGCCTAACTGTGGCAATAGGTCAACGTCTGAATTTACTTGCACAAAAATCCACAACGAAAGAAACCGAAAAATTATAATTAAACAAAACAAAAATTTATAAAAATATATATAAATATATTTATGTACATATACTTTATAGTTGGCTTAATTGCAGTTTAATTTAGGAAGCAAAGACTTGGCAGGAAACAAGAATATATTATCTCAACCAGGGCCAAGCTCTTGGGTAACTTGGGCATTTAATGTGAAGAAACAAGAATTTATTATTGCTGAAAAATATATATAATTAAGAAAAAACTTTATTTTAAAAATATTTAAATAAATATGTTCATTACATATATTTTTATTTTAGACATCAAATAAAGTATTAAATGTTTTAGTATGCCACGAATAATATAAAATGTGATATTTATTTCTTTCTATCAGCTTAAAATCAAACAGCCTTCAGATATGTTTACAAAATTTTTTTTTTTTTTAATTTTTTAAGCGATCATGTTTAATGTATTTCTGGAAATTTTCGGCTTATATAGAACTTAATCGTAATTTACGGGCATTTTTGTATTTATATATCAACAGGTGACACAATTTCGTTGCATTGAGCTGACCTTAAAAGAGCCCAGCATGCTGAGCCTGCATTGCAAGCTGCTGACTGTGTCAGGAGGGGGCGGGGGCGTGCATCAGTTGAAGCGACACGAGATTCAACGAGCAACAGCTCAATGTGTCTGTATGTTGATGACCTTAGTCAATAAAATGAAAAAGAAGAGGAACAAGAAGAAGAGAGCAAAAACGAATAACGAACAAGCTGCGCGCTGTAGCTGCTGGCTGGCTGTACAGGGCGTATGCGTAATGTGCTGTAGCACATTCAACAGTGGCTGCTGCTGCTGCTCCATCCCTGCTGGCCCTGCCAGCACTTTGGCCGTCTGCATGTCTGCCGCTCCCTTGGCTGCCCATCAATCAGCCACGTACATACGTAACTCTCGACATCGTTTGATTGTTTTGCAGTTAACGATTGATAAATGAGGCGCTGCGCGTTAATTGCCCAACAATGAGCCGCTGTAGCCCAACCAGCTGCACTAGTTTGCCCTTTAGCTGACTTTTGATTTTACTGTTCATAGCTGCTGCTGCTTCTTCTTCTTAGTCTTTTTTTTATTTTTGATTTTTTTAACTATTAACGTATTACTGCTCTCTGCTGCTGTTGCCGTGCAGTTCTCACTTTCGTTGCTGTCTTTGTTTAAAGCGTGTTTATTGAACCGGTTCCGGCCCTGGCCAGCTGACCAGCTGTTAACGCAACGGCCATAACTGTCCGAGCAACGGGTTTACTTAAGCAAGAGTCAATTAGCTAAGTTATCCGTAGAACATATATTCCTAAAAACCCTATAGATCATTGTATACATGGTGAATCTAGTGCAGCATATAGACTCTACTATATAGATCACGCATCTATCTGCTTAATCAGTATAAAATCTTGACTTTGTCAATATACGATTAGTTAGAGTTAGGGTATTTAGACATCGGCTTGTCGTCATCTACAATAATATTCATAATACACACGCACAAGCATTTTTTTCACATGATGCCATATGCTAATTTCATGCTGTGTTAGAATACATTTGACATATGGAAATTGATGCGCAGAGCTTATCAGGAATCTACAATCAATACACAAACATATACTCGATATAGATATATATTTATGGTCATATTTTAGCATTTAACACATGAGATCAGTGATCGCATCGGATTTTGTCTTGCTGCTTGGCTCGTGACTGAAAGCCATACTCGTCCGCCAGACATCTGAGCTCATAGTGAACGCCCAATGTGGCTCCACCCAGTAGATGCTGCCCTGTACAGCAATGGCCTCCAGGTCGGTGTCTCGTAACTGAGGCAAAATACACCAAATACTTGCGATTTGTTGCCACTGGGAAGTGCCTCAGCGTACAGCCAAATGCAAATCGAGCTGAATGATAAGGCCGAGCATCTTGGGTCTGATCATGACTGGACACGTCTCCAACTCTACTGCATCGCTGCGACCGAGTGACTAAAATTTTGCATTGCAAAAATATTTACTTGTTTCCATATGATCAGCAGATCGAAACGAGATTGGATGCAAATTATATGAAATTTAGAATAAGTTTATTATGCAAAAAACTGGGGGAATTTTTTTTTAAATATTTCAATAATAAATTAAGACAATTTTATTATAGGAAATCTGTTTTTCAAAGCGAGTTATTATAAAGCAAAGTATAGATAGAAATATGTTATATTTATGTTACAATTTTCTACCCTCCCTTTGAGTCTCTATGCCCCATATCTAACAAATATTTAGAAATTTGTATTTCATTTAAGTCTGAAAATTGTTTTAAGTTGCAGACGAACAACACATGTTGATGCCAAACGCTAGCAAGCTCTGCAAATGCCAGATAAAATATGCGATGCTGAAATTTTCGAGATTCGATTTAATGATTTCAGCATTTCACTTGCACTTGAGCCAAATACGAGTGACCCCGTTAGCCTTTAGCAATGATTACATCTATTTTGTCTATTTGTCTATCTGCGGCTATCCCAATTCACGCCTAACTGACTGGCTGGCAAAGAAAGACAATGCAAAAATAATTGGGTGAGGTTTGGCTGCAAGCAATCAAAGCCAATTGCCAAAAGATAAACCAAGCCAAGTTAAGTAATAATAAAGGTTGGTCGCAGGAAAACGGGTTTACGAGTGCGCGTACATAAATAACTCTTGTATATATTTTTGTATTTTTTGTATTTTTTTTAGGGAATTTTTAAGGGAATTTTTTCAGCAAGAGTCTGACTATAAATTGGCCCTTGCGTTTACATTTGGCATGCACTGACTGCAAGCTCCTTGTGCGTATCACAACACAACCAATCCCCACCAGCAAAATGAAATACTCGTACGCCTTTGCCGCTGCTCTCCTTTGCCTGGCCTGCGTCTCGGTACAGGCAGCACCGCCCGCCGCTCAGGAAGAGGCGCAGGTGCTGCGCTACGAGTCGGATGTGCAGCCAGAGAGCTATAAGTTTAGGTGAGTATCGCTCGTAGCGGCGATTGTGACTGTGTCAAGGTCAACAAAACGAAAATGAAAACTGGTTTCTCTTCCTCTCTTGCTCGCTGTGGTTCATCTTCGACGAGGCAGCTTGGATACAAGCGACAAAGCACATTATGAGGAGGGCCAGCTGAGGAACGTGGGCACCGACCACGAGGCAATCGCTGTGCGCGGCTACTACACCTATGTGGGAGACGATGGCAAGACCTACACGGTCAAGTATGTGGCCGATGAGAATGGCTTCCAGCCAGAGGGCGAGCACTTGCCCCGTGCCGTTCAATAAGCACACAGCAGTCAACAGACGGCGCTCAGTCATGCAGCATCCATATGTTAACTAGGTTTAAGATCAAACAAAATCATTTCTCAAGCAACGCTAACAAACAAACAGCGAAAACAAACTCATTGTCATGTTGAATAAAATGCCATCGGTTTCTCTTCCATCTCAATTAACTGTGTTTCTATCTAGCCAGATTGACTGACTGATGGATGATTGACGCTTCACCAAAGCAATAGAGGCCTAGATTTAACATTTTTTAGTTAGTATATCGTATTAATCTTGTTAATCTAAAATGCTATTGCAATTGAAGGGCGACTGCTTCATGATTGAGGGTATTGGGTATGATTGACTGGTTGATTGACTATTGGTATTGTATCATTTTGAAAATGTAATATGCATTGTTTGTTTAATAGCTATTTGCAATTAAAAACACCAAAAGAGTTTATAAAACAATCAATTTATTAAAAGTTCAACTTTGAAATCTTTAGGCAACGGGCAAATGAGCACCCTGTGGCTGGAAACCGTTCTCATCGGCAATGTAGTTAACAGTGTATGTCACACCATCATCGGCAACAAAGCTGTATGAGCCCTTGACGGCAAGAGATTCATTCTCGGAGCCAACGTTGTTAAGGACACCTTCAGACTGTGAGCTGGTACCATCAGATAACACCGTTCTGTATTGGAGAAACCCAAGAATCAGCAAGTGCTTAAATAGTCTCTAGAAGTTTCACTTACTCCTCCTTGTAGCTGTTGGGCTGGACATCCAAAAGCTGACGCACGATTTCAACTTCAGCAGGAGCTGCCACGGCCAGGGCGAAGAGAGCAACGAAGACGATCAGGAACTTCATGTTTAGATAGATGTGTAGTGCGTTTGAGATTTCAAAGTTAACTATATCTAACAGCACAGATTGGTGGCGTATTTATAGTGGGTGCAGTTATAGAAAAAACCTGATCAGGCGAAAAATATCAAAATCTGCATGCAAATTAATTTATGCTGCCAAAAATAGAATAGTTAAGCAAATACTAGATTACCGGACAGATTAAAATCTAGCAATCAGAACTGTCTTATTATGATAATAATATAACCGGTTAAATCTTTATTAATATATGCCTTTGAGACTTGGTGTATCAAAAACAGGCACATAGGACTAAATATCATGTGCTAGTAGGTCAGGATATGAGCCTAAGCAATTAAATCAGAGATTACAAGCTAGGCACCATTTTATATTAAAGGCTCTATCTACTATCAATACAAAATACAAATTGAGAATCGAATATATTATAAATAAATAATTTATATATTATGCTGATAACTTGAATTCAAAGAGCAACAAAATGCTTTTCATAAAATGCAAATTATCTAACGTGGATATACTCATAAATATATGAATATATGGATTTTGAGCTATGGTTTATGTTTGTAGCCGATTCGCCTTCCGTTGAGTTAACTGATAAATAAAATTGTCTCCACTTGCAGCAGCCATTAAAATCTTTATTAAATGATATTTCAATATAATAAAAGCATTTCGTGTACATCAGGAAATTTAATTAGGTGAAAGCTTGGAGAGTCAAAGCTAAAACTGCTGCCCTTTGAATGGAGAAGACCATAAATTGCTTCAAATGTTCTTCATTGAAATTGATAGGGATGCGGGAGATGCTGTAGGCATTATAGGTTGCGGCTTCAGAAAAAATATAAATATACATAAATATAAAGCCAAAGTATTGCACTGTATGGTAATGTTGACTACGAACGCCAACAAGATTTTGATTCATTTCCATGGCAGAGGATGATTCAATGGCTCTACCATTTGAAAGCAGATTAAATAAAACGTTCAAAACTTGTCGCTGCAACGGTGCTCATCTATAAGCCGTTATCTTCGACCACTTTGTCTTCGGATATCAATTCAATAGGAAAATGTTAATGCCAGTCAAAAGTAATTTACACTTACAGTCGAGTGCCCAGAACGAATTTTTTTCAAGGGAATATAATTTTTTATCGCGAGTTTCGATTTAGCGGAATCGACTGTACTTTGAAATGCCAGCAGTTGATGTCACCAGTGAATAGTGGCAATACAACTTGTAAACTCTTCTATAATATTCCGTGATGCAATCCAAATTGGGACTTGATAAAGTAGCTGTTATTAGAGAAACCTAAATAATAAGGAATGAAATAAAGAAAAACACCAAGCAAGTTGATGAAACAATCGATTTATTTGAAGTTGACTTTGTCACTATTTAGGCAATTGGGAGATGAGCACCCTGTGGCTGGAAACCGTTCTCATCGGCAATGTAGCTAACACTGTAGGTCACACCATCATCGGCAACGAAGCTGTATGAGCCCTTGACGACAAGAGATTCCTGCTCTGTGCCAACGTTCTGGAGCTGACCTTGAGCTTCAATTTGAGTACCGTCAGTCAATTTCAATCTATATTGGGAAAAGTCAAGATTATTCGCTAATCTCAAAGCTCAAATGTTCTCACAATACATGACACTCACGAGTTTTGGAAGCTTTCGGGCTGGACATCGGATTCCTGGCGCTCGATCGCAACATCAACAGGGGTTGCCACGGCCAGGGCGAAGAGAGCAACGAAGACGATCAGGAACTTCATGTTTAGACAGATGTGTAGTGCGTTTGAGATTTCAAAGGTAACTATAACTGAGAGCACAGACTGGTGGGGTATTTATAGGTGGAGCAAATAGCAACCTGAACAGTTTAATATCGAAAACAATAAACAAAAAGCAAAAATGCATGCAAATAATTTATGCAGCAAAAATTGAAAAAGTTCATTCAAACTAGATAGACTGGCAAAAACATGAAATCAGAAATGCCTGATTATCATAATAATATAACCAGTAACAGTTCAACTAATTTTTGCTTATCAGTCTGGATCTTCTTAACATGTATAATTAGAACTAATTAGCATATATAACTAGGTCAATTTATTAACTCAGGCACATTACTTAATCTCTTATTGTCCGCAATGAATACGTAACCTAACGAAACTAAGCTCAACAGAGACGTCATTTTATACTCTCTAACTGACAGAGCAGGACAGCCCCCAATAGAAGTCAGACAGAAATTGAAAACCAGGATCTGACCTTCTCAGCGACTAAGCAATCGAACATCAGTTTTAACAATGCATATTTTATAAATTAATTATTTATATTTTAAGCTGAAAACTTGCTACTAAACAAAAAAGAAATACAAAATAAATAAGACTTTGAAAAAAAAGAAAAAAGAAACACACAAAAGTCAACAAAAAGTAGAAAAGAATAGAAACATGTTTTCATAAATTTAGCTTGGAGATAAGATATAAAAACATAAGCTAACTAGTACACAATATGTATATAAATAAATATACATAAGTATGCATATATGTATATATAAAAATATAAATAAATTAAAAATAAATAAACATATATTTTTATAAGCATGCATATATTTATTTATATTTATATGTAATGTAAAAAATAATATATATATAAATAAAATATTTTATAATATTACAATTTTATATATATTTTTTTAAATATATATAATTTTCAAATATATTTTGATTGGCTTTGACACAGATTTCAATTAGAAATTAGCTTGGGTGTAAAATGTGTTTAATATTATTTCCGGTGCAGCCAAGAGTTATTGAAAAAAGATTAATTTGTTTTAATAACTATAAGTATATGCAAATATGTATATGTATATATGTATGTGTATAAATATTAATATTTCGATGATAATTTGGACTTGTTTTCATTGAGCTTTGATGCTGTAGGGTAAAAAAAGCTTTGACTGTGTGGGGATGTCTATCTGAGATATGTCGAAAATGAAATTGAAGCTTTTTGATTGATTCACGAAAAATGCAAATTCGTCGCAATGATGATCATGATTATGATAAACGTGGCGTATCATAATGATGTCTGTGATATTTCCTATGAACATCTTTGTTTTGTTTGCCTTAGAAGTTTTTGTTATTATCGATTATTTCTGTTGCTGTTGTTGTTGTTGTTATGGTTGTCTTGGCGTTGATTTTTATTTTGTTTTTGTTTTTTTGCGTTTCACACGCAGACTAGAGAGACCTGTTGGTAAGTTTTTTCAAGCCAATTTGTTAGCTGATGCGCTTGAGCTGTGTAATTAGTCATTTTTATTTATTTTTTTCATCGGATTTTGGACAAACTTTTCTTCATTTATATCGTATTGTAGTCATTTATTTGGTGGACACTCAGTATTAGACATTTTGGGTATAAAAGGCCCCTGGACAGCCGTTGTAGACATCACAAATCAACAACAGTCCACAGTCCGTAGCTCGCGTTCGCCAATCGAAGCCAATCAATATGAAATATACCATCGCTATCGTCTTCGCCGCCCTCCTGGCCGTTGTCCTGGCTGCTCCACTCGACAATAGCCAGGATGCAAAGATTTTGCGCCTGGAGTCCGATGTCCAGCCCGGTGGCTACAAGTTTGGGTAAATTAAGAAACGAAATTCAGCAACGCAAGCTTTTCTCTAATCACATTCGTTGCTATTCCTCAACAGCTGGGAGACCAGCGACGGCCAGAAGCACGATGAAGAGGGTGTCCTGAACAACGCTGGCAGCGAGAACGAATCGATCTCTGTCCGTGGCTCTTACTCCTTCACCGCTGAGGATGGCCAGGTCTACACTGTCAACTATGTGGCCGATGAGAACGGCTTCCAGCCAGAGGGCGCCCATTTGCCCAATGTTCCAATTAGCATCTAAATTAGCTAACTTTCATCACACAAGAGCTGTTCTTACTTCCTAGAAGTTGAATTTATATATTTTATTTAATAAAAATGGTTTAATGCAAGCATCAATTGAACATCAAATCCAACTTAAACTCCAACTGCGCCGATGTGATACTCTATATAGACATAATGTAGAGAGCATTGGTGTAGGATATATCCGGAACCTTTTTAAGGAGCTGCTATTCCATTATACGCCTCATAGCTATACATATAAAAAATATACACAAACATAAGCACAAGGTCGGCTTACTACGCAGTTAAAGCAGCTACTATTGGGACTTTACTATGAGAGCTACATATATAAATATAACTGTTCTTTCGGATGCATCTTGATTACGTTTTCAGCACGTGGTAATGACATTTTGTCCAAGCACAAATCTGCAGTATTTCAAATATATAAAATTCAAAATGTACGAAAAATTTGTATTTATTAAATCAACACTCCTAATAAAGTTGAAGTTGATATCTTCTTTGATATTCAATATATTATTGATGATAATATGATCTCATAATGCGGGATGTCCGGGAGGAACGGTCATTTCGAAGGATTGCCGTACAGAACTAAATGAAGTCAGCTCGTTGCTCTGTTAAAAAATATATTTATTTTTATGATTTCTGCCACGGCTCTTTCTGCGTCTTACATATTTTTGCTTAAAGCTATTATATTGGGTATAAAATATATGTAGGAAGTCACTAGCCATTGTAGTTGACGTTTATGCGAATGGAATGTACCTGATTATATTTATTCACCTCATCAGTTATCATCTATATCAGCATCCATAACATGCTAATTATGATCATCTTTCTCACTATTTTCATATCTTCATTATCATGCTCATCATTATTTGGTTCATCATCCCATCACCATTATCACATTCCGAATCAACCACGCAGATACAGACAGACATCATTTGCGTCATATGTAAACTAGTTTGTCAGTATTCTATTAATTTATTATTTAATTTTTTATTTTTACTAATTATTAATATTGTTAACATTTACGGTATGCGAAAAAGAGAGAGAGAGAGAGAGGGAGGGAGAGAGAGAGACAGAGAGAGAGAGACAGAGAGAGAGAGAGAGAGATGGTGCACGATGTCATTAGTGTCTCAGTAGATGCCCCTGTGTATATTGTATACTGTCTTAAATAAAGAATTTTACTACATTCTGTTAACCTAGGTACTCTATCTAGTTGAACTCATAAAGAGAAATGTCAGAGATTACTTTTACAAGCTTGATTAATCAACTTAATAACTTATAAAACAACTGATCAAATTGATTAACATCATTTTGCAAAAATATATATGTACATATACATATAAGTATGTATTTATATCTATGCTATACGTACATATCTATTTAAATGTATTCATTTATTATTTATGTGCATTTTAAGTTGTGAATTTTTGGTCAGCTCTTGGCACTAAACTAGTTTTTCACCTTTGTTAGGCCAGCAGCTGATTTGCTATAAATACCCAGGCACACAGCCCTCAAAGTCACGTTTATCTTTCAAGTCTCAAACGCGCTACACATCTATTCCAACATGAAGTTCCTCATCGTCTTCGTTGCTCTCTTCGCCCTGGCAGTGGCAGCTCCTGCTTCAGAGGATGCCCAAGTTTTGCGCCAGGATCAAGATGTTGGCATTGACAATTACAAGTACAGGTAAATGATGCGCACATGAAGGGATTCCTTAAGCTTTTACTTATCCTCGGCTTTCCCTAATACAGTCTGGAGTTGAGCAATGGTAACAAACAAGAGGCCCAAGGACAACTTAAGCAAATTAGCAGCGAAGAAGCAGCTATTGTCTCTCAGGGTTCGTTCAGCTGGGTTGACCCTGAGGGCCAGACACACACCATTACCTACGTTGCTGATGAGAACGGTTACCAGCCACAGGGTGCTGATATTCCCGTCGCACCAGTTGCCTAAGCGAAGTTGAACTTCTTAAATAAATTGATTGTTTTATAAATTCTCTTGATGTTTTTATTCGACAAAGGGTCAATTTCATTTCAGCACGCAAATTTAGCGCAAGTGACTTATTTCTACTCATTCATTTGCAACTAACGATGACGATAAAGATGATAATCGATTTATATATTTTTCAAAATAACCGGTTACCTATATGTAAAATAAGTTGTAAATTAATAATATATGGATTTGAAGTGCCATTCATTGTCGACAGCTCATCAGAGTCAGATCGAGCCTTCAGTTTATGCTACAGCTGCTTGCTTCTGCATTATTTTGTTTCTTTTTTTCAGGTTCAATTTGGCTTCCAGAGGCGACAATTAACACATTTTGGCCTCAACATAGATAGCCTTGAAAAAAAGAAGAAAAAGCTAAGTTTATATAAACAAATTAAAGTGTTAATTGCATTAGCTGCTCTTGTCGCCAGCTGATATAAAAAGGCGCTCGCCTAACCAGGAGCACACAACTTTATTATCCGCAGTCCAAGTATGAAGTGCGCATTAGCCATCGTCTGCCTCGGCCTTTGTGTGGCCCTGGCCACAGCCGCACCCACCAATGATGCCACAATTGTTAGCCAAGCGGCTGATGTGAGGCCCGATGGCTACTCGCTCCAGCTGGAGACAAGCGACGGCACCAAGCGCTCAGAGGAGGCAATCCTGAACAATATTGGCACCGAGGATGAGGCCATCTCCGTTAAGGGCACCTTCTCCTATGTGGGCGACGATGGCGTCACCTACGAGGTCAACTTTGTGGCCGATCAGAATGGCTACCAGCCCGAGGGCGCACACATACCAAAAGTTTAATTCTAAGTTAAAGTTCTTATATAATAATCAATAATAAATATAAAGCATACCATCAACAAAGAAGTGAATTATTTATATTTTTAGAATGCATGATGAATTCATTATAGAATTTAACACCTTTGCGATTTTTGTATTTATTTATAATTTGCATATGTAACTGCGTTTCCAGTTTGCTATTCTTCAAAGTTGCCAGAGGCAACCATGTTGAGATGAGAATTAAAATTATAGAGACATATAGTTGGTTGATTATTATTTCAGTTTCATTGCAATCTGTTCTTTCTGAGCCCTGCTTTCAATTCTATTTCTAGTCTTGGGTGTGCCAAAGCCTTAGCATTTGTGACACAAAAAAGCTAAATATATATATATTAAATTTCTGTAGCTGATCATAAATTGTTTTCGACAGTTTTAGAGCCAGCTAGCATCAATATATTTTGCTTGAATTATGAGGCCAACTGAAATCGGATCGATTACTAAGTCTGGAATGAGTATTAAGCAGTCCATTCTAGCTGTTCAAATAATACACATAAATATCGTAGCGAAATTCATTTTTAATGCGATTAACAATTACAATGCACGACACAAACTTCACTGACTGACTGACTGACTGGCTGATTGAATGATTGATTGAATGAATGATTGATTGTTGCACAGCACAAACAACATGAACTCGAACTTTCTCCCACTCTTTCTCTCTCTCCCTCTCTCTCTCTTTCTCTTTCTCTTTCTCTCTCATTATCCATGTGGGTTATCCATGTAGTTTACTTGGGCAGATGCGCGCCCTCCGGCTGGAATCCGTTCTCGTCGGCCACAAAATTGATCGTATAGGTCTGTCCGTCGGGAGCCACCCAGCTGACGGAGCCGCGCACCGATAGGGATTCGTTTTCGGTGCCCGCATTATTTATGACGGCCTCCTCGGTGCGGGTGGTGCCATCGCTCAGTTTGTAGCTGAACTTGTAGCCGCCAATGCCAATGTTATCCGATTCGTATTCTACAACCTCGACGTCGTTCTGTGGACGAGCGCTGCAGCTGGCGGCAGCCAAGAGCAGCAGAGCAGCGACTAGCATCTGTTGAAGGATTGGGAAAGTGGATCGATTATTCGTTTAGTCTGTTATCGATTAGCGGCTATCATCCATTTACCATTTTCACCATCTTGTCGAGAATTTCGTGCGTTTGTCTGTCTGTGTTGGCGTCTGAACTATCGAGCGTCCAATGATGCTAATGCCGCATCTTCACTGCATTTATATAGCTCCCGCACACTCGCAGAATTTGCCAACGTCATAAATTTTTGCACAATTGTATGGCCGAAGACATACATAGACACGGCTCTCGCGGTCGTCCGGTAATGTATTTAATTTGCCAACAGTTCACCAATAGCCCCCAGCCGCCAGCCTCAGCCAGAAGTCGCTGCGACAAGTAACATTTAAAGCGAATCTCTGACGCGACATTACCAAATCCGCATTCTGGCTGCACCAACTGTCCGATGCACTTGGCAGATCGAAGCAAATATTTTGACTGAAGACTAAGTACTATAGGTTTGCCACTCAAGGATTTGACTTGTGAGATATTTGAATCAATGACTCGAATGTCAGTTCGACGAGCAATTAAAGCCTAGCTCTATAGATATTCCACTCAAGGATTCTTAACTCAAAAATAGTATTTAATTTTCATTTGAGACTTGATATTGATTACTCCTTTCTTAATAAATATATATTATAAATATATTTCAACTTTCCTTGCTTGGAATAAACTCTATGAATATCAAAATATTTTCCTGATATACAAAGTGTATTAAAAATTGGATTGAATATTTTGTTATCTATGTGAATGTTAGTTAAATGAATGTCTTGTCTTTTATAGTATATGTAAAGACCATACTAACTGATGGTTTATTGTCCAAGTAACATGATGTTAAATTTATTTGAATGCATTATAATTTCAGATGCGATTCTGATCGTTGTCAATGAGATGGCAACAGTTTAACAGTTAGGAGGGCCGTAAGTTCACATCAAGTCCAAAACTCTCAATATATATATGTATATGTATATATAAAGACAGATGTTGAATCTACTGGCAAATCGGTAAAAGCTAAAGCGACTTGACTCTTGACATATGCAACGGCCTTTGAAGCCAGCTTCGATTGATGTATTGCAAATGCAGCTCTCTCACATATACATACATATGTACATATATCAATCGGTGTGTGTGTGTGTGTGTGTGTGTGTGTATACATTCCACCTTAGTTGACCGCTATAGTGGCGACGGCTGTTGCTGCAGCACAAAGCGAAGGAGAAGAAGAAGCTACAAGCCAGTCAATCGAGTTTTTGACTATGGCGACCTTTTATACTCAATACCCAAGACTTTGTAAAACCTCTTAAATGTTGATCTATACACAGGACATTCTCCAGCTGGCATTGACCATAAGATGAATATACATATGTATATATCTATATAATGTTAACCTACATATTATGTAACGATATGAACTGATCTCAAAAATTTAGTTTATAATAAACAAGGATATATATTAATAAATATACATTCTTCTTCAGATTCTACTACTGCATTAATATTTCAAAGCAAAATCGAATTTTATCAGGTGTCAGTTCTATAGACAACAATTTACGCTTGTCGAATAAAAACATCAAGAGAATTTATAAAACAATCAATTTATTTAAGAAGTTCAACTTTGCTTAGGCAACTGGTGCGACGGGAATATCAGCACCCTGTGGCTGGTAACCGTTCTCATCAGCAACGTAGGTAATGGTGTGTGTCTGGCCCTCAGGGTCAACCCAGCTGAAGGAACCCTGAGAGACAATAGCTACATCATCCTTGTTAAGTTGCTTAAGTTGTCCTTGGGCCTGCTGTTTGTTACCATTGCTCAACTCCAGACTGTATTAGGGAAAGCCGATAATAAGTAAAAGCTTAAGGAATCCCTTCATGTGCGCTTCATTTACCTGTACTGGTAACTCTCAATGCCAACATCTTGATCCTGGCGGATAACTTGGGCATCGCTGTCTGAAGTAGGAGCTGCCACAGCCAGGGCGAAGAGAGCAACGAAGACGATGAGGAACTTCATGTTTAAGATGATGTGGTGCGCGTTTGAGACTTCAAAGGTAACCGTGAGCTATAGGGCCAGGCAGTGGAGTATTTATAGTAAGTAAGCCGATGGTCGATTAATGTGGACAACAAAGACGAAAAACTAGTTTAATGCCAAAAAGCCGAAAAAACTTTATAAATTAAAATGCACATATATAAGGTATATATATAATTGGTATTCAAAAAAACTTTTTTATGCTTATGTAAATCGAAGGCGTTACTGATGTCGCGTTAGCAAAAGGCCATTTTATTTTTGGTATTGTATAGTAAAATTCGCGTATCTACAGGTTCTTTCTGCTTTTAATATCACTGTCCCTTTTCAGATGTATATATGTATGTACATATGTATTTATTATATATATCAGCAAATACATATACAGCTGCTAAAATGTGCTCAGATCAGGTTGCTCGCATCTTCAAGGTCATCTGAGCAGCCAGATCTTGGCCAGACTTTAGATATGAGAAACGCAGAAAGACAGATGGACGGATTGTGTTTTGGTTACCGGTTCTTCAAATGTTCGACGACATCTGCTTCTTCTTCTTCTTCTTTTTTTTATTTGACTTTTTTATTTATTTTGACTTTACTTCTTAGTTTGGTATAGCTTTGGCTACATCGTCTCGTAGACGCTAGCTAAATTAGCACTTTAACGTTAATGGCAATGTCTTAAAGCCAAGTTTTGTTTAATTTTCCCCATTCTCATCCCTCGCCCCGCCCGAATAGCTCTGTGTGCGTATTGCAATTTCAATATGTAAATGTCACGCTCTTGCGTCAAGACGCTTTATGAGTTCGTCTTTAAAATTTCATTTGTTAACTACATTATGTATTCAATTTAGCGGTGACCCAGGCTGTAAAAAATCTATTGCAGGCGCACATGAATTAGCTAACTGTGAATTCTATATATTTTAATTTTTCAGCATACTTCTAATCTAGGAGTAAAGATCAATATAAATACATGTATATAGTTCTCAGGCCAAGATTATTGTGCAGTCTAGGTATATTTATATATATTCATATTCAAGTTCAATCCCAGAACTTTTACTTAATATCTGTGAGTATAGACTACCATTCCATTAACGTTCGATGGAGACTGTCATTTTTTTTTTTTTTTTTTTTTTTGTAATCATACAAGTATTTATTTTTCTTTGCCAAACTTTATTCATCCTAAAGTTTCTCATTTTTCCCCGCACAAAAGTATGTAGCAAAATTTTAAATTATGAATATGCTGCTCAGCGAGGAAGTATGCGTTACTTTTAAACAAGAAAAATAAAATTATATAAATAAATAAAAAAAAACAATATAAAGACAATAAGAAGAGAGATCTTGTCGCCCATGCACGACTTTGAGATACCCTAAATCCCACTCTATAGACCATTCCACATACCTACACTAACAAATCATATGTTTATACGATTTGTACGTCTGAGCCAGACATTTTTTACAATTTTCATTTAGTTTCCAATATACTAAATTATAGTAAAAGACTAAAACAATTTTATTTGAAGAGCTATAAAAGAATTTAACAAAGTAATCCAAGCCCATTGCCTATAAGAAGCATTGTCGGCAAACACTTTTGATACTATATAGTTTATGAAACAAACATTCCATTATTATATTATTTTTACTCAATACTTTATTGAATTGCGTTTTGTTGTGTATAGGCAATATAAAACATTTGCAGCTAAAAAGATTTAAACATAACAAACATTGGCTATTCAAAATTTTTACCAAAACCGCGCTGAAAATTTCACAAAGAATAATGGAAGATGCCTTACGTCTGCCTCTCTCTAGCTCTCACTCTCACTATCGTTCTCTCTCTCTCTCACTCTCGCTCTTTCTGTCGCTTAGCCAGCTAGCGATGAGAGAGACTTGGGCGAGAGTTTGCGATTCTTAACACCCGGACGCCGTGATGGCCTGGCATTACGAGCATAATTGTTGGCATTCCTTATCTCCTCAGGTGTGGAATTGGCGTTGAGCAGCTCGCCCAGCTCATCGCGATGCGTGCCATTGGGCAAAGTGTAACTGAAAAGGGAATATAATTTTAAAATCTCTCTCTCTCTCTCTTGCTGCTAGACTCACCCATATTCGTAGCCCTCTAGGGTGGGTATGTATTTGAATTGCTCGATAAGTAGATCACCCAGTTGTATCTCCAGCACACTGTTAGGCGAATAGGAAGCGCCAACTCCACTCTCTGTACTCCATAAAATGTTGGCTATGAAGAGTAACAGCAGACAGCTGCTAACAGTCTTACGCTGAGCGCCCATAGTGTTCGATAGCTGCAACCGTCCTCTGTCACAGCTAGCTGTGAATTGATTGCAGAGCCCGTGGAAGGGGCACATAATGCTGCTACGATGCCAACGATGCTCAATAAAGCGCTGAGTAAGGCCCAAGCTGCTGCCATCACACGATTGCTTAACATACATATGCATAAGGAAAGCAGCTAAAGGTAAAAACAAGAATATTACCGTCGGGCGGTACCGACCACAAAATACTCGTTCATCATCAGTTTTGGTAAATCTCAGGAGAGAGTCTGCAGTAACTTTATAAGCATATAGTAGTAGCGCCCATTAGTTGAGTAAGACGACCAGTCGAACCGGACCTTGCATAAAACTAATATACCCTTACACTTCGCAATCGAATATAACATAAAAGACCAACAACAGACCAACATCACCACACAGCATGATGAGCCGACAGCAAAATTGATTCGAAATCATTAAAAAAAAACCTAAAAGACCTCAATGAAAAGTTCAGATGCTCTAACACACATATATGAAGAGGGAATTTACATGGTAATAAAGTTTATGTGGCATGTATTAGCGCATTGGCCCACGTAGCGCCTTGAACATTATACAAATTCTTAATTATGCTAGATTGGATATCAAAATCATGTATGGAATGTTCACATGCCTATTGCCAATGATATATGTATGTATATTCTCTACGCATACAGCGCGCATAATTCAAACGCTCTGTCAAGCTGAGCTTTAAGCTTTGATCATCACAATACTACAGCAGACAGTTGAGAGCTAAAAGAAAGCTGTATGACTTTAACAACTTTTGAATACCCTTCCCATAATGTACAGTTCCGATGATAATGGATAATCTACTACGATAATGGATATCTACTAGTTAGTTAATCACTATCTCTGCTTTTATTTTTAATATTGTAGATCACACTTTTGTATATACAGATATTAGATATCTAAGCTTTATCCTTCGCCGATTTCACCTTGTGCGCTGTCACATACGGCTGAAATCCATTTTTGTTCGCTTTATACAACACCTGATACTCATAGCCATCGGCCGATATAAAGCTGTAGCCACCGCGATACTCAACAGATTTGGGAGTCGACTCGCTCTCCGGCTGTTCAGTCAGCTGCTGATCCGGATTCACTTTGACTTTGTAGGTAATATCCTCCGATCGATGATGGCCATTCTCTGTCTGAAAGCTATAGAGATCCTTTGAATATCTGTAGATCTATAATGTTATAAATATATATATACAGCCTACCCGAAATGCAGTTCCTCCTGACGCTCTTCGGCCTCTTCAGCCAATGCCAGCGATAGCAGCAGTAAAACTACACTCAACTGTACCTGAAAAGGGAATTATAATATAAATAATGAAAACAAATGCATCATTTGATCTTCAGCTTACGAATTTCATTGCACTGATCTACTAATATATGCCTATTTAATTAGAATATCCTCCCAAGAATTCGAACTAATTATGTTCTTATTTCAGTCTAATCGTCTTCGTTTCTGGATGTTAACTGATGCCAGCGACTGCGAATGTTTTTTGCCAGTGGCTCAGATGAGCAAATCAGCCGAAATAAGTCTAAAAGATAATGAAAACAAATATATCTGAGCGGCCGGCCTTTGTGCTGCCGATTGCGTCATAGTTTATGGCTCAACTTTTGTTCTCAGTCTAAACCCAAAAAAAAAGAAGGAAAAAAATGGAAAAAATAAAATAACAATAACAACAGAACATGAAGAAAGCTAACTAAAGCATTTGAAGCGGATTCGTGCTGTATTTTTTTTTTATAATTAAATTATTTAGATATGTATTTTACAGCAACTCACATATTTGAACCTTGTTTGAGTTTAGTGCTTAATTTATGTTTAGAATCTTTTAGTGTGCCTAAGGCAGAAATAATTTGAATTTGTTCTTGACTTGTCCTCTAGAGTCTATGCAAAGTTCTTGGCACACCAATGAAGCGATTATATAACTGAAGCGATTGTTGTGTATTTGCTTTTAAAACATTTTATTTCTGGCTCTTTTTTTTTTTTGTGTTTTGAATAAGTTTGTATTTGTCAATAAAGTTGGAATGATCTTATATTTGTTTACAGCTTAAAGTCACTGCTTAAAATCATTTGTTTTTTTTTTTTTTTTTTATAAATATTTGCAACATATATTTTTTAGAATATTTTATAATACATATTTTTAAAACTTGTTATTATTCTTAAAACATAATATCATGCACATCAATCATTTCCTTAAAAAAGAGTATTTAAATTTGTATTCTCAATTTTTTAAAAATTAATTTAAATTATTTTATTTATTATATATTAATAATTCAAATAGGAAATTCATCGAAAACATAATCAACTATAAATGATATTTCCAGGCATCGATTTGAGTACTCCACCCTTAACTAGCCTAATCAACAGTTGCTAGAACTCCCGCGCATCGGTTATACATATACTGATATGCACATTTGGGCTGTCAATGTGGGCTGCGAATAATTTATCAAAGGGTCCGCATCAAAATGTTTATTTAGGCGTGCTGAAGAACTTAATCGGCGCCGTGGTTGAAGCGGCCAAAGCGCCAGAAATCGCAATCAGATCGCTACGTTCTGTCAAAATGCATTTCATGAAGTTGAGAATCGAGGTTTCGCCTTTTGGCAAATGCGGGCGCGAAATATGCGCAATGGGTGCGTGGCGAAATGTCGAGCCAATGACTCCGATAGACCGACAATTGTTGGTTTTGGCAGCCGGTGCAGCGTTTGGTGCTAGCTGGAGTGGTGGTTAGTTGGTGGATTGTTGGTGGTTTTCGGTGGTTTTCGGTGGTTGCTAGCCAACTGCCAAACTGCCCAACTGGGCAACAGCTGACGCTGACAATCGCTGAACAGGTTCAAAAATCCACAGCGCCTGGGAAGCCGTCAGCTGCGCGCCAGCACATTACAAGTAGAACAAGCTGGCAACAACATTGCCATTAGCTAGGCCAATGCCAGTGCCAATCTGCCAGCAGCAGGACCAGAACCAGAACCTGAACCAGAATCCAGTTCAGGGTTGTCAAGCAAGCGCCCATCGTACAGCAGCACCACCACCACCACCACCACCACACTGCCCAGGCAATATTAGCGGCATCACAGTCTGCAGTCGTTGGTCTGAGCTGAGCCTGGGCAAAAAGTTAATAGACGATTGACTAAAGCCGACAACTCCAGGGGCTTAGCACCCTTCTTCACCTTCGCCCCGCCCTCGTTTGGGACAGGCAAAGTGCATTAGAGTAGCTGCCAAACATATAGAGGGTGGTTGCCGCTGCTGCTGCTGCTGCCGCTGCAGGTGTTGCCTGTGCCGTGCCTGATCCTTATCCCTTTCCATCTCCCTTCATAGCTTTGCTCTGTTGAGGCCTAGCGGGTTTTGTTGTTTTTGGCGATTAGTTGCGGAAATGTAAGATTCTTAGTTTGTCGATTTATCTAGATTTGATTTAATTGCTAACTATTTCAGTGTAATTAATGATAAGGAGTTGAAAATTCAATTTCATCAACTGCGTTTGCTGAGCAACAAAAAGCTGTTGCAACACTTGAGAATTGCAGAGAGGGGTGCATTTGATAAATGAATGTGCAAATTCTGCGTGATAAGTTATAAGAGCAAGCTAATAGAAGATAACTTTAAGCTGAGAGCTGTATAGAAACTTCAATTATATCTAATAAAAAATTTTAATTAAACAAATAATATTAATAAAACTAGATCAATATACAATTATCTATCACTCAGTAGAATTCTATGCGAGGGTCACAGATTTTATATTTGATTTGCCTCCTTTCATCATAGCTGGTCTCAAGATCTTTGCCTTCATTTTCGCGCAGTGCATTCGCATTGGCCCAGTTTTCGGCTTTGCATTATTTCATTTTCCGATGCAACACATTTGGCCACATGGCCACGCACGTTCCTGACCCTTAGGTGCAACAGGTTGTGGTCAAAAGCAAGTGCTGGCCATCGATATAAAAGCAGCCGTCAGTCGACATAGACGTTCATCAGAAGTGCATTAGCCAAATGGAACGAACAACTTTGTGGATAGTTCTGCTCATCGGCCTGCATGTGGCAGCGGCTAAGCCGGCGGGCTATCCGAGTGCGCGTCCGCCAGCACCGAAGCCCAAGCCGAAGCCACCGAGCAGCAGCTATGGAGCACCAAAACCACCGGCACCTGGGCCAGCGCCGAAGCCTACATATGGAGCACCAAAGCCACCGCCACCTGCACCAGCGCCGAAGCCCACATATGGAGCACCACCGAAGAAGCCCCCACCGGCACCGCCACGCGACAGCTACGGACCGCCAGCCAGTAATCCTAATCAGAGTTATTTGCCACCTTCGAATGGGGGCAATGGAGGTGGAGGTGGAGGTGGCGGCGGAGGAGGTGAAGATATACCCATTATCAAGCTGGAATCGAAAGTGAATACCGATGGCTCCTATATGGTGAGTCGAGCTGATTAACTACTAAATGAAGGGTCCTGAAATTCGCTTCTCCTCTACTCCGTAGTACGAATATGAAACGGGCAATGGCATCAAGGCCGAGGAGATGGGCTACCTGAAGAATCCTGGCGTCGAAGGTGCTGAGGCGCAGGTGGCCGAGGGCTCCTTCTCCTACAGCAGTCCGGAGGGTGAGAGCTTCTCGCTGACCTACATAGCCGACGAGAACGGCTTTCAGCCGCAGGGCGATCATCTGCCCACACCGCCGCCCATACCCATCGAGATACAGGAGGCACTCGATAAGCTGGCCGCCAGTGGAGGCTGTCACGATTGCGATGACGACGGCGGCGGCGGCGGCGACGCAGCTCCTGGGGGCTATGTCTATCGCAAGTAATTATATTGAGAAAACTGAACAATAAACACGGACTCGAGCCACAACCGAATAGCAACAGCAACAACAACTGGTCTTGGCCCACTTATTTAAAACAAGCAAACACCAACTCGAAATTGGCTCGAGCCAGGTGTGTCTATGCCTCTGCCTCTGTCTCTGTGTCTGACTCTGCCTCTGCCTGCAAATTAGCTGGCACACTTTACATTACTTAAGGGCTGCGCAACCACAGCCCCTCCCCCAGATTTGTCACTCACCCCACCCCGCGGCGTCTGTGACTGTGTGACTGGCAACACATGTTTTTCGCCTTGTCCTGTTGATCGCATCGCCTCATAGCATATATTAGCGGCGGGGTTGTTGCCTTTCCAATGATGAAAACATTACTGTCGAAGCATATTTTACGCGGCACAGGAGCGGACTTGCAGCGGCTGCAGTTGGGCCCGATGATGAGTCGAGAATCATCAAATCTCATTTTATTCAAATTTATATATGGATGTGTATTTAAAAAGTTTATTTTAAGAACTAGAGATTCTGTTGATATATTCAGCCGTTTGGGTAATACTAGACAAGATTTATATAACTAGATCTATGGCAAGCTTTGCTATATTCTTACAATTAAATCTCTAGGAACCTTTCTATACTTTCTATATATACTTTCTATAGTAAACTAGATATATATCGTATATATCGTAAGGTAGTTATATATACGTAAAATGATATATGTCCATCTTCCTCATCAGCTTTAGCTTTTCAATTTCCTATATATATATTTGGGCCCTGTTGAGGCCCGTCAGTTCGCTCGCTTAGCAAAAATCACGACCCACCCTAAACCACAAATAGTAAAACGATACACACCAATATATTAAGGCATTATCAATGAGGGTGGCCAGCAAGCCGGCAAGGACGAGGGGGATGGCAGTGACGAAAGCGAATGCGATTTGTATATGGTGGCATTACAGCAACAACAACAACAACAACAACAACAACAATAGGAACAAGGACAACAAACGATCGTTTAATTTCAATTAAAAACATTTGCCTGGGCACAGCCAGCCCAAAAGCCAAAAAAAAAAAAAGTGAAGCGAAAAGGACAAGGGGCTGGGGCAGAGAGTGGGTTTTGGGTATGAGAGGATTAGGCAAAGGAATACGCACACTTGCTACAGGGCCGCTTAGCTTGATGCTTAGTGCTTTAGTGTCGATGTACATGATGTTGCACTTGCCGCGCACAGCCAGCTACCACCGCACGGTGGACCAGGACCTGGCGCAAAGGGATGCCCGCGTCCTGGTCTGAGCTGGTGCGTGCGAGCGAGAGGGCCGCAAAGTGCGTAGCTATGTCTGCGCTGGGAATTCTTGCACTTGACGCCGGAGTTGTTTTGACACTGCAAGCCGTAACAAATCCAAACACAGGACATTTAGCGAGCAGGGAAGCTGCGTCGCTATAAAAGCAGCGGCCGGCTTCCAATTGGAAAACAGAATCATTTACGAACGCGAGCGATGCACACGACGGCTCAACTCGACAGCCTGGAACTGGATGAAACAAGTGGACAGGGCTCCAAGCGCGCCGCCAGCATGATCTTTCGCAT
Source organism: Drosophila aldrichi (assembly GCA_035045965.1). Classification (NCBI taxonomy): domain Eukaryota; kingdom Metazoa; phylum Arthropoda; class Insecta; order Diptera; family Drosophilidae; genus Drosophila; species Drosophila aldrichi. The sequence goes on from JAWNOM010000501.1 coordinate 11,962,985, forward strand.
CGAGCAGCTGCTGCCCGGCAGCACCACGGCGACAGCAACCACAGCGGCCACGCCCACCATCTCGACGCAGCAGGCGCCCGCCAAGAGAGCCAGGAGCAGCAGCTTACGTCCAGGTGTCTATACAGCTCAGTATACGCCCAAGGACACGTGCTCCGGCGGCATACCCACTGCTGCGTTGCTCAGCTCCATGGGCACGCCCACTGCCAGCGACGCCCACGTCCATTGCAGTCTGGCGAACGGCGAATTGGCGCTATCCGCCTCGATGCTGCGACAGATCAAACTCTCCGAGGACATTTACAGCTTCAATGCGCTGTTCGAGCTGCACGCCGGACAGCTGCGCATTCGATTGGTGCGGGATGTGGGCCGCGAGGACGAGATTGTGGCCTGGTTCGGCGAGGAGCTGGTGTTGCTCATGGGCATACCCTTTCTCACACCGCTCAATATACAGGGTAAGCAATCAGAAAACTGTGAATGATCCTTCAAGTATCCCTTCTCTACAAAGTCCAATTAGAATTAAGACTGTTAAATATATGTGAAGCCAATTGGAATTATATTTAACTGCATAGCTACTTACGGTACTAAACTATAATCTAAAACCATTCCAATTGGATCGATATTTGTTGGAATATTATGAATAATTTATTCAATTGAAGTCCAAGTTCCATTTTCAAGGTTAAACTCAATACACTCACTCATTCATATAATACTCGATTCTAATTGGATTCTCGTCAACTTCTCTTTTTCCCTTAGGCAACAATCGTTACACCTGTCATCTGTGCCATTTGACCTTCGAGACGCCACATCCATTGAAGATCCATCTGGCTTTGGGCTGTGGCCGCAGCGTTATGGATCTCTTGTGGATGCGCTTGCATTACGCACTGAAGGCGACGGCACCCAGCTCAACAACCACAATAACTCTATCACCCACACCGGCCACCTCCTCGACATCCTCGGCCTCGCCGAATCGCTCGCCACCGCCACCGCCACCGCCTCCTGCAGCTACATCCGCACGCTTCTCCGCCTTTCGTCCGCTGGCTGGCATGCAATCGCTGGGCCTGCCCTTGGCACACAGCTCTCAGCCGCCGGCAGCAGCGATGTCCTATCTGCCCTCCATTTCAGCAATGGGTGCACCGCATCCGATGAATGCAGCCGCACAGATCGAGGCGATCGTCAGCAATATGGGCGCCTCGAAGCAGGGCCATCTGTGCATCTACTGCGGCAAGGTCTACTCTCGCAAGTACGGCTTAAAGATTCACATACGCACCCACACTGGCTTCAAGCCACTCAAGTGCAAATTCTGTCTGCGTCCCTTCGGCGATCCGAGTAATCTCAACAAGCACGTGCGCCTCCACCTGCAAACGCAGCCGAGTGGCAGCAGTGCCGATGCCGATGGCCAGCAGGAGACGGGCTACCAATGCCAGATCTGTCACAAGACGCTTGCCCGCTCCAGAGATCTGCAGCGGCACATGGAGACGCGACATTCCGCAAGCAGCACTACAACAACTGCAACAGCGTCGGCGACAGAGAGCGCCGTGCCGCATCATAGCTGAGGGTGGGCGTGGTAGCGATTATATATTGTATGATTTATATATAGCTGTACCTATTTAGAGGACTTTGGCAGCATTATATTGAGAGGAGTCTGGCTGTGATGGGGTTTGAAATCCCGTAGAGACTTGCAGAGTCGAAATAAAGAATTTGTTATCATACATTTGGGTTTAAGGTCTTTGAGTTTGGGAGGGGGATTGGGAGAGAGGGAGAGAGAAAGTAATTTATATATATCATATTACAATACGATGCTGATCTAACACTTTTTCATGTTTGGACTATATCTCTTCTTCTTCACATATTTTCAATTGAAATCAAGTTATAAAATCAAATGAATCAAATTGTTTAATCGCTTTATTCATATCAATACGTAATCAAAGTGTATTTCTATCGAAATAATGCACAAATCGTATTAATTATTCGATAATGCTCGCTCACATCTACACACACATGCGTGTGTATGCGTGACTGTATACATAAATATAGATGAATACATTCAGGATATCCCATTTGGGCGTTCAGACATCATACAGCAAAGCAATCACAAAATGTATTTTAACTATGTCAAAGCAGATCCGATACTTAACTATGTATATATATATGTGTGTGTGTTGGTGTGTGTGTGTGTGTATGTGTGTGCTGTTAGAAAACTGTTGTTTGAGCAAAACATGTTCCAAAATAGTCAAAAATACAAGATTTATACATATATATATTGTAGTATATGGTAGAAAATGCGACGGTAAGTTAAGAGTATGTATATTATTAAATACAGTATAGTATATATATATATATATATGTGTGTTAATGTAGTTTATAGATCGGAGCATAGAGTTAACTATATATTTGTTTACGATACTGGAACTAGTAAATTTCTCGTCTTCTTTTGTTTAAACAAAACATTGTGTTCTTGTGTTTATACAGTTTAAGGCACTACCTCAAGGAATTTCTATTCCAGAGTGTCCCTTGGGGGGTTTGTTTCAAGTAGTTTCGATTCAGTTATAACAGAAAATTCTTAAGGTTGACAATACGCTGTGTAAGTGTATGTTTGTGTTTGTGTATGTGTGTGTGTTTGTGTGGGTGTATTTATCACTTGAAGCACTTATATATAATTAAACCGTTATTCGTATTACATATATGCATATAGATGTATGCAAGTTTTAGCTAATCTTTCTTGTTTTTACCTATTTTGGATATTTGACGATACGTTTTTGTTGGCTTTGAAGTCTCTACTCGTTACATAAGGTTTACATATACACATATATATATATATTAGACACCGATCGTAAATACTTAAGACTTTTAGGAATACATACATGAATATATATATTTATATATGCTAGCTTAAAGTGGGGGGAATTTTATTGGAATTTTTTATTGCATTGTAAAAATCGTAACACAAATTCTTACATGAAGCACACTTGGGTTCGGTTAACTACGATTTCATTATCATTTAACAAAATGTTATTATTATTATTATTAATATTATGCAATTGTTCAAGTTAATACTAACAACATTTATTACAGTTACTTTAATAAATGTACGTATGCAGTTAGTAAAGGGTCTTTGTATGTATATATGTATGTAGTAGTATATATATGAAGTTTTGGTTGTATTACAGTTGCTCGTGCTCGATCGTTGTTGTTCCCGCTGGTTCTTTATCTTTGAAGTGTTTAAGAATTTCATTTGAAGCATTTTCTTTAATTTCGCTACGCTTAAGTTTTTAATAATTCACGTTTTTTTTTCTCTCTCTCTTTCTTTTCTTTTTTGTTATTTTTATCAATTTTTTTGGTTTTCAATGGGAAACCTTGGTTTTAGTACGTTTTGGATTTGATTTAACTTGGCTTAATTGAAATACTGAACTGCTGAACACACACAGACAAAAATGTTTATTATAAAGTACAATTGGTTTTTGTTTTTTCTTTTTTTTTTCACTCTTACATTTTGTTTTTTTTTTTCTTTTATTTAATATATAACTTTAATATGTACGAGTATAAGTGTTTGTTATTTAGCAGATCTCAAAACTGTTTTTTTTTTTTTTTGTTGAAGACTTTAATGTTCACAATTGTTGTTAGTTTTGTTTATGCATGGGTCGCATGCAAAACATTGGACGTTTGGTATTTAATATATATATAATTATAATATTTTCATTCACTTATTGTTTAAATCTCAATTTGTTGTGGTTTTTTGCACTTTAACAAATTGCTTAAAGCTGCGCACAAGACTTTGTCTACATTTCATTTTGTAACTTTTTATTTTTATTTTTTGTTTTTCTCAATATTTTTAGTAAATCAGCTTAAATTGAAAATACTCTGCTTTTCGAATTCATCGAGCTGTCCAAGTTGAATATGCTTGCTTAATATTTAAAAGACACACAGTATGTAAGTAAATCTATCTCTACTTATATAAGGTATTACAACAAATCTTCATCATAGTATAATCCAATCAATTTCCATACGAAAGTTGTCATTGAAGTTGTTTGGGTAAGGCATATGCACGAGGGAAGGATTCGGTTGCTGGTTATTAGACGACGAACAAAAACAATTCTTAGGGAAGACCGAAACGATAATGACAATTGTCTATGGTTCACAAGCAAATTTAATTGTTTACAAAATTGGATTCATTACGGGTTAAACATTAATTCCTTACGTATGCCGTATAATAATAGACTTCTTCAATGAGAGACTTTATTGCAGTACTTATTGCTGTTTGTTGTAGTTCATATAAGAAATGTTGTGGGTATGTATGCTAGTGTGTGTGTGTGAGTGGTGGTGGTGTGTGTGTGTGTGTGTATGTGGGCGTGAACAACAAAATGTTTTACAATTCACAATTTGTTGAGCTTTTCGTGTTTTCATTTTATTCAGTATTTTTTTTGTTTTATTTTTTTTTTTTTTTTATATCAAATACCCTGCAACTTCATTTAATTATCACAGTTTACATCAGAGATAGTTTAAACATTTTTGCTATGTTTTTTTTTTTAATTTTTTCCATTTCTTTTTTTGTGTTTTATTTATTGCAAAAATAAAAGCAAGCGATTTGAAATTTGTGCAAGCATTTTGTATGGGTTTAAAGTATTTTTTTTTTTTTTCTGTTTGGTTAGATTAGTGCAGAAGACATTCTCTGTTTCCTTATGACTAAACTATTTTTTTTTTTAATTATTAAATTGTATGTTTAATGTATTTTCTTTTTTATTATTTATTTTGTAATCAAATCTCATTGCAGTTAGAGATTGGGTTTAATGTTGAGCTGATATGTTGCCTCCTCAACTATCGACCTTTCGAGTGTTTATTATGTCTATCAACTTTTTATAACAATTTATTTTAATTAAGCATGTGATGTCATTTTGAATTATTCAGTGTGTGTATGCGAAATAAACATCAATTTTTACTTTTAAAGTAGATTTCTTTTTTTTTTGGGATCGGTTTTTTGTTTTTAACTCATTTTATTTTTAAACATAATTATAATGTAATTATTTGGAAGCAAATGATGGCATATCTGTTCTTTTACATTTCGTTTTTGTTCTTTTTGTATATTTTGTTTTGTTTTTTGTTTTCACAAACATTTCTCAACAACAACAAAGCTGCACAAATTATAATAGTTATATATATATATATATACTGCTGCAATATCTATATATATATATGTCTGCTGAGACTTACACTGTTTTTAAAAAAGTATAAAAAGGTTTTACAAGGTTTACACATATGTCTTATTCATGTGTTTATGTGTGTTTGTTTTGTGTGTGGGCGTGGCAAATGCTCTTGTTGCTCTGTAGTTCTCTCTCTTTTGTACTTTCGACATTGAATACATTTTCGTTTTCTTCTTTTTTTTTTCTTTCTTGGTACAAGAAATAGTATGAGAAAGGGCACATAATATATGTCATATATATACCTGCATTTGTTTTGTGCTTTCAGCAACTGTGTGAGTGTGTGTAGCAAAGGTTTGATTATTTGGTTTTGCTTTGTTTCAAAGTACATACAAAAATTAACACAAGTCTCTAATTAATACAAACAATAAACATATATATAGTACATTTTGCAAGCTAAAAAAAAAAAAAAACACAAACAAACAAAATTTAATATTGGGTAGCTCTTAAGTAATGCTCATTTGTTTTTATAGAGTATTTGAATGTGAAAACAAATGATAGCTTATAATAAATAGGAAATTGGCAATAAGATGAGAGCAAGAGAGGATTACAATGAATCAACAACATAATTTCGAATCTTACAAACTTTTTGGGCGGGCTTCACTTATACACAAATGATTTTCACATACACATATATATCTTTATATATATATATGTATATATATACACTTAAAAATGTATGCATGCTTATGTATAAGAAATGATTAAAGAGCAAATCAAAGGCTTTTCATTTTATGTTTACAACTTTTCGACACATTCTTTTATGTATATATATGTATATGCTATACAAATTGCAGTTGCTGACGTCGTCTCTCAGGCTGTATGTATGCGTGTGTGTGTGTGTGCGTATATAGTGCGGACTGTGCAGGACGTGTGTTGAGTGTGTGTGTGTAGGTGAATGTGTGTGTGAGCGTGAGTGTGTCGGCACATTTATGTTGTCGTTGTTGCAATTTCCGCATTTTTTGTAGCAGCCGTAGCTATGCTCTCCGACTTCTTTGGCTGCTGCTCCGGCTCTGCTTCAATTGTGATGTTGCTGTCGTCGCGTGCCTCGCTGTTGTTGCTGTTGCTGCTGCCGCTGCTGTCGCTGCTGCTGTTGCTGGTGTTGTTGTCGTTGGCATGGTTGCTGCAATAAACACAACAAAAACATTAGTAAATGCAGCATTAGTTGCTTACGTAGCGTAACCACAGCCATTTGCGGTCTAGCTGTGATCCAAAAGTATTATATATCATATCAAAGTTATTAAAGATACTGCTACATTATAAAGAATTAGCTAGTTTACTATAGCTAACGTTCCTGCTTTAAATACTTTTGCATGCAGTCTAAGCCTGCCTCACACACTTCCACAATTTCTACGGAATCACAGTTCCTTTAATTCGCTTACAATTCGGCAATTTTGCTGGGTCCGTTCGTGATGAGTGTTGTCTGTGGATCGGTGGCCATTGTTTCAGACTGATTGCTGCCGCCTAGAGGCTTGGTCCACATGCCCTCATCATCCTCATAATCATCTTCGCCGGCGAGCAGCACTGATTGCAATCGACTCACAAGCGATGTGGCTGCCGTGGTGGCGGATGCTTCAACATCGTTTAGTTCCTGCAGCTTATCGCTAGCTGCTTTCTCTACATTGGCGTTGTTGTCGTACTCGGCTTGCTGGTCATCATTGTTAACGATCGATTGCTGATTGTTGGTTGCAGTCATAGACACATCGTCCTCGTTCAGCGTTCGATGCTGCTCCGAGCTATTGCTCGTAGACTGTGCTGCATCATTCAAAGGCGCTGGGGTATTAGGCAAGCCCAGGTCGCTGCTAAAGCTGCTGAAATGTGCATCGAAATCGGCAAAGTTGTCGCTATTGAAATCGTTGCCCCAGCTGGAGGTGCCGGTATTTACAACGTTCGAGTGCGAATTACAGCCAGTCATATCAGCGAATTGTACATCCATATCCCAGGCATCGGCTGCCAAATTGTTGAGCGTTGTCGAATTCTTGGTGAACATGCCATGGCCGTGGCCATCGCCCCCGCTTCCCCCGTGCTCATCATCATCATCATCATCGTCGTCGTCGATGTTGCGACCAAACTGAAACAGGCGCTGATCATTGTCCATTGTGAAGACGTCCTGCAGCGTAATATCCAGATCACTATAGCAAACATTGCTGTACGATGTGGCGCCAATGTCCCAAGTATTAGCTTCACCCAGAAAATCTTTCGAGTTATCCGCATTATACTCATTATCCTCGTGCGGATTGCAATTGGCCAACAGCTTATTTTGCTGCGCGACGGCCATCGTAAACTCTCCTTCCTCGCCGATTAGCGATTGCCAGAGCTGCAGGTCTGCCTCGTTGTCAAAACTGGAAGCAATCAGGCTAGCGATATGTTCAGATTCCGATATACAATTCGTAATATGTCTGAGTATCTTGATCAGATGGCCCATATAGCCCAGCCGACGACCCTTTTCAGCAGATCTGTGTGGATGAGAAAAATATATATGTGGTTAATAATAAATGATTAATTATACAGCTGGATTTTCACTCACTGCGCCTCTGCATTGTGCCGCCAATAATTAACCAATTTGGTCACCAGTTGGCAATTGACAATCAGCTGTGAGAAAGTTAATAAGTTATTAAGATTGTGAATTCCACTGTGATGGTTCTACTCACATATGTTTGCATCTCTGTGGGCGGGTTGTTTATTGGCGCTTTGGTCTTGTCCAAATCGTTGAGCGTTGCCTGAGTGGTATCAGTCGTCGCATTTGGCTCTGCTTGGTTATCATCAGGAGCAGAAGTAGAGGCAGGTGCATCAGTTGCATTGTTTTCAATGTGATTCGCCTGAGTGCCCTCCACTTCGTTGGCCTCTTGAACTTCATTGGCAGCCTTTGCTGCTTCTGCTTCAGCTTCAGCCTCTTGCTGAGCTGCTGCCGCCTCGAATTCAATTTCTCCTGTTGGATTCTCTTTGCCGCCCTCGGCGCGCTTAACATCGTTCAAGGCATTCTTCATTTCCACCTCGGCCGTGGTCGTGCTCATGGCATCATTCGTAGCCTTCATTAAGCAATTGAATATATAATCATCCTGGAATATTTCGGTGCATTCCGTAGAAGTGGTATTATTGTTCGAGAGCTCATTATAAAACACCAAATGCAATGCCTTCTCCAGTTCACTGTGTAGAAAATTATTCCAGCAGTATTCCTTGAAAAAGTCCAGCAGCAGAGGAAAGTACTCGGTGGCACAGATGCTGTGGGAGGGATAGGAACTCAGATTAGAGACACTTGTTGGTGGAGCTAGCTGTAACTTACGCCTGTTGAATGGTCTCGTGTTTGGTCTCTAGCAGAGCGGTGAATACACGACAAACCTGTAGGCGCGTTTTGCCAAATGGAGGAGAAAGAATCGCTGCTGTGGTCTCCAATTGCGGTTTCTGAAAGAGAGATAGGTTACATGAGACTCGAATTCGCATTAAGAGACACAAAGTAGGAATAGAAAGGGAGTTAAGACAGCATAAACATATACATAAAACTATACGAACCGTTGGCGGATTCTTGAGCAAATGCACAAATTCATGTAAACGAGGCGCCATCACCACAATCACAGTCTCTTGAACTTCCTGATGAAATTCTCTCTCGCGTTTCTGCAGCAAACGCTGGCGATCCGAAGTCGGCTCATAGCTGACAGTACGAAAATGAAATAGATAAGTGATTGTATATAAATTTGATGTTGTATTCGCGATGACTCACGTGAATGTTAGGGGCTTGATAAGCGTAAGTACAACCGATATTCCTGATAAGATGGCGCTCTCTAGAGCGTTTGGTTCCAAAATCACATTTAACAAGGCTTCAATTGTCTGTGCAGATTCAATCGTGCGCAATATGGGATTTGACCCATCAAAGGCCGGCTCAAATGAATCATTCTCCTGCTCCGTTTGACGCATTAGACGGCCCTGATTAATAAGATCACAGAAAAAGTCCGCAACATTTGCATGCTTATCGGTCTCCAGAGGATTACTCAATATTGCAATCAGTCTCTCAACAATTTTGTCTTCAGTTAACCACTGCAGAATCGAAAAGGAAATATTAATGTTAATTATCGTTTACGGGATAAACAAATGATTAATTGAGGAATTGTATTCAATCATTTTACTTCGTATAGGTTGCGCTTCAATTGACCACCATCGATGTCCTTCATCATTTGCATGATCAGATCGGGTATAACAGGTGTGTCAAAGTGTTTACAAATGTAATCCAAAAAGTTCTTCTGCGATTTAATATACTCCAAAAATTGTAGGCACATATGTTGATACAAAAACCAATCTTGCTCTGGCTTTTTCGTAAAGAGCATGCTAAATGTTTTACTAAAAAACGACGATAGCAATGAATTTAACGGTGGTTCTTTTTCCAAATATGAATACAGCAATTGCAATGTATCCGCATCCGAGAGCAATTTCTCATCCAGCGAGGGTAGACCGCTAAGAGACAAACGACAACAATATAAATACATGTTCTATATGTATGTATGTATATAATAGGGGTTGGGGGCGTTGCTTACAGTGTGAGTATCTCACATGCCATGTTTGCGTAGTGGAAACGCTGCGACATCGGCAAATCTTCTGATGGTTCCGTTGTGATGAGCTCGACCAGGCGACGAATTACCTCAGGTCGTGTAAAATAGTTGATCAAATTCTTTTTTTGCGTTTTACATTCCTGCAATATATCCTCCTCGTCCAGGAATTCCTCCACAGTGGAATTCTATATGTAGGCGAAATTGTACACACATATAGTATATTGAACAATGTTATTTGCACACACATAAACACACGCACACGCACACGCACTCACATGCATATGCACATTCACACATCAACACACACTTTTACGCACCTCCTTCTCGAGCAGCGCCTCTATATTAGCAGAGGGCGCATAACCCTTGTCCCAAAACATTTTTCGCACGTACGTCTTGGCGGTGACACTTTCGGGCTTGTTGGCTAAGAAATGGGGGCGGCAGCACACGCTTGCTTTGCTTTTCTCTTGCTTTTGCTTTATTAATTGTGTGTATTTGCTGCTGTTTTTTGCACTCTGTTTTTTTTAACAACGACTTTAATAATTTTTTCACCTAAAAAATTGCGTTGCCACGCTGATGTAAAAAGGGTAATGTTAAACTCGAAATGGCACTGCTGTACTCAATACGGTCACTGTTAAGTGCTCAAGATGGCACTAATTGTATTTGTGCGTTTATACGCAGCATAGCCATTATTGAGTTAACATAATTGTGCTATTTTTTACAAACACAATTAATGATCAAAATTACAATATACAGAATGCGGTAAAATATAGCTGAAAATTTTATTATTTTATATATTTTTAAAAGCTAGCAGTTGACACAAATCACACAGTTAAATACTACAATTTGAATCGTTAACTAACAAAATCAAATCTAATAAGTAGCACAATTATAGTATTTTACGGCAGTATTTTTCATATAAAGAATTTCCCGTGTAGCTCAGTCACATTTTGGATAGAGATGGGCGCCAGTGTGATTTTTGCCATTCCCACTCAGTGATTCGTATCTGTGAGATGCGTGACATTCGAAGTTTGAACATTGCGGCTGCCAGACTGCACAAGTCACTGTAAAGTACTAATAGCTGCGGTCACATTATTTACAGATTCGCGAATCGCGATATGTGAGCATGGTAATCGATATTAGTCAGTTGCTCAGCTCTCAGTGTAAAATGCTGCATCACTAATAAAAGCATCAACAATTTTCAATGTCGCTCGCTTATTTACGAAATTGGCAAACAGCCAGAAAAATAGATAAATTATTAGTTGGATGTTGGTATATAAGGCAATCAGATGTACACGGTCAAGTCGGAAATCTATAGCGAGACAAACTATCAGCCAGAGCACGATGCTGATGGCAACATTGTATCAAAATTTCGTTTTCGCTATCCCGACGAGCAGCTACCCAACGGCAATGCTAAAGTAGATAGTGATGGTGATCTGGAGGTGCAGCGTCCAAAGCGCGGCATCATAGAAATCGAACATTCCGATGCAACGGAACTGAAGCTAGTTGGTCTCCAAGTTTGGCGTGGAGCACTGCTCCTGGCAGATTTTGTCTTTCATCAAAGGGAAGCATGGAGCTCCAAGACAATTCTGGAGCTGGGCGCTGGAGTTGGTTTGACCAGCATTACAGCAGCTATGATGAACAAAGGTCAAGTCTACTGTACCGACGTGAATCTCGGCTGCATCCTCGAGCTGATGCGCAAGAATGTCCAACGAAATAGGCAGCTGCTGCAAGGCCAGATCTCTGTGCTGGAATACGACTTCCTCGCTCCAAGATCTCAGCTGAGCAAAGAACTGATTGCGGCCATCGATGATAGTGATATAATCTTGGCAGCGGATGTCGTCTATGAGGATACGCTCACCGATGCCTTCGTCGCTGTCATGGAACACGTACTGGAGCGTGGAGAGAAGTCTGGCAGGGCTAAGTGCATCTACATGGCCATGGAAAAGCGTTATGTGTTCACCCTGGAGGATTGTGATTCTGTGGCGCCCATGTATGAGCATTTCCTAAGGCAGATCCTGAAGAAGCCTTGGCGCATGGAGGAGTTGCCCCTGGATTTTCCACAATATTTTGAATATGAGCGATGTCCGCAGCTGGTCCTGATGCGCATTAGCAGACGTTGATGTCTCTACTGTACAGTAAACGAACTAAATGTGAACACACTTAAGTTTATAACTAAAAAGTTTGTTAGATTTTATTTTAGTTCCGCATAGAGGATTGCAACAAATAGAAATATTTTTGTATAATATTTAACAATTTGCATCGTATGCAAGACCATAAATTCCCACAGCTATAAAAACTTTGTCTTTTGCCTTAAGATTAAAGATTCACTTTAAGTTTAATGTCATTATGCTATAACCCTGAACCCGTTTCCATGCATCGCTTTTCCGGTCGTCACTTTTAGTTGATCATAAGTCCTGCATGGCCAGGATGATGTTCTCGAGTGCCTGGCGCGCATCGGTAGCTGGAAAATGTTGCAGGACACTTAGGGCAGCTTCCGTGTGCTTTCGCTGCAGCTCCTTTGTCTTGGCCAGCGCTGGGCCCGCAAGGATTTCCTTGTGTATCTTGTTGTAGTCAATGAGGTCCACGGACTTTTTGCCCGGCTCGATCAGCTTATAAAGACTGGGATCGTGCTCCAAATGGAAGAGCACTGGCGCACTAACCAGACTGAAGGTGGCATCCGGTGGCAGCGTTGGACTCTGGAAGCTCTCGGCATCGAGGCAAGCCTGCCAGGCCAGCGCCAGATGCTTGCCAAAGCGGTAAGCGTGGCGCTGCATCTGCTCGCTCTGGCCGGCCAGCTTAAGGGACGCCTGGCAGGATTTGCCGAGCAGGCTGCCCGCATTCAATATATTACGACATTCCCACTCTTGCTCCGGATTACCCATCACCTGGCCAATCGGCATGGGCGTCATCACATCGTGTTCATTGAAGTCGACGCCCACGCTGAGCGAGGGACGTTGGAATGTGCCTGGCTTGAAGGGCAGCGGATTGTTCTGCTCATCGCGCTCCCCTATAAATTCCGATTCGGAAAAATCTCGCACAGCTGACGAGATGAGCTCCACAACCTCCTGATTGCGCAGATTCGCAAGCTCCGCACTGGAATGGCCAAGCAAATAGTCGCCGGTGAGCAGTCCAATCTTGTTTCCAAAAGACATGTCATCATAGGTGGTGGCATCCTGGCCTGCTTCAGTTCCTGATTGCAAGTTGACAACGCTCTAAAGAGAACGAGAGAGGAGATGTTTAGGATGAATATTTCGCATTTAAGGGACTCCCTTACATTGTGCACCAAATGTGAGATTCGTATCATCTCGGTGACCTCGGCTAGCGCACGCTGTGAATGGAGCACCCCGGCGCTCTTATCCTGCTCCACATCGGGTATGCTAGGAGCATGTCCAGCGGCCTTGGAAACAAGCAAGACAATGAGACCCCAAGCTTGCATGGTATTCTTTCCATTGTATAGGAGGTGCCTGGAGGAGTAAGGATTTTGGAATCTGAATCTTCTATGCTTTGTAGTTCACTTACTTGGCTGTCTTCATTAGTGGATGGGCACTGCCCACCAGTTTGCGGAGATGTAGCGCCACATTCGCGATTTCGTCGCTCAGGAGCCAGCGCAGGCTTAGAAAGGACGTGGGATAGCCGACGATCCTTTCCGCTTCGCTAACGGCGCGATTCCAATCGTGTCGCGGTGGAGTCACCTGTTTGTTGCTCGCCGCTGACGCAGACGTGCATCGTAATTGAGTGAAAGTTGACAGGTGTGGCTGCTCAACAGGTGAGACTTGTTCGAGGCATCGTTGCAACTGCCTTGGCTGCATCCTTTGCCGCAGCATTTGTTGCATAATCACTGCACCCACTCGATTCATCTTTGTAACGGTAGTTTCTAAATTCAATTTATTGCACAATTCGACTATTAAATGCTGTCTTATGCTGATCCGTGCGCTCGTTTGCTGCTCTCTGTTGGCAACTGTTGGAAAGTGAAATCACAGTCGCTACTCAAGCTTGTCGTTGGCAGAGCTGCTTCTGTTGCTGTTGTTGGTGCTGCTTCTTCGTTGGCGGCACACTTTTACAGTTTTGCGACGCGGTATGCCGTTTTGTTTGTTTGCTCTTGACTCGAAAACAGGTTTTCGATGGCCCGAACACACCTGCTGCCACCGCCGCCCCCTGCATCAATTTATTTGTTTCTTTCATTTGTTTTGCGTTTTATTGCATTCCAGCAGCTAAACAGCTGTTCGCCATTCTATCGATATATCGATAGGAGCTACACGCGGCTTGTCTGTTTTGCTGCCGGGTATAATAAACTACAAGAGTAAATATATCTTAATTGATAATATTTTCGATTTCTTAATCAATAATTGTTTTTTTTATAGCTGGGTCTTTAGTGGATCATGGGATTACATGGGAGTTATATATCGATAGTGGCGATAGTTTCAATTGTTCTATGTGCAGTTACATTGGTATTTCGAAATTGTATATCATATGCACACACACTTATGCATACAGCTGCCCACACAACGTATCAGCCCTAAAAATTGTTATACTCAACGCGTAGTCGAAATGAAAGCACTGCATACTTTTAACCGCTGACCTTATAAATTTTCGAACACCAAAATTTGTTTTATCAATGTAGTGCTTATTGATAATGAAGCATACTCTTGGTTTTTATCAGTATGCAAAAGTCATGACAATTGTTGAATATAATTCAGTATTATTGTGAATCGCCATGGAAAGAGTCGGAATTGTGCTTTAAATAATGCTAGTGTGGCTAAGAAAGTGCGTGGGTGTGTAGAGATTTGCTTGGTTGCATTTTACGTGTTAGGCTTTAGATTGGCGAAGCGCATGAGCGGAGTATTTTTAAAAGACCATGAATGAAACCGTTTCAGCACCCACCCCTATTTTGTGACAAACAGCAAAAACAGAGAATGTGTTAAACAGTGCGAGAGTGAGGGAGAGAGAGTGGGCGCCTTGTTTCTGCAAGTGGAATATTGCGTGCACTCTCCCGCTCTTCTGTTCTCTTCCATTCATACTAGCTCTCGCGCAGCCAGCTAACGGTGTCTGCTTGGAAAACTGTTAAAACGGCGTTAAAATCGAAATCGATAAGTACGCAAAGGCAGGAGCAAAAGCAAAACTGTGCGAAAGCTAAAAAAAAGAAAAAGTTTCCTACACGATTGGCTAAGAAGTTAATTAAAAAACTCAGAATTTTGATGGTAGCCCAGTGACTAGAGCATGTCGAAGAAAAGTGTTAGAGCAATAGAATTACTTTTTACAACGTAAAGCTACGCGAGAAACAAGCTCAAGAAAATCCGCTGCTGCAGCATAAATCGATATCAGCAGGGGAAATGCTGTGAAAATTTTCACACAACATTTTTCTCAATCATTTTCCGCGATTATGTAAAAGTGCTTAAGAAAGCTAATTTAGATGCACGCTTCACATTTCAATTCTATAAGCTATACAATTTGAACCAATTATTAATTCAAGCCTTTAACAACTCCCCCATTACCCCCTACTCCATTTGCAGCTACTAAAGGTAATGTAACGGCATTTGATTGAAGCTCGACCAGAAACCATAAACAAAAACCAAAAAAAGAAAACGCTTCTGCTTGAAAAAAAAAAAAAAAAATAATAATAATAATAATAATCAAGCGCTAGTAGCCAAGCTAGAACAGAATGCAGCCGCCGCCGCGCAAGGTAAACCAGCTAAAGCATATATTTAAATTAATCAGATCTAATTTATATTTATTTGTTTATATATTTAATTTAATATATGACATCTATTTGCTATGACAGGGAAACTATGTGAAATTCCTAAAGAATTTGCACACGGAACAGGTAGCTAAATTGCAGCTAAAGAATCAACATGAGTGCGATCTACTGGAGGATATACGGCAATTCACAATCAAGCGCTCCGCTATTGAGAAATCATATAGCGAGGGTCTGCTCAAGATCTCATCGCAGTATCTCAATAAGAAAATACCAAATATACCCGATATTAAAATGGATGGCATGGAGGAGAGATGGTAAGTGATCAAAAATAAACTATTTCCCAAAACTCTACGACAACTCTTCCTCTCTCTCTCTCTTTCACTTCCTCCTCAGGAATATGTGGAGCGTTTGGCGCACTGTGCTCGAGGAGAACGAGAAGCTGGCACGCGCTCGGCTCGCTGCCATTGAGGTGTTCCAGCAACAAATAGCGGATGAGGCCAAAGTTCTCCGAGACTATAAGCTGGCCATAGCCAAGCGAGCGCTCGCCGGCATAGTCAATGTGCAAAAGGAGCTGCACTTGAGCGTCGGCGACGTGGACAAGACTAAGAAATCCTATTTCGATGAGGAGCACTGTGCACACGATGTCCGCGACAAGGCCAAAGACATTGAGGAGAAGCTGAAGAAGAAGAAGGGCTCGTTCTTTCAGTCAATTACATCGCTGCAGAAGAACAGCGCCCGGGTCACGTCACGCAAGGAGCTACTCGAGGAGAAGTCTTCGGGCGCTCGCAACGATTACATCTTGAGTCTGGCCGCAGCGAACGCCCATCAGAATCGCTACTTCACTGTGGACCTGCAGACGACAATGACCACCATGGAGAACTATGTGTTCGAGCGAGTTGCCGAGTATCTGATGCTAATGGGGTAAGCATCAGGAGGGATGGGGGTGAAGCTTTAATCCTTGAGATCGGTAGTGTCTTAGATAAGATTCTCTGCCTGTTGCATGTTCTTCTCGATTAATTAATCCACCATTTATCGTCCTCAACAGACGCACTGAGCTGCTTACCTGCTCGGCCATGCAGAACAGCTTTGGCAAGATCCGCGACCAGGCCCAACAGCTGACCCGGGAGTACAATCTGCAGTGTTGCTATCTGTTCTATCCGGTGCTGAAGCAGCACATTCAGTACGACTTTGAGCCATGCGACAATGATCCGGTGCGAAAGGTAACCACCGAGCACGAGTCAGCAGCGGAGACGTTGACCAAGGAGGCGAAGAATTTGGCCGGTCGTGTGGTCAAGGAGAATGCCTCGATACGGGAGTATGCCAAGAAGCTGGCACTGTGCCAGTCGCTGCGAGATGCTGGCCAGCGTACAGATCCCAATGATCCAAATGGCCCCGACTTGGATACGAAGATCGATGAGTTCCGCGATCAGATACGTCGCTCGGAGACAGAGAAGGCCAAGGCAGAGGCGTGCTTGCAGTGTCTGCGCGACGGCGGCATCAATGTGGACGAATGGGTACAGGAGGCGGAGATTATGGGCGTACAGGAGCTCACACGCTCTGCCAGCTCCATATCGATGCGCACCGATGCTTCTGGCCAGGGCGAAAATCCCAGCTCTGATTCCTTCTACGACAGCGACAAGGAGGACGGTGCCACAGCTGTGGCTGCCACGAAGCCTAAGCAGGACCAGCAGCTCTCGCGGGATCGTACCTTCAGCGACAGCGAAGATGAGGCCGAGGAGCGCGAACGAGCACAGCCATCAGCCGCGGCTCCAGTGCAAATGTCCAGCGGATGGGATGATCCGACCGAGGTTAATTGGGACGAAGGAGAGGATGACAAGGATGAGCCGATTGTACCGGAGCCCAAGGAGGCGATCTTCAAGTGCACAGCGCTCTATAGCTATACGGTGAGTGGGAGAATATTTAAGAAAAATAGAAGAGACTTTAATCTACTGCTTGCTTACCCTTTTTCAGGCTCAAAATCCGGATGAGTTGACCATTGTGGAGAACGAACAGCTGGAAGTGGTTGGCGAAGGCGACGGCGATGGCTGGCTGCGTGCACGCAATTATCGCGGCGAGGAGGGCTACGTGCCGCACAATTATCTGGACATCGAGCAGGATGCGGCTGCTGATGGGGCTTTCAATGGTAGTTCTGCCAATCAATTGCGCACACAAATTTCATTCTCATCTGTCGATTATACTGTTGACAACGAAGATCAAACGGTGGACTCGATGCAATCGCCCGATCAGGTGTCGGTCATAATGGCGCCACAGAAGCGTGTCAAGTCCGACACCGAATGGTGTATTGCGCTCTACGACTACGATGCCACCGCCGAGGATGAGCTAACCTTCGAGGAGGGCGACAAGATTAAGATCATAACAAAGACGGCGCACGGCGTCGACGACGGCTGGTGGGAGGGTGAACTGGATGGCAAATTTGGCAATTTCCCATCGCTGGTCGTGGAGGAATGCGATGAGAACGGTGAGCCACTCAGTGACGGCGATGGCGATGAATCCCCACCACCCACAGCTGCGCCCAGCTTTGCGTTGCCCCCAGCGCCCGCATTGCCGCCAGAGTACGCCCACGAGCTAACAGACATAACGGAGGATATGTTTGCCTCACAGGATACAGCAGGTGAGTGAGATTGCCAAAGAGCGTTCACGTGGTATATACAATACGTCTCTCTCCCTCTCGTCGTGTCTTCCTGCCGCACTCTAGATGAGGATCGGGATAGTGGCTATATACCTAATGGCGCCGGCGTACCCAGCATGCCTCCGCCAGGTAATTCATTCTATATGAACAAATTATCTACGCTCTACTTCACTTTCTCTCTCTCTCTCTCTTATCAAAGACTTTCTCTTTATACAACACATCCATATCCGATTTACTCTCTCTCTATAAATATATACTATATATATTTTTTTTGTTTCACCTAAAACTAAATAAAACAAAAATACTCGAAGTACTTTTGATACCTGCTTCTATATTCTCTAGAGGTAGCCAAAACGTAATCTTCAACTGCAGCTCGTCCAACTACTAACCAACCAACCACTAACTACCAATTACTACCAAAAAACCACCATCACAACCACCTCAACCACCACCACCTTGACTCCACCTTCACTCACTGTAACTATTCTTCGTAACACTCTCCGTTTATTGTGCTATCGAAACAGAAATCTCGAATTATGTGTCCTTTGCAAGCCAATGAATAAGCTAAACGAAAACTAAGAACTAAAAACCAATTTTTTACAGTGTACTTTAGGCTGCTTAACAACGTGTCTCCTCCTCTTCGTGTGTGTTGGTGTTTCCTGCTATGCTACTAATTACGATCTCGATATATTACGATTACGATCTTTCAATATTTCGACTATTCATTAACCAGATTTTCAATAATTTTTTATTTTTCTCTAATTTGTAGTAAATATTTTGTGTAATTTTTTGTTTAGCACTAATTTTTGACTTGATATTGGTATTATTCACAATTTGTATTTACTTTTCGCTCAGTGTAAGAAGCTGCAATTCGTGTTTAAATGGTTTTAACTTTATTCCAAAATATGATAATTATATATGTGTGATATATGATATCTTCTCTATCTCTGATCTTCCAGTTTTCTCTATTAACTATCTTTGATATTGTTGTACATAAAATTGGAACTCTTTCTGTATTAATAGTTTGTAGTTTATGTTTATTAAAAACTTTTTTTGTTTGCCGACTTTTCAAAAGTTGAGAAGTAAGCACAGTGGAGGCGTTTTAAGATGAAAGATGTGTCGAAACCCCTTACAAACCAAACTTCTTTTGCTTAAAGACAATCCAAAATACCTTGCAGTTTACAGAAAAAAAAAGAATCTGTTTTTACTGACAACTTTTTTGATACTATACTTTACATATTGGAAATCTGTCCGAAATACCCTGTTATTTATAATCAAAAATTCCTTTGAATGTTCAATTATATTCCACTATATATATTCAAGTTTATATCTTTAGATCGTATAACTTCTTTTGACTTAAGACATTATTAACTTGGTAGATTCCCTATATATATCTTCAATATAATCTTTCATTTCGATCGACAGCTTTGACCTTTTTATCACTCGTAAGCCTCTTCAGCTCTACGAGCTTTCGACTTTATAATATTTGAAAGTATTTGCTGTAGACTTTATCGAAACTGTTGTCTACTATATGTAGCATGTGCATGGTTCTCCCCTCAAACTGAATTTCCAATCCGTTGCCCTATTTTTGTATTTGTGTTATAATCCCTTTAGTTTAAATCCGTATCCTTGTATATATATTTCTTGATTCTTGTACCCTTTGAATTGAGCCCTGCAATATTCAATTGTATTCTCATCGCTCTACTCACTCGATAAAGGGTTATCAAAATATGTGAAATAAATAACAAAATATACTAAAATCGTATTGCGATCAAATTGATTAAATAAATTCTCTTCTCTCATTTATATTTAATGCTAACGCAGTGCTTATACAAGAGCCTGGCATGGAGGTAACTAGACGAAGAACCTTTCCCATTTATTTAAATTATTCAATTACAATAATTTGTAAATTTTATTAACTCTGTACATTTTCGTTTCATTGCAGGACGATTTCAGCGACGATGAGAAGCCTCCGCCGTCTTTGCCGCCACCGCAGTTGGTCAAGCCTGGGGGCGTGGCCGCTGGTGGAAATGTGGGGGGCGTTGCGAATACTTTGAACTTAGGTATGGCACAAATAATTGTTACCGCTGCAACCCCAATGGTTGAAGACGGTGCCGATAAATCTTTCCCACCAGTAGGAGAGAGCGACAAAACAGAATCGCAACCAGCAAAGGAACAGCAACCGGATGTGGAGAAAAAGGCCAAGCCAAAGCCAGACATTGTGCCCAAGCCATCGGCAGCGAAAATCGCGGCCCACAAGCAGCCGCCAAAAGAAGGTAATGTTGGTAGAAGTGACGAAGTGGAGGATCAAGTGGCTTCTGCTGTAACCATAACACTGACCGAGTATCATGTATCAGCAGAGGATGAACATCAATCTTTCGATTCGGCTGATGGGACAGTAGCTGTAGTGCAGCAGCCCGAGGATCCGTTTGTTGAGAAATCTGCTGCAGGTGCGGCTCCAGCTGTTGCTGCTGCCGCTGAAGGTGCCAGTGCGGGATTCGAGGCGGACTTTGAGGCCAATTTCGATGCAAATTTCGATGATGCGTTTGCTGGCAGTGGATCAGGGGCAGGAGAAGGAGTGGGAGGCGGAGGAGGTGGCGGTGGCGGTGGTCAGTCAACCGGCTTGGATATGAACCCCGAGGCACAAGCAGAGGATGTTATTGAAGCACCCAAACAGGTGGTTGGCGGTCGAGCCAGCATACCCGAAGAATTAGACTCGAATCAATTGGCACGCCTAGAGAATCTAAAGGAATCGAATGCCTAAGCGCCGCAGGCCCATTCAAACTTCCTGGCTAATTAAATGTTGTTCGTTATAAACTAGGGCACATACCATTGAGCACGATCTATATATATATGTGTTATATATGGAGACTATACCAGATGCGCTCACAGCTGAAAATCACACGGTATCGAAAACCTCACAGCACCAGACACCAAATACTCAAAACAGAACGGGTCTTCACACAATAAACAATATACGATATATCTAATACAAAGAATAATCTAATACAACGATGCCATAGTGTAAACAGCTCAATAGAACAGGCCCATATATATGCATATATGCATATATGCATACTAACTGAATAATATATAGATATATATGTATGTATGTATATTTGTATGCTGGTGTTGTAGTTCTCTCAGTCTCTGAATTGGATATTCGAATATCAGCTTATTATCGAGCAATAATATATATATATATAAATGTATGTATATATCTAAGTCAACATAAACTAGTTAAAAGACAAAATTAAATATATATACTTTAATTACGCTTTATTAACAGTACGAATACCAGCCAAAAGCAATTTCTACTCATAGTTCAAGTTCTGTTGCGAAAGTAAAAGACCAGAAAAGTAAACGAAAATATACTCATTGTTAGCACTAGGAATTGTTGCATAGACAAATTCCTCATCATCTAGATTGCTTCAAATACAAATACATATATACGTATGTTTTCTGATTTCTTTAACTATATATTGTTGTACACTGTTATCAAAAAGAAAAGAAAATATTAAGAAGAACAGGAGGTCTTCATCAATTAGTTCAATGTGTTAGCAATTTAGTTCAAATATATTTAATTGGTTTATACTATACCTGAAATGCCTATTCAAATTTCGCGAATCATCTAGTTAAAATACTCAAATATGAGCAACTCTCTTAGTATATATATATATATATATATATATATATAAATAAATATATATGTATATGACATAAATATAAATTAAATATACCACAATGTATTGTATGTTAATTTTCCAGTGAAACAATTAAAGTTCATGTCATAAGCAAAACAACTTCTGTTTAATGGATTAATCAATAAATTAACATTTCAAAACAACAAAAAATGTGAACATTTCTATGTAGTGTAAAAGAAGTAAGTAAGCAATATATAGTATGTTAAATTAAATATTTAAATTCATATTGCTGATAGAGGATGCCCAAGAAAAAACAAAATGGCGAAAATTTCCTTAGTTTTGATAAGACTCTGTAGCTTTAAGCTGTGTGAACTGTGAGCCATTACCCGTTTTGCATATACCGAAGATAAGACTAGTAATGGATCATATAATTTCTGCGGACTAAGAATTATCAATTATTCAATATGCATTAACAAAGCCAACGCAGTGAACTTTACTTAAATGCGCTTAACTTTACTTATTATTTAAATAATAATAATAATAAATAATAATTAAAAATCTTACAAAGAACTAAAAAAACATTTGTTGAATAAATAACATAATAAATTAATAATAATAATAAATATATAATATTAACAATAATAACTTATGTAAAATGCAATAAACAAACGCAAAACTTATAATATATTTAAGCAACACCACACTGCACCACACACTTCGAGCCTCGGCACTGGACTGATCAGAGCCGGCAGCTGCATCGACTTTTATAGCTGACAAAAGGTCACTCAAAATTAGAGCACAGCACTGTAGCTCTTTAGCGCGCACTCAGCAGGTAGACTGGGCTATGGGCATTGAGTGTGAAAAATATGTGATCTTGTTCAGTGGATCTCTCGTTACGGTGCTCTTAAAATCGAATATAATGTGTATTCTCTCTGCCAACTCTGCCAAAAGAATTCCAGAGAAGTTATTAGAATGTTTAATATCAAGTCTTGTGAAGAAAACAATTTGCAATATAATTTATGTTTTTTCATATCTTTATTCGTATTCGCTTCATTTGCAATATTATAATAATTATCTTCATTTTTTGTTTGCTTTGTTTTGCTTTTGGTTTGGATGTTCTCCCATTTCATTTAGCATTCAACTTAAGTTTATAGGTTCTTTTTGTTTTTGTTCTTTCCGTAACATTTATTGCGTGTTGTTATGTGTGTATTTATTTGTTCTTTATACGCTATAGATATTTCATTATATTATTATTTTTTCCTTTTTGTTTTTATTTATTTATTTATTTTTTGTTTGTTTTGTTTTTAGTTTTATTTATATAACGAAATTAACACAGTCAAAATTTGTGATCAGTGATCAATCATTACATACTCATTACGTTTTAAATTATTTCTCATTATAATATTTATCATTTTTTTTTTCTTTTTTTTTTTGGATTTTGTTTTTTTTATGCATTGAACAGTTACATAATGCTGGCTTAACTACGATTTCTTCTGGGGTATTTTTATACTGGATTGATTATTGATTGAGCAACAAAAACGTGCATCGGTAGGGAATAACCAAACTTAGATGATGAGGGAGAGAGAGAGAGAGAGTTTTGAAAATATAATTGACGAGAGTTTGAGCTGTAGATGAGATGAGAGAAACTGAAAAGTGATCATAAGACAAATTGAGAATTGACTGCTCCGTGGGAGTTGAGTTGAGTTGAGTTGAGATTGAGTTAGAGTTAGAGTTTTTCTCGCTGACTGCTGTTAATCATAACGAATCGTTCATTTATTGCAATTAGGAACTTTATTAATGGACGGATAAACAAAATAATAACAATAGATACATTATATCAGCTGGTTAATGGCAGCTCATGATGGATGTGAAAGAGTTTGAAGAAAATTTGAAAGAAAACTACAAAAATGCAGCGAGTTGTGCTAAGGATTTTTCTTCGTTTTTCGTTCATCTTCTTCTTCTTTAAGGATGGTATGCTGTTAACAATAATTGAGCAACAAATCAAATTAAACATTTAGTTAACAAGACTTAAGTTGTATAATTATTTATAATTCTAAACTTTGTGCTCAACTGAAAGGTAATCAAAAAGATGTACAACCATAAGTATGTGTGTCTGTGTTTGTGTGTGTTAATGTATGTGTGTTAATTATTCAATTTCATTTTGCAGTTTATTTTGTGCAATTATCCAATTGATTTTTTTGTTATTTAATTTTATATTGTTTCTATATATGTTTTAAAGAATTATAATTGTTTTTTGTTATATATACTTTTTTGCATTAAAAAATGTTTTTCCTTTTGGTTTTTTTTTTTGGTGCGCCTTTAATGAATGGGTGTGCGTATATGTGTGTGTGTGTATGTGTATGTGTGTTAGATTTAATTCTTCTTTAACTAAATGCCTTAAGTTCTTAACTGTTTTTCGTTTGCTTATCTATATACTTTAGAATTTCATTTTGTTGAGACCATCATACATACATATATAATATACATACAATTTGTATTTATACATCATTACGCACATACATGATGTAATTGTTACATCATGCACATACAACTCTCATTATATGTATACATATTTATCATAATCATTTTTGTTTGTTTTTTTTTTTTTTGTGTGTTGGTGCCGCTCTCTAAAAAAACGGCACCAAAAATGCTTCAAACATTTCTTTTTTATATAATTTTTTTTTATATTTATATATATATTGTTGTGTATATTTTTGCGGGGCTTGTGTCATTATTTGTCCTAAATGCTTTGCCCTTTTTGCTTTTAAATTTCTTTCCTTTTTGTTTGCTGTTTTTAAAAATATTCTTAAACATTTCCATTTAAAAAATTTTCACTATAGCCAAACTAAATATTTTCG
This sequence comes from Drosophila aldrichi, assembly GCA_035045965.1. Classification (NCBI taxonomy): domain Eukaryota; kingdom Metazoa; phylum Arthropoda; class Insecta; order Diptera; family Drosophilidae; genus Drosophila; species Drosophila aldrichi. Next base: position 11,987,562 of record JAWNOM010000501.1, read on the forward strand.
ATTTTCGATTCTCGACAAATGATACCGTTAACTAGGTGTAGAGTAAAAAAGAATACGAAAAGTAAATATATTAACTTAATTAGTTTTGTTTATTTAAAAATTCTCAGCTATTTTTTTTTTGCTTTCTTCTTTTTCTTTTATAACTAAAGTTTTTTTTTTTTTTTTTTGGAAATACGCTCCGAAACCGTTGAGCAGCTATTTGTTGTTGTTATCGATTTTGTAATCGGTTTGTTGTTGTTATCGTTACAGTTAAACCTTTCACATAACACGCACTTAACGCAATTTAGAAACATTTTGATTTAACTATTTTTTTCGCTCGGTCATATATATATATATATATATATATCTATATAATTGCATTCCGACACCTGTATAGCTACAAAATATACATATAGTATATGCCCAGTTATACTTATATATATTTATGTTATCACCGATTTCACTTGATGTCGAGTTGAGTCTGTGTGTGTAGGTGTGGGTGTAGGTGAGTGTGTTCTGAAAAAATTCTGTGTGTATTTCTGTGTCTAAGCTTAAATTTGAGTTTTGTATGTTTCACTGTATTTGCTGCTTCTACTAACTCTGCTGTTTCTTATTTCATTAAATTTTTCTATTTATTGGTGTAAATCAATTGCAGTTGCTTTTTTATTTTGTTAGGTCAAATCCTAAGTAGCTAAGTACCACCTGGCTCAACTGGTTCAATACAAAAATCTAGGTAAAAGTTCTTCAATTGGTTACACTTTTACGAGTGTGTATGTTTATTAGTACGTGTGTGTGTGTGTGTGTCGGATTGTGTGTTTGTCTGTCTAGAAAGTTAATAAAGTAATTTTCGCTTGTTGTTGTTGTTACATTCAGATTATTATTAGTTAGGGTATGTTTTAGGTTAAGTGTATGTATATATATATAGGGTATTTCCTTTCATTCATTGTTGACTGTGTAGATTATACATATATATATATATATGCAATGATCTATGTATATATAGATAGATATATACTTTATATATTCCTCATTTTATCGACAGTCTTGCGCCTAGAATTGTGTATTTTTGTTTGCTTATAACTGCCAGTGTACCTTATTATGGGAGTACTTTTTGCATATAGTCTATATAAAATTAATTGTTTATTCCTTCTCTTTTTTCTCATTTTTCTCTTTTTTTTTTGTTTGTTTTTTCTTTCTTTTGGTTTACATATAAAAAACTCGTGCTACATATAGGTGCTTAAATACGTTATGTTATTGTATATACTCATTGCATAAAGTACATCCATACATTCATATAAATATGTAGATGTGTGTTAGTGTATGTGTGTGTGTGTGTGTGTGTGTTATGTATTTATATAATAGTTATGCTCATAATACATATACATAAATATTTTAGTTGCTACTCATATGGTGTATACCTCAGCATTAGCTATATATATGTATGTATATATAACTCTCAGCTAACTGTACAAAAAAACCTGCGCTGCCTCAGCTTCGTCTTATCATAACTAAGAAATTAAAACGTTACGTTGATATAGTATTTAATTATCATTAAATTTAGTCAGTATTGTGCTAGGTTTTGGTATTCACAAACTTAAAATTCACATTTTGAACTAAAATGAAAAATTTCATTGAGGAACTTTACCAAAACTTCAAATATATGTATGTATGTATATGTGTCCGTATGTATGTATGTGTATTAGTGTGTATATTTGTCTTTTACTAAGCTTAAATGGTGCATTGTTTATGTTTGTTTGTTTATCAGCTAGATTTAGCGCTTTATTGACTGCTTGAACATGTTTTGTATTTAACTAGCTGTAATTACATTAACTAATATTTAATTAATTGTTTTAATTGTTGTTTTTTTTTTTAACTTTAATTTAACTTACTTTTTGCGAAGTTTTGCTCCTACTTTGTGTGTGTGTGTGTGTGTGTGTGTGTTTAGTGTGTATTTCTTGAGTTTTATTTACAATTGTTTCTCTTCCTCTTTGGAAAATAAATATTTTATAAATCTCCCCAATTAAACTAACGTCTAACACCTTATACTTAGTATTTCTTTTGTTTTTGTGTGTTGCTTAGTGTCTAAGTTTTTGTTTAGGCAGTTTTTTTTCATTCAAATTTGTGTACATACATATACATATACATATGTATACGTATATCGCTATTTTTGTTCTTTCTTTCGTTACGTAACTCGTCTATTGGATTTAGTTTTAGAGTGCAATTAAAATATGTTTTTAGTTCATGTGTTGTTGTTTTTTTTCCGTTTTTATATAAAATTGGTAAAACTAAAATCAATTTTTATTAAAAATCGAATTATATCAACTATTTTTTGTATATATATCTGTCCGATGCCTTTCGCTTACAAAAGGTGCCCTTGAAAGTAATTTGTTTCTGTATAATTTGTTCATGTGCAAATTATTTAAAAATTCTTTTCTTTTCATTTATATATATTTATTACCTTTTTTTATAAATATTATGGTCGAGTAGTTTAAATTAAATGATTTGATTAATTTGCAAAATTTGTTCTTTTGACATTTCCTACAAAATTTGGCCATTTTTCTTGGAAGCGCTAAAAAGTGTTCAGTTTTAAGAAATCAAGAAACCTATATATTTAAAGGGGTATTATAGTAGATGAGTTGTGCATTTAATATATAAGGGGGTTTCATAAACCATAAACTAAATTAAGTTGGTTTTCTTTTGCCTAAATTAAGGAAGACCATTTGACTGTCTGCTTAGGGGAAGTAATGTCAAAGTAAATAAGTAAGTATGTGTACGCTCTAGTCGGTGTGGTCACGACTAGAATATACCCTGACCTCTTTACAGAAACATTCCAGCTGTCATGACTGTGAGTTAAATATGAAAATTAAGAGAGTCTAGACAAGTAATGAAGAAATGATAGAGGATGCCAGTTTTTATAGTAGAAAAAAAAATATAGGACTACAGCATATTGATATTCCTACTTTCTGATTTCGAAACGGACAAACGACATACTAAATTAGGGTTATAGCGAGGTCTATATATTATAGATTTTCCGTAGCTTTCACATACTAAGAAAACTCATGGCGTTCAAAAACTTTTTGAAGTATATCGAAAATTGAAAATTAATTGAGAAACAAAAAAAATTTATCCAAACAATTTGCTATTCTTCTTTTACTTTTTTCCATTTTGATTTATTAACTTGTTTATATGATTCATTTTCTATATATTTAATTGCATTGGGTGTCCTTAAAATTGGAATTATGTGAGTCGGAAATAAATTTGTTTGACTGTGCTTTCATTGTTGTTACTTTTTTTTGGTTTTTTGTATTTTTTTTTTCTTTTTGGTGTATTCATTTTTGCTATTTGTTCCGTTTTTCTTTTGCTTAATTCTTTCATTAATCTAATCGTTTTTTTTTTGTTTTTTTTTTTTATTGTTTAATTATTAATAATTATTAATTAATTTGCTGCTTCTTCGGCTGTTTCAGTTTATATTTTTTCTACTATTTGCTATACGCTGCTGCTTTTGATTATTCATCGTGTTCTTTTGCATTCTCCTCTTCTTATTAATGCTTATATATTTAAATATATATATGTATATATATATTTAATTTCCTTTTAGTTTACGTAAATCTATTTAACAATATTCTTTGCTCTCGTCCGTAATATGTGTGTCTTTTTCATCCATTTCGGTTTACATTTCCTTTTTATCATTATTATTTTTATTAGTATTTAACAATAATATGTTGCCTTTTGCATTTTACCATATCTCTAGTTAAAATTACTTTTGGTTAATGATTTTTGTTTTAACTTTATTTTTCAGCGCGTTGCACAGTTTAACTCTCTCGTGCGCTGTTGTCTCACTTGTTGCCTCCGGCCCGGCTCCGTTTTCGGCTCTGCGCCACCCTTAGGGGGCATGGCCGCTTATTCCTCGCCGAGCAGGACAAGATCATCGGCAACGACATCGCTAACGTGCAGGTAGATAATCCAGTACATCAGATTGAAGCAAACAAAGCACACGGGAAACACAATGCGCGAATATTTGTCAATATCCGAAGGCGTAATGCCCAACAGTTTGTTGATATCCTGTGGGGAAATAATATACAATTTATTAATATTAAACATTATATATATATATATCATAATATAATAATACAAATATACAAAAATAAGTAGGAGTGGGCATTTCATGCCATTTTGAAATTGGCCCATTTACTGTTTTTATTCTCCCACTTGGATGGATACTCATTAAAAAATATAGGGTATACTAGCTATAATCATCTTTAAATATTTAAAACTAGGGATTTTCACCTTTTTTACTTTGCCCGGATGTAATAGATGTGCTGGCACGGCCGCCTCCGGGTCGCCGCCAGCATCTGGAGGTCCGCCACCTCCACCGCCGCCGCCGCCTCCGCCACCACCGCCGCCGGGTCCGCCAGGACCGCCGGGCACCGGGCCGGGTCCATGGGGCTGGGGGCCACCTCGGCCACCATTCACCGTATTCTCCAGAGTGCCGCCCTTGGAGTGTGCCTTGGGGTCGTGGACCTTGAATCTCACCTCCTGGAACAAGGGTCCCACTATCGAGCAACCGCGCGTACCAACGTTTTGTTGGATATTTGTAAAGCCGATTGGGCGGTTACTCACTGTTTGTTTGGGCGCATGCGGATGACCATGGCTGTGGGCATGATGACCATGCCCATGTCCATGCTCAGGACCGGGTCCGCCTCCGACATTCGGATTCGGATTGGCCTGCTGCTGCACACCATCTAATTGTTGCTTTTTCTGCTCAGCTATCTTTTGGATCGCCATAAATCTTTGTTTTCGCATTTGAATTCGTTTTGCCATATAGCCGACGGTGGCGTATTCTACGATTGCGATATGATATATATTGGATAGTGGATACAGTTTCGAATTGAGTCAGTTTTTTGTTTTTTTAGAGAATTGATTGCGATTAAGAATTTTGATAATGGTTTAGAACGAACGGTTGCGGGCGGTACGTGGTGTGTGGGGAGGAAATTTTGTTGTTGTTGGGGATTTTTGATGCGGATGCATAATAAAATTTTGAATCAAGTCCGCGTTCCAGATGAGATTTTTGATGATGTTGAATAATTGTTGTTGTTGTTGTTGTTGGTGGTTATTGTAGTTGTTATTGTTGTAGTTGTAGTTGTTGTCAAATAGTTGAATTGTTGTTGCACAGTTTTGGTAATTTTGAAGTACGGTTTTTGGAACGGTAAATGGAGGGAAAATGGAGCGTTGTTGTAAAATATTAATTTTTTTGTTTGGCATTCATTTATATATGTACGCAAAAGTACATATAGATATATATACATATATATGTATATGGGTGTGCACAAATAGTTATGCAATTATATACGTATATGTATGTATATATACATATATGTGAAGAAAGATTAATAGAAAAATAAGAAATTTGTGACTTATAAAAATTTTGATATATGTTAATATATGTACATGAATTTGTCTTCGGGTTGGCATATTAAATCAAAAGTGGAAAAGTGTTGGGGTTACGGGATAAAAGCACTACAGTTAAAAAAGGCAGACGAGAATGCCCGACTGGTGGATACCCTGTACCGGAAGGTTTAACTGTTTTTCTTGGCATAACTGATGGAAAATAATTGCAAAAAGTTTACAGAAGCTATAAATACAAATGCAATATTGATAAATGGGTAAAGGGATGTTAATGAAATATTGTACATTTACAAAATGGATTTAATTCCTCCAAGTTGTTGGAAATTGAAGATAACTATCATATCTGAATGTTGTGTATAGAGTATAGAGTATATATAGAAAATAATTGATTCTATATAGAATAAGTGGAAGAAGGAGTTGTACCATAAGCTGCATATAGAGATACGACGGAATATATATAACAAGTTAATAATATATACTATTTAGTATTTATCAAAATATTAGTACTATAAAAGTATCATATATGATTTTGGAGCAATTCAGAAATAAAATGTAAAGTTGATTATAAAGATATTTCATTGCACATATCGGCATTGATCTAGAGTCTAGGAACTAGAAATAAAAGCTAGACTCATATCCAGAACAAATCGCATACATATATATACATATGTATCTGTATATCTTTGAATAAGAAATATCTTAAAGAATTGTATTCTTTACTTATTTAAGAACTAGTTACATTTTTCATTTGCTAATTTTCCTCAATTTTCCAAGGTACAGGGTATAAATAAGCAACGTCACTTGTATGGTGTGGTTGTTGTTATTGTTATTGTTGTAGTTGGTAGTGAAATAAAAACTGAATAAATTTCATATTCTGTACGTTAGCCAAGCAACAAAAAAATATTGTGAGTAAAGCAAGTGTAGAGTGTGTATGAGAGGTAAATACAGACAGAGTAAGATAGATAGAGAGCAATAAAGGTGTAACGGCTAAACGTGTGTATGTGTGTGAGAGTGTGAGTGTGAGTGTGAGTGTGCGAGTTTGTATGCGTGTGTATGTGTATGTGTGTGTGCTTTGTCAGTATATCTGTCTGTCTGCTGCAAATGTTATTTGTTGCTGTTGTTGTATTTGTTATTGTTGTAGTGGCTGTTATTGTTTGTTGTTGTTGTTTTGAAATGAGTGAAGGAATATATATATATGTATGTTATCTACATATATATATATATATATAAAATACAGGTTAATTTGTTAGCCAAATGATTTATGTATAAAATTTTTTATATCTGCAGTCTGAGAAACCATCATTCAAGGAAAATGTTGATGTGCGTGCCTCAAATGCAAATTCATTGAACAATCGCCTCTGGTAGGGGATCTCGGTGGGCGGGTCGGAGGGTCACATCCTTATATATATATGTATATTACATATATGGAATGTACACACATACACACACAATTTCCAGCTTTTCGTTTTATGTCATATATATTTTGTATGGTTATGAGACTCCTTAAGTAGAAAGGACATGCAGGGATCACAAATGAGATCCACTTACACTGTAAGCTATATGTAGTTTAGATTTGGAATAGGGTATATACTTTTCTTTACTTTTTGAGGAAGTTGACTATATAGTTTCATAGAACATTTAAACGAAACAAGTTTACTTACCCAGTTCCAGAGCGCCTTTGCTGTAATATATATATGTATATGGGATAGAGAATAGCTAACATATCTTACCGAACCTCAAATTGTTTATACATAGATATTTATTGCTTTGGCATTAGCATTTGCGATTGTCATGTCTGCGACATACATTCAAATGCCACAGACTTGACAAGCCAAATGCTCAAATATATCTATGATTTTATATATATTTTGTTGAGGTATGATTCATAGATCTTCAGCTAGACGTGGTCATTCTTCTTCTTCTTCTTTGAAGACTATATACAGTGTTGTGATTTTTGTTATCTTTCTATATATATTATATTATATTCAATTCAATCGCGACTCAAGCCAGGTGTGACGCAAGGCATGCTGTTATCATTTTTATGCGCTCGGTTTTTAGCTCGTACCCCTGGGCTGGAGTTTTTATTATTATTGTTTTGAATTCATGGCGTTTTTCAGATTAAAAATTTTTTTTTATATAGTATGTAGTATGTTGAGTAGCTTTAGTTGTAGGCTGTTTCGTAGGCTTTGCGTTTTATTATATATATATATATATTTTTTTTTTTTTGAGTGGAAGCTGGGCGTATATTAATATCTGGGTACCATTGCAGGTTGAAATGTGTTCGCTCATGTGCATTCTCTATGCAGTTATCATGATGAAAAATTATTTTCATTTTAAGCTTTAGTCGGTTTTTTGGTAATTGTTTTTTTGTGGAACACAATGTCAACCTGGAGGCGTCTACGAGAGTACAAGTACGAGTAAAGCTAAAGCTAAAATAATTTTTTTTTTGGCATATAAACTTTAGGTTTTTTGCAGAAGCATGCTTCGATTTTAGTTGGGTTTTTGTTTTAAGTTTCTATAAGCTCTGCAGGTGTATTAACTAACTGTATTGAGTGCATGTGTGTCTTTGTGTGTGTGGATGTGTGTACGTGTATGTGTGTGTGTGTGTGCAAAACTTTTCGCTTGGAAATTTTGTGGCCCCTACTGTTCAGGTAGCGCGTATCTATGAATTTGCATACATTTTCTTTGGATGATAGTTGCATTGTTTCTTTGTATAGAAAAATTAACAATAACATACAAATACGAAAAAAGAGATTTTTTCTTTTTTTTTTTAGATTTTTTTTTTCATTGTTGACCTGAGTTGAGAGTTTTTTTTGTAGGTAAAAGTGTGAGTTGTTGCTTAAGATGTTAGGATTTTAAGAGAGAAAGTTAAAGTTAGAGCATTGGACTGGACTGTAGTATAAGTGCTTGAAATATATTTTTTCAACAATTCGATCGAAATTTTGTATATACATAGACATTGAAATTTTGTTAAATATAGTTCAAGCATATTAAAAAATATATTGATTTTTGTTTTGTTTGTTTTTTTTTTTTAATGAATATAGTTTGAAACTACGCAAAAAAGTTGGAAAATTCAAGTAAAACAATATTCTTCAAAATTTACTTGAATTTTTTTGATTGTATGTGTGTTTTTTGCTGTAAAAAATTAAAAGACTGTTGAAAGATAGTGTATTTGTAGTTGTGGTATTTTTTGATATGCTGCAAAACGCTAAGCGAAGTGTTTTTCTTTTCTTTTTTTTTGAAAGAATTAGATTGGCATTTCGGCTTGTTCGGGAGCCTTTAGCCAAGGAAAAATTAAAAAATAAAATGAGAAATTGTAAAATTTTGATAAATAAAGCAACACACATAAATGTAGGGTATATATATGTGTGTGTGTAGTACTAGATGCTTATGTGTGTGTGTGTTGGCTACTTGGATTTGGATTGTGTTGTTGTTGTTTGGTAAATGTTAGTTTTTTAGTTGAGGTTTATATTTTTTGTCGCTAGATTTTGTTTACCCAGTAGACTGGCAAAGACCATAACGAAGCATGTTCCCAGATAGACGTCAATCGATTTGACGTACGAAATCTTTGGCAGCGCCGCATTTGTTGACGACATCAACGTTGTCATTGTCAACACGGTTGTCACACCGAGCGCCACACGCGCCGGCGTTGCATTGCGATTGAGCCAAAATGATACCCATGATATAATAACGATCAGTCCAGAGGGTATGTAGATTTGTATAAGATAATAGCCCATCGATCGCACGAATTGTATTTCGCAGGCTAAACGCGAATAGTTTCCTGTTTATTACCAATTGTCGGTATTCATTTCATCAGTCATGAGTCATTAATTATTAGTCATTAGTCGTTAGTCATTAGTCATTAGTCATCAGTCATTAGTCATTAGTCATTAGACATTAGTCATTAGTCAATAGTCATTAGTCATTAGTCATTAGTCATTAGTCATTAGTCATTAGTCATTAGTCATTAGTCATTAGTCATTAGTCATTAGTCGTTAGTGATTAGTCATTAGTCATTAGTCATTAGTCGTTAGTCGTTAGTCATTAGTCATTAGTCATTAGTCATTAGTCATTAGTCATTAGTCATTAGTCATTAGTCATTAGTCGTTAGTCATTAGTCATTAGCCATTAGTCATTAGTCATTAGTCATTAATATTTTTATACAAACAAATTTTGTAATTGCCGACAATGCGTTGTTTTTTTTTAGGAAGAAAGAGAGCAAAAAAGAGCAAAGAGTAAAAATATTATTAGTAAATGTTTCACTATAATTCTATGTAATTTATTTACTAAACAAAATTTAAGTTTATATATAGCACTTATTAAAAACAAAAACAAATTAAGGCAAAATTTTAAAATTAATAACAGAAGATGAGCGCATTTAACTGTAGGAACTTTAGGGTTGCCTGCATGATAAGTCGATATAAATCGATAAAAACGCTTCGATTATTCAGATATTTATGTGTTAATTATGCAAGTTGATGATGATGTATTTGATTAGTAAGTAAAGTGAAAAAATAACATTATGATAATATGGGCTATATATGAATGTTTATGTTAGCTAGATATTTTCAAAATTGTGTTAAGTGCTAATTAGATGAAATATTTAACGCTTACTAGACTGAAAACTGTTAAGACGAATATGTTTAGGATATATTATTAATAAAAAATATTAAACTAAAAGTTACAAAAAGAACCAAAAGTTAACATGAGCAGGAGATAGAGAGCGAGCGAGAGCTAGCCTAAGGCGAAAATTATTGTGTTATTTTTTTTTTGGCCTGCGAGAATTTAGATTTATATATGTATATATTTTATTTTATATTTTTTTGAAAGGAAACTTTAAAGATGAGAGCATGCTTGGGAGGGCGTTTTGTATATTTTTCTATTTTTTACTTCTTGTTAGTTTTATATATATATATTAAATTATATATATAAGTATATAATTTTGTTAGATTTTGCTTGGATCTGCTAATTATTATGGAAAAAATTGGAATTTTATTTTAAAATTTCAAGTTTTTAAAATTCTAGTATTTTTGCAGTATATTTTTTTAGATGTGTATTTTTCTGTATTTCTTTTTACAATATTAATGTGATTTTGTTTTGCTGTTTGGTTTTGTTTCGGGTTATGCTAGTGAAAATATCGATAGCGTATTTAATTTGGCATTATAGTATTATTAACTAAATGTGACTAAGTTAATAATGTAATATAGTCATATATGTGTGTGTGTTTATGAAAAATATAATATATTGTTAATGCCAGGCATAAATCGAAAGGATGATTATCTAGGTATAAAAGCCATATAAAGTTAAGCATCGCTATTTTTTATTTGTATTGGTGTTCAATATATAGATATATAGAAGATATACGTATGTTTCTATTAATTTTTATTTTTGCATATATATATAAAGTTTACTCTTAGTGGTTGCAGGACACAAATGTCACTAATTCAATTTCAGTTTGATTTTGTTTGCTGTTTTTTTTTTCAATTTGATTTTTTTTTCGGTTTTTTATTATTATTATTATTTTTTTTTGTTGAAGTACGGAAAACTTTTCAATTGATGTTAGTTACTATTTCGATTCGCTTTGGCTTTGGCCAATTATTTAATTTTGTTTATGAACTAATGACGAAATGAAGATTTCGAAATTAAATAAATTTTAAAGGAAATAAATAAAATATATTGTTTACTAAATGAATATAAAGGAAAATAATTCAACTAGCTTAACATGCATTTTTTTTGCTCTTATATTAAAATATTGTATTTTTCGTCTTCTTTTATCTTATATTTTCATTTTCTATTGGATGGGCTATGTAGTATTTCTTGAATATTCTTGCAGTTGTTCTATTTGAACTCACTTGTTGAAGTGCCCTACTTTTGGAGTTAAAATCGATCGATTTTCTCAATTTATGTTGCTGTTTGGATAGGACGGGATATAATTAATTAAAAATATACATATTTTCCAATTATCAGCTAAGTAATATCCAGATCATTTCAATGAATCCGTCTTGAACATTATTTACTTTTTAGCAATATACAAACTGTATATAAAAATATATAATAAAAATCTCCTTTAAATCATGAAAGGATATCTGCAAAAATATGAAATATTCGGCATGCCGAACTCCTTTCTATTTCTATCTGATCTGCTGGTAATTTTTGAGCGTTAGTTGTAAATTGAGAGAAAGCAAAATATTTATGCTTAAGTACATGCATTTGTCATATGGCGACGCAATTTTCAAATGTAATCTCAGCAACTTGTCTGCTCAATATATGTATATGTATGTTGTAACCCGACTTTTCGTTCTAGGTAGATGAAGAAGTATACGAGTGCTTTATAAAAATATTATTTTGGGTTGTTATAAAGAATGAAAAAATGTTAAAAGTTAAGCAAAAAATCGAACTCAAGTTGAAAACGCAAAAATTAAATATATATATGAATATATATATATTTAGGCATAGGTAAAATCGTCATCAGCACTATTTTGTATATACATACATACGATGTATATGTGTGTAGATAAAGGTAAATATAAATAAGTATGTATATATACATATATATATTTAAATATATATGTATATCGATGTATGTATGTATAAAGTTAAAAGTAAAGTTTTAAAAAAATCGGTAACCGTCTACAGGTACCTGTGGTAAGACTGATCTCCATGGCCCTTTGACGATGACCCAAGACCTTAAATTGGGGCAGCGATACCTCGCTCGAGACACCAACAGAGTTCGGGCCCTCGTTCCATTTATAGCGTATGTCGCGCATCGTGTAGCCGACTATTTATATTTATATGTATATATATGTATAGTGTATATATATACATATAAGTTAATTGAATTTTAGAGTTTTATGTTGATTTGATTGTTATAATTTTTTTTTTTTTTTTTTTTTTTTTTTTTTTTTTTTTGGCGCAGTTCGATGTTGTGGTCGTTGTTGTAGTAGTTGTTCATTTGACGAAAAATATGCACAAAACAAAAAATACATTTCGTGAGACTATTAATGATTGGCAAAAAAAGAATTTCATAGTGAGTTTTATCAATTTTGTTCTTCTCATATATTCTTTAATTTTTTTATTATTTTTTTTTTTTATAATTAATAGTCTCATTCAGAACTTGTTGCTTAAAGTGTTGTCAAATATATTTTTTGATTTACATTTGTATAGATATAAGTATAGTTAAAATGTTGTTCATATATAATACAATATAGTACAGAGTATATGTATATATGTATATTATTTTACAGCATACAATAATTGGCTATTTTTTAAAAACTAAACTTAAAGCTACTGTTTGTTCTTATTGGCAGTAGTTTTTATTTTTTTTTAAATTTTATTTTTGTATTTTTTATTATATTAATTTTGTTTCACTTAAGCACACTAGAATAGCAGAAATAGGTGCTCTTGTGTATTCTGTTTATGAATAATATTGATATGTGTATCATAGTTTCAAGATTTATTGAATATTTTCTTGTTTATCGTTGTTGTTGGTAAGCCTACCCAAGCAAATGCGCTAAATTAAATCCAAATGAAAAAACTGTAGCTGAACTCGTAATTAAAAGTAAAAATATATATACTTTTATAGAGAGAAAGAGAGTTAACACTCGCAAACACGCCTAACAACATTTTCTAACACTTGTCTACAACTGCTGCGTACTGTTCTTAAGTAGTTTTGTTTATATATATACTATTATTAAATCATATGATGATGGCACAACAGAGGTTAGTAAAGGACACTCGAAACACAAGATATGTATATATATATGTATATGTATATACATATATATAAACATTTTTTAGTTAGTATAACAAGTTACAGTTAGCACTCGATATAGGTGAACACAAAACTAAAGAAAATGTGCATGTTGTTTGGTATATATTTTGATATATAGAGAGATATATATATATAAATGCGCTATAAACCTTTTTGAAAGGAAATTAAAACAGATTACGTAATAATGAAAGTAAATAAAAATAATGAAAAGTGTTTTTATTGTTTTTTATTTATTTTTTAGTCACAACAAAGAAAACTGTTTTGTGTGTGTTTCATTCACAATGTTTTGGTATTTGTTGTTTTTTTTTTTTTTGGATCTGTTTTTGGATTCTGGTATGAATTTGTAATGTATGGAGGGTACCTGTGGTTAGGTTTATTTCGGTCGCCCTCTGCCTGTGTCCCAAAACGCGGAACTGCGGTAGTTCGACCTCACTGCTCATTCCCACACTACTCAGTCCATCTCTCCAGAAATATCGGATATCTCTCATCGTGTAACCAACTGGATGCAGTTATTGTTGATGTTGTTGATGTAGTGGTAGTTGTTGTTGTTGCAAAAAGGGGGCAGGTGGTTAATTAATTATTGTAATTGTTGTTTGTTTCGTTTGTTGTTGTTTTGTGAAGGTGAAGGAGAGTTGACGATTTTAGTTCAATTTGATGAATAAGTTCAATTGTTTATTTTATGCTGCAGTTTAGGAATCAGGTTTAGTCGAATTGGTGAGTACAATTGTATGAACAGCTATTTAGCTTCAAAGAATATATGAACGAAAAACCAAGATGAATTGAACTATTTAATACCAACAAAAAGCGATTGAAGAGTATCACAGATTTGTTGAGCAAGTTAACTAGTTCACGTTTGCTAGTTCACGATTAGTAATATAAGCGTGTTAGTTGACGTTTACTGTTTCACTAGTCCACCACATTTATATTGCTTTCCAAGTTTAGCAGTTCCGATTTGATCACTTGTTCAATTGAACTTATTCTGAACGTCATGACAACTCTATTTTGTATAATAACAAAATTGTTTTCACTTTGGGGTGTTACAATTAGCTTAGACTTAAATTTTAAATAAGTTAAATATACAACTAGGGTGAGCGAGTGTTTTGACAAAGAATTTAATCATATTTCATATGTATTTACATAGAGATTGCTTGTGTGTGTATGTGTTTGTGAGATCTTTGTGTAAAAGCGTGCTATAAAAAGTTCGTTTTATAATATACATTGAATTGTTATAAAGTATATGGATATTTGCTATAATTTAAATCATTTTTTACTAAGCATATATATTTCTTCTTATTTGGTTCTTTTGGCTCTGTTCAAGTCGATCGATCACAATCACGAGCCTTCTGCGGTTGCTGTAAGTGAGAAGGCGACCGAAAACCAACCAATCTTATGAATTCATTCGCTTTACGATATAGATATACAGACATATATCATGTTAATTGATCTGCGAGATAGTTGTTGTTTTTGTTGATTTTTTTTATGCTTTTATTGGAGGGGCAGGGACACATGAATGAAACATGAGAATTAAAGAGTTGTACGTTGTATGGCTGCTGGATAATTGGCTTGAATAAAATTTTAGACGATTAAGTCTTAACTGATTTGGCGGCTGTGCAAACAATGGTCTCGAAAATCATAAACAACTTGGGCAATAGTATGTATATATATAAATATATATAAATAAATATATATAAATATATGTATATAAATATGTACGCAGTAAACACTATCTAGAGCTATGACGATTTTCAATTTACTATAGAGAAAACCCTTAAATTGATTTTGGACCCTGTATAACTAAAGTTTATTTCCTTTTTTACGATATGATATTCGATATACGGTATACGATTATTATTGTATGTTCTCTGCGTGTTTGTAGCGCTTATTTTAACACTTTTTGATTTATTATTTGCATTCTTTCAAATGTTTTTCTGCCCACACTGAACAAACAGCGCGTGGCCTTAAGCTTAGTGGCCAAAATTTTGTGCGGATGCAATTAGCTAAGGGCTATAAATATAAATATATATAAGATATAAAACAAAGCTATCGATATTTATCGTTTTGGTCGGGGCAGTTGAGTGTTACCCAGCACTAAGCACATCGGCACTTTACTTTGGCCACTTCTAGGGTTTTTGCTGATTAAGTGCTTCATATTCTGAATGAGTTCATTTCTTATCGATATATACATATTTTTTTTATATATATATTTATCGATATGCAAGTACATTTACAATTTTATTTTATATAGATATTAAAATTTTATTATTATTATTATTTTTTTGCCTTTCTTTATTGTAAAATTTGATTTGTTAAATAAATTAGCCATTGTACTTACAGCTTTCGATCTCAATGTGACAGAGCTGTCGATCCATTGGAAAATATTGCAGATTCATTGGACACGATGCGGTGATAGTCAATCTGGAAAGTTTTCATTTATGTTTTTGTTTTGTGGAATGGGAAGTTAATATAGAGAAGAAGATAATTAGTAAGTTTTTGAAAGAGTTGGTGAATGAACACAGCTAATGGTTACACAACAATTAAATAAGCAGAGGAGGAGTAAATAATTTACGACATTTAGTGGATTATTAGGGGGGGCGGGCAAAGTTGGTTTCTTTGTTTTTAATATATATAAATATATTTTTTGTTCTAGTAGAGCGAGTTCAATTGGATATGAGTTAACATTCATTTATATTTAATTGTTAAGAATCAACATTTGTAGTTTTTGTTAGTGATACGAGTGGCATTTGGTTATTTTTGTAGTTGAGTGAGGCGAGTGGCGCAGGGTAATTTAAAATTTTTATTTATTGTTATTAACATGAGGTTTGGTGACCTAAATACTACGTATACAAAATAGCATATATATTGTAGATATATTTATATAAATATAGTTTAGTTTTGAGTTGAGTTGAGTTTGGTTTGAGTTTGGAGTTTTTAGTCGGCTGCTGGTTTATTGATACATAGATTTTGGACAGATTCTTCGTTTAAAGGTAGTAGAAAATTGTATGCCCAGTAGCTACAGTAGCTACTGTGACCAGTGCGCAACCTTTTTGTGGTGTAAAAGACACATGAGATACTGCAACTGGTAACCTGCCTGAAGGGAGTTCCGAGCGGAAGGTTTTCTACAATTTCCTTTGCAAACTTCATTTTGTGCAATGAAATATGCAAAAGAAAAAATCAAATTTATTTTTATTTTTCATTTTAAGTACACTCGGAATATATATAGTAAGAATCGCCAACTTTTGATCGCTATCACTTTTGCCAATTGAACTCACTTGATTGAAAACTGTTTTTCATTTTGTTGAACTTTTCGTTTCATATCGATAAAAATATTTTTAAAATAATTTTAAATACAACATTTTTGTTTTTGGATTAGTAAATTACAACATCCATTTATACACACACATCAAAAAACAGTACAAAGTTGCAAAAAGGGTTAAGAAATAATTGAGAACAAAAGAATTTTTTTGATTTGTTAGTAAATATATATATTTTTTTTTTTACTGTTTGCAGTCAATAGTTTTGTTTTTTAATTAAAAATTTATTTTGTTTTTGTTTTTTGTTAGTTAGTTACACACATACACATATAGATTGTAAAAAATTTTAAAATTGCATATTGCATTGAATTTGCTGAAGATAGTTGATTTTTACCTAATACTTCTTGTTATCGATCCAGAATGATGCACACGAATGAATTCATTACTGGTTGTTGCAATGTGAAAATATGATTGTTTTTCATTTACAAAAAAGGTGTCAGGTACCCAAATATTCTTTATGAATTCTGATCCAACCGATAGTGTTTCTACACCAGGTCGTTTTCTATACGCTAAACGAGGATCGGTCCAAAATTGACGAAAGTAAAAATCCAATGTAAAGTCCTATATCGTATACGATAATCATACGTATTTGTTTGTTTGTTTGTTTTTTTTTTTTTTTTATATCGATTTCGATTTCAATTACAAAGTGGGAGCAAAAAGAGATGTTTGTTTCTTATTAGTAAACTTGATAGCAATTAGGACTAAATATTATATATATGTATAATAAAATAAAAATTATTGAATATGTAAAACTAAATCAATATAACTATATATAGAAAAGTAAGTTTTAGAAATTTGGTTTACAGAATTTCGGAAAATAGAATAATAGAAAATTTCGCACAGATTTAATAGAGTTCATATTATATATATGTATATTTATAGAGTTCGCTAATTATGAAAATCATAAATGCATTTTATATAAGACACAACACAAAAAAATACAAAAAATATATTGAAAATATTGTAAAAGTTAACAATATCGTGCAACAATTTATAAATATAATGGACTTGGACGGGGCTTTTCTTTTCATTTTTTACTTTTTTTTGGCAAGGGTGGGCTAAAAATACATTTAAGTTTCAGGCATGCAAAAACATCAATATCAATATTTTGGGCAGCAATAATATATATATTTTTAAATTAAATAAACTGAAATTAAGCAAACTGAAAAGCTTGAAACGAAAAATGAAATGAAATCAAGTTGACAGAATTGTATAATAGTAGATAAGCTTATATACAGTAAGCAGTTCAGAAACCTCTCACAAATTGTCTGATTTGCTGTGATGTGAAGTAGTTTAGAGATATTCTGTTTACTTCAGAGATTTGTTACTTATATTTTAGGTATTATTTTGTTCGCTAAATCTAAAGCAAATGACTATATAAAATCCATTTGTACAGTAAGAGACAGACAGCAAGAGAGAGAAAGATGGCTAAGGAGTTAGAGATAGAGAGAGCGAGAGAGAGAGAGAGATCTTAACTTTTGCTAGTTTGGTTTGGCTTGTCTTGGCTTGGCTCTTTGTTGTCCTGCTGCTGCGGCTGTTGGCAGTGCCTTAAAGCTAAAGCGTTCTATATAGTTATATTTGATTCAGGAAGCGGTACTGGAGCTAGGCAAGGCGAGGTTTGGGAGCTTAGGAAATATTTTTGTTATGGTACAGTCAATAAGTGTATTGTGTATGTTTGTTGCTAAAGGATTGGACTTCACACAAATCGCTTTCCGTACTCTAAAATAATAAAGTCAACAAAATTAAATATAAATTCTTTAGATGCAAGTGATATTTGTAAGAAATCGCATAGCTAAGGTACTTTTATGTACTTTTATAGTATATATTAACTTGACCACAGAATCGCCCGAGGCACTCGTGACATCATTTATGCAATTCTCAACGCCTTTTATAAATTAGTTAATCTACGTTTCAGGCTTAAGTTCAACTCTAGCAGATTTGGTTTCCACTCGGTACAGGCACGCCAAAAACAAAACTTGAACAAAGGTTTAAGAACAGCAAAAAATAAGAAAGAGCTGTTCATATAGTTACATATATATAGGTGTTCATGTTCTATATATTTATATATACAGGTTTCACTCTAGGCAAAAACATAAATTGTATTTTATATTTATATATAGTCGGGGTACCTTTAATAGAAGTATTTATTTATATCCTATTTATCTATCGGATCGTACTTGTATCTGTATCTGTATCTGTATCTGTATCTGTATCTGTATCTGTATCTGTATCTGTATCTGTATCTGTATCTGTATCTGTATCTGTATCTGTATCTGTATCTGTATCTGTATCTGTATCTGTATCTGTATCTGTATCTGTATCTGTATCTGTATCTGTATCTGTATCTGTATCTGTATCTGTATCTGTATCTGTATCTGTATCTGTATCTGTATCTGTATCTGTATCTGTATCTGTATCTGTATCTGTATCTGTATCTGTATCTGTATCTGTATCTGTATCTGTATCTGTATCTGTATCTGTATCTGTATCTGTATCTGTATCTGTATCTGTATCTGTATCTGTATCTGTATCTGTATCTGTATCTGTATCTGTATCTGTATCTGTATCTGTATCTGTATCTGTATCTGTATCTGTATCTGTATCTGTATCTGTATCTGTATCTGTATCTGTATCTGTATCTGTATCTGTATCTGTATCTGTATCTGTATCTGTATCTGTATCTGTATCTGTATCTGTATCTGTATCTGTATCTGTATCTGTATCTGTATCTGTATCTGTATCTGTATCTGTATCTGTATCTGTATCTGTATCTGTATCTGTATCTGTATCTGTATCTGTATCTGTATCTGTATCTGTATCTGTATCTGTATCTGTATCTGTATCTGTATCTGTATCTGTATCTGTATCTGTATCTGTATCTGTATCTGTATCTGTATCTGTATCTGTATCTGTATCTGTATCTGTATCTGTATCTGTATCTGTATCTGTATCTGTATCTGTATCTGTATCTGTATCTGTATCTGTATCTGTATCTGTATCTGTATCTGTATCTGTATCTGTATCTGTATCTGTATCTGTATCTGTATCTGTATCTGTATCTGTATCTGTATCTGTATCTGTATCTGTATCTGTATCTGTATCTGTATCTGTATCTGTATCTGTATCTGTATCTGTATCTGTATCTGTATCTGTATCTGTATCTGTATCTGTATCTGTATCTGTATCTGTATCTGTATCTGTATCTGTATCTGTATCTGTATCTGTATCTGTATCTGTATCTGTATCTGTATCTGTATCTGTATCTGTATCTGTATCTGTATCTGTATCTGTATCTGTATCTGTATCTGTATCTGTATCTGTATCTGTATCTGTATCTGTATCTGTATCTGTATCTGTATCTGTATCTGTATCTGTATCTGTATCTGTATCTGTATCTGTATCTGTATCTGTATCTGTATCTGTATCTGTATCTGTATCTGTATCTGTATCTGTATCTGTATCTGTATCTGTATCTGTATCTGTATCTGTATCTGTATCTGTATCTGTATCTGTATCTGTATCTGTATCTGTATCTGTATCTGTATCTGTATCTGTATCTGTATCTGTATCTGTATCTGTATCTGTATCTGTATCTGTATCTGTATCTGTATCTGTATCTGTATCTGTATCTGTATCTGTATCTGTATCTGTATCTGTATCTGTATCTGTATCTGTATCTGTATCTGTATCTGTATCTGTATCTGTATCTGTATCTGTATCTGTATCTGTATCTGTATCTGTATCTGTATCTGTATCTGTATCTGTATCTGTATCTGTATCTGTATCTGTATCTGTATCTGTATCTGTATCTGTATCTGTATCTGTATCTGTATCTGTATCTGTATCTGTATCTGTATCTGTATCTGTATCTGTATCTGTATCTGTATCTGTATCTGTATCTGTATCTGTATCTGTATCTGTATCTGTATCTGTATCTGTATCTGTATCTGTATCTGTATCTGTATCTGTATCTGTATCTGTATCTGTATCTGTATCTGTATCTGTATCTGTATCTGTATCTGTATCTGTATCTGTATCTGTATCTGTATCTGTATCTGTATCTGTATCTGTATCTGTATCTGTATCTGTATCTGTATCTGTATCTGTATCTGTATCTGTATCTGTATCTGTATCTGTATCTGTATCTGTATCTGTATCTGTATCTGTATCTGTATCTGTATCTGTATCTGTATCTGTATCTGTATCTGTATCTGTATCTGTATCTGTATCTGTATCTGTATCTGTATCTGTATCTGTATCTGTATCTGTATCTGTATCTGTATCTGTATCTGTATCTGTATCTGTATCTGTATCTGTATCTGTATCTGTATCTGTATCTGTATCTGTATCTGTATCTGTATCTGTATCTGTATCTGTATCTGTATCTGTATCTGTATCTGTATCTGTATCTGTATCTGTATCTGTATCTGTATCTGTATCTGTATCTGTATCTGTATCTGTATCTGTATCTGTATCTGTATCTGTATCTGTATCTGTATCTGTATCTGTATCTGTATCTGTATCTGTATCTGTATCTGTATCTGTATCTGTATCTGTATCTGTATCTGTATCTGTATCTGTATCTGTATCTGTATCTGTATCTGTATCTGTATCTGTATCTGTATCTGTATCTGTATCTGTATCTGTATCTGTATCTGTATCTGTATCTGTATCTGTATCTGTATCTGTATCTGTATGTGTATCTGTATCTGTATCTGTGTCTGTATTTCTAGCTCTATTTATATCAGCATTAATATCTATGTATTAGTCCCCATTGTTTATCTCTATCCGCATTTGCTTTTCAAGCTGCGATTAGTATCACTTGCTTCAATTTTTAACTTGTTTCTATTAGTTTTATTTTTTGTAATATTTCAGATACCCATTTCATTCGTTTTATGTGTGGGTGTTTTTCTTTTCAACAATATAGAAAGTGTAAACTTATAAATGAAATAAAGTTATATAATAGTATGTTTATGCGCATGTTTTAGTTTTGCTGTTAAGGTTAAGGCATGACAGAAACTACAAAATTGTTGTAACTATTGTTGTCGTTTTTGTTGTTTTTGCTATTGGCATGAGGCGGTTGGGTATTGTTTCGTGTGCCGTGTCTTGTGTTTGGGTTGCCCCGATCTCGTGTACATGTTGCTGTTATGTTAACCACGTTTATTTCACATAAATTGATTGCTATTGACTGGATGCCAAAGCCCAGCAAATAAAACCAGAAAAAGACAGTGCACGTGTCAATTCGCCCAGCATTGTGCGCTCTGGTAACGGTGCATTTAGTATGTGTAGCGTATTGAGGGTGCTTAAGTACGGTGTATCTGATTTCACACATATATTTATACATATATGGGTTTTGGCATTGCTCTCAAAAGTATCTTACTTTTCAGTTTTTATTTGTTTTCTTACTTGGGTGGGGGCCAATCGAATGCTATTCTCTAGCGACCTCATTTCAAGTGAAGTGTTTGTTAGCAAGTGTTGTATATATATTTAGCTGAATTTCGAGCCAATTTCTTATACATGAATTTATCCAATCGTTAGAAAAATCGTGGGGGAATAAAACTATAATATAGTCAAATGCAGAACTTCCATGATGATTACGTTATTAAGTGGAGTATTAAAGGAATTAGAACAGAAATTTGTGTTTATCCAATTGTCTGTGTCATTTGGTTTGTCTTTGGCTGATGAACGAAAATCTCTATAAAATTGATAAATTTCCGAAAGAATAAGCAAAATATGAATTAATTTAATTTAATTTTTTCTTTTTGCTGTTGCGCTCAGTTGACCTGTCGAAAATGTTAAAAATTAAACACAGAAGTATCTTGAACACTTATATACGTTTTGCTATATTGAGTAGTTGTATATATATATGTATATCACATATGACATTGAGTTTAATATATTTATATATTGTACGAGTATGCTATATGACGTACATGATCCATATTCATTCATATCTTTATAAATATTTGTTGTTTTTATTTTTTTTTAACAAAAACGCATGCGCGCAGCCTTTTGTCTGTGGGGACTGCTGTGATAATCGTTTGTCATTGGCCATAATAAAGTACGATTAATGGATAAATTTTGCAGCTTAAAGCCTTTGAATAGAATTGCAAATTAATGAAGATTATCCAATAATATGGGATGCAATAAAAAATAAAGACAGGAATATTTATGTATCAATTGTAGATGAAGAGTCGAGCAAGTTATGTTTAAAATAAAAATTAAAAAATAACCAAATTTTTTTAGATTTAAGCTCTCAGATTTTAAGCATAGAATAGAACACGAGGCATAGCGTAATTTAGCAAAGGATTGAAACAGATTGATTTTTTCAATTGCCTATGAAATTCCAATTGAAAAAAGGTTAAATGAGTTGTTTGATTTGTACTTTATTTTGGCTCAAGGACAAATTTGAATGGCATTGCAAAAAACAATTATGAACACAACATTTAATTGTTAAAAATTTTGTTTTTTAGAATATATGTTTATATATATATATTTAAAATAATGTTTATATATTTTTGTATAATGAATATATATGCATTTGGAAATTTGCAATTTGCTTTCAATGTTTTAAATGAAAAATGAGTCGATAATATAAAATTAAAATCAAGCGAAATTAACTATGAATAAATTGTGGACACAAAATGTGTGTTAAGCGAGAGTAAAGACAAAAAGGACAGAGAGAGAGAGAGAGAGAGAGAATAGGAGAGTATGACAGAGAGAGAGAGAGAGTGAGAGAGATAAGGGGTACAGATTTTTGGTAGAGAGTTAAAATAGGAAGACATATGATTTCTTTTTAATTTTTGTTTTGTTTTGAAAGAAAACAGAAAATTAGATTTTCTCTTTTTTTTATATATATATTTTGTTGTTGTTGTTAATGATGTTTTTTTTTTTTTTTAAATATTTGGTTGGTATGTACCATGAGAACTTCCGAAACCGAACTGATACTGAGCACATACATTGTGACGCCGACCTCCACAGGGGGACCTGCAACATATACACACACACATTGACGATTGAGGTATTTTCTTTTTTTCTTGCTATTTTTGTGTTTTTGATTGTCGCTGTTGTTGTGGTTGTTGTTGTTGTTGTCGTTTTGTTGTTGTTGTAGTTGTTGTTAGTGTAACCAAAAAGTTATTGCATAAATCTTACACACACACCATGAATGAAAGTAGACAGGCAGCAGACTTTTTGCCAGCACTGTCAGCTGTTCAATATATTTATCTCTATATAGTATTTTGTTTTTCTCTTACTATTATTAATATTATTTAATTTTTTTATAGGCAAAATTAAGTATATAAAGTACACTTGTGCGCGTTTTTCTATTTATTATTTGGTTGTGCTTGGGATTTTGCTTTTGTCTTGTTGCACGCGCCGAATGAAAACCAAATCAACTATTCGAGTTTTTTTCTAAGTATTTTTTGTTGTTTTTTTGTTTTTATGTTATTGCACAGCTCTATGAAAGCTATAAACGCTAGCATAATGAAAAAATAGTTTCTTTTTCTATAATTATTTATAATTTATCGTTTGCTGTGAAAGCGGTTAAACACACCATTTGAAAAAGCTTTGAGTGGATCAGAATTGTTGGCAGCTGCAAGTTAAGAGAATTTGAATCTTAAAGCCTTGTATGATATGCGTGAGTGAGTGGTTTCGGGGTGTGGGAGACAGAGAGCTCATTAAAAATCAGGAAGTAGAAGGAGACGAACAAAAAATCCACAATGAAATGGCTAAACGAAAGTTAACTTTGAGTTTTTTCTTTTTGGAGTTGTGAGTGTTGGATGAATCTCTAGATTGTTGTGTGATTGGATTAATTAGGTAATTAGGGT
The DNA here is from genome assembly GCA_035045965.1 of Drosophila aldrichi. Classification (NCBI taxonomy): domain Eukaryota; kingdom Metazoa; phylum Arthropoda; class Insecta; order Diptera; family Drosophilidae; genus Drosophila; species Drosophila aldrichi. Next base: position 12,011,855 of record JAWNOM010000501.1, read on the forward strand.
AAGGAAAGCTTGTTTAATTGTGCTCGTAACCAATTACAGAACAAAATTGACACAGAGAGCGACAGAGTGAGAGTGAGAGTGAATCTCGTTTTACACACTAAGTAAAAGCGTGAGAGTCGTATATTAGGAAAAAAGCATTGCCAATCTTAAGTTTAGTTTTGTAGTTATTTCTAAAATAAACAAGTTCAAGATCAATCATTTCGTTTATTTTCTGGTTGCCTCACTTTCGGTACCTATTATTCGAAAAGTTTGAACCTAAGAGGAGTCAGCACTAACTGGCGAGAAACCTACAAGAAGTTCAAATCAAGATAAGCTAAATCATAATTGAAAGAAACAGAAGAGCTAAAAAACTGATAATTAAAGCCAGAAGGAAACAGAAACGAAGGAAATTACTTTTATACAAATTGTACTACGAATTTGTGTTTCAGAAACAAAAAACAAGTGTTTATTAATAAATATTTATTTATATATATATATTTATATATATTTGTATGTGTGTGTGTGTTGTTATATAACTGAAGCAGTGTTTTATTGAGAATTCAAATACTAAAGTAAAGTGAAATCGAAATACAATAAAAAATCATGAAAACAGAAATAATTCCAACAACAGAGACAGAGATTATGCGAGCGAGTTAGAGAGAGAGAGACAGAGAGATATACATAGAGAGAGAGCGCTTAACGTTACAAAAAAATTAGTTTAAGGTACAAAGTTTCATTTAGTTTGTACCATTTTCACTTCTGAGAGCGAGCTGATTGATAGCACATACATGGTGACTCCGACTTCGACAGGAGGTCCTGAAACACGGCATGATTATATAGGTATATATATATATATACGGATATATATTGTTTTATATGGAATATATATATGTATATAACGCTAGTCAGTTAAAAGAAAACTAAATATATGATGAGGCAACGGCCTTTACTACATTATAGATATTTTGTTGTTGTTGTTGATATATAGATTTGGTGCCCCCTCGCATTCAAGTCGCGTTTAGCCTATATTTTTTATAGTGTTGTCTAGTTGTTCTTCATATATTAATATGTATATCTATTGTAAAATGTTCAAATTGCGCGTACTTACCACCATAATTGGGTCTTACTCTTTTGTCGTAACTAACACTAAAGGAGTCGAGTATAGCGGATATGTTTACATCACCCAACATGCTGCCGCCGCCAGTTCTATATTAAAGACAAAGAAGAAGAGTTTTATTTTATAGTAAAATTAATAGTTTAATCTTAAGTAATGTTTGGAGTGAAACAGAAATATCTGTAATTAAAAGTGAAGACACATTTTATAAATATATATTGATGTAATCCTACAGGAAATGGAGGAATTTCTTTTTAAGATCTGAGACATAACACTGAAACTCTGGGAGACAGGGAGAGAGATAAAGAGACATAATGAGAGAGCGAGAGAATTAGAGGGAGAGAGAAGTGCAAATAATATTTACCCTATAAAAAGATGAGAATTTTTTTGTGATAACTTAACCCATGTTCCATTGTATCCCTGATTTCTATTATATTTATTATGAGACTTAATTTCCAATCAGATATTCATTTCTGCAGTCTTAACTTGAATACAGTCTATTCATTTGTTTATAATTCCTATTCATGTTTTATTGCACATACATCCTGAGTACATAACATATATCCAGTATATTAGAAAAGTGCTTCACATAACAAATTTTCTATATGTATTTATTTAAGCATATTGTAAAAGATATATAAATAAGGACATATAATGTATATATATATACATATTTGTTATTTGTTCTATAGGCTGCTAGCTGCCAGAGCTCTTGGCTGTCATCAACATTTATACAACTTTATTAAGGCCTTGCGTTGCTAGACATTTTATGGCTACAGGGTATAAAAACGGATGAAATGGAAAAGGCTGCTGCAGGTACATGTGTGTGAGTGTATTTCTGCCTGCATGTGTGTTTACATGTGTGTGTGTGTGCTTTTGTGCTACATTTACTTTATTTGGTACCAAGTGCACACACCCACGCAAAGTCAAACAGTCAAACGGGCCACATAAACATATATGTACATACATATATACATATGTATATATATGTACATATATATTTTATATATTTATTTATGTGAGTGCATATATATGTGCTGTATACATGCATGTGTGTCTGTGTGTGTGCTTGTGTGTATTATTTATGGCAAGTCCCTGGCATGACTCTGTTTATTTGCGTCTATTCTGCGCTAAACTGTGCTATTAAAGCGCGTTTGTTGGCATTTTAACTGTCTTGCTCGAGTGTATGTGTGCGTGTGTGTGTGTGTGTGTGCTTGCTGCTCTTGTGTGTGCGTGAGTGAAATCACAATTTAATAAAAGTTACGCCTGCAAATAAACACCCAATATGAGCTGCTTTGTGCGCGCGCGCAGTTCAACAAAATGTGTTTCGTTTTTCGTTGTTGGCTTTTCCTTTTCTTTTTGTCACATTTTGAAAATTTTCATATAAATTTTGATTCAATTATTATTAGAGCTGAATTGCTTTTAATTTAGCAAGCAGCTGTAAGCTGTAATCAAGGCAGTCTCGACTGAGCGCACACGCTCTTCTCTCTCTCTCTCTCTCTCGCTCTCTTGCTCGCTCTTACTCTCTTTCTCTCTCTCTGAGTCTCTTTTATGTGTATACGCATTAAGCCAAAAGCCGCCGCAAAATGGAAAAAAAAAAATGGCAGCCTATTTATAAATATACACACACACATACATACATATACATACACGCACATAGATGCGTATATATGAGTATAATAAAAAAGGCAAGCTTCTAGCTCTTGTTGTTGTTGTTTCAGTTGATGGGCTGCCAACAGTTGATATGCGGTTTTGCCTTTTGGATAATGAAAAAGTTTTGATTGCTATTTGATTTGAGTTTAAGATGGCAGCACTTCATACGCGCCTACACCGCTGCGTATGCGCAATATTTGTTATTGCGCTTATTACAATATTTGTACATAAAGCATGTCAGACGGCGGTTGCAGAAGAGGACAGCAAAAATGTTTAATCTGACAGCACTGTGCGCTGGCAATAGCTAGGCAAACAGTATTGGGGCGTGGCCGGCCGTATACAGCATGTCGTATACGTCATATGCAAATGAGCTGAACTAATTATAATGCCACATTTTATCAACTTATTTATGCAGCTGCGCGAGGACAGACGCCACAATAGAAACACAAGGGAGAGGGGGGACATGTGTGTGTATGCATATGTAAATAACTGTGTGAGTGTGTGTGTGTATGTGTGTGTGTGCGTCTCTGTGGGTTACTTGGCTATTGAGTGCACTCGAAAATATTCAAGCAGCGTCCAAATATTTGCCTATTGAGACATGTAGCAAGCACACAAGTTGAATTGACTGTTTGTTATCTTATTGTAAGGCTTTTGCAAGTTGCTTAGCCAACGAAAGTGATAAACTAGCAATTGCCCTGGATTTAAGAATGGCATGGATAAAATAAAATATATTTTTAAAATTAATTTATATATTTGCAGTTTCGATAGATGGTCAGCAAAGGTGCTCAACTCTTTTCAAAAAATTACAGGGCATTTGATTTAGATGATGAAACGCAGTTTTCTCCACAGTAACTGTCAAAAATGTTAATACCCATTGGTTTTCGAGTACAGGGTATACAAAAAAAGCCCTTCAATCGCTTTATTTTCTTATAGACTCATGAGCATGATAATTCTTGTATCTCTTTGTTAAAAGATTTTCACATTTTACAGGGTATGCAAAACGTATAAAAACATTTATATATATTCTGTATATCTTAAGCAAATTCTGCACTTCTTCCAACATATTTTGGCTTATAATAACTTGATTAATATGCATGAAATAATCTGCAGTAGGCGTGGCCCAGTTCATAAATTATATTTTTATTGTGTTTATAAGAACACTCTCTAAGGCAATTGCTGCAAGTGCATAAACTAATAAAAAGTTATATTTACTGCTGCATAAATATGTTTATTACACCTAAATAAGAATGTGAATACATATTATATTATAAGAAATAAAAGAGCTTTTTGAGCAAAAAGAAAGTTCTAATTGGAAATTCTCATGTTGCAACTTTCCGAAAAGTTAATGCAAAATACAAAAATTTTATTTAACTTTCTGCTAGAGAATGTTGCATAAAACTCTTAAAACTTCTCCACAAACTTCCATTTGCAGCAATACATTTTTTAACACGCAAAGTGCTTATTTGGCCCATTGTGCAGGCGCACTGCGCGCATAAGTAGGCAATGCTTTTTTCTCTGCTCCTTTCAGTAACACACACACAAAATTGCAAAGTGGCTTGCACAAGTTTCAAGCAGCAGCAGCACAATAAAAGTTGTTACAGCCACAGCAGCAGCAGCAGCAACAACAACAACAACAATAGAATGTCATGCGCAGCAGCGAGCGTTAGGTCCGAGCCCAAAACGTGTCGCCAAGTGTTATGCCAACACCATCCGCCATATTATCGCTGGCCACAGTTGTTTTGTTGTCTTATCTGTAGCGTTGCTGTTCACATTGAATGCTTGCCTTTGTACCTCTCTCTCTGTGTGTGTGTGTGTGTGGCAACGCCCCTGCGTAACTTATGTTGCTCGGCAGCGAATGAAAATGTAAGAAATATCTTTGTTATTGTTTGTTGCCGCTGTGTTGTTGTGATTGTTGCTGTTGCTGTAGCAGTTGCCATTGCCGCTGTCGTTGTCGTTGTCGTTTTTAGTGGCACTTTTAGCGTTGGGCCATTACGTATACGCTGCGTTGGACACGCGCCATTGCATAAATTCAAGTGTTATGTTAAAACAAAACGGAAATGCGAAGCAAACGAAAAGAATAAAAAAGCAGCTAGCAAAACATTATCTTGCTGCCACTCAACAAGAACTGGTAGCTGGCCCAACAGCCACATCTACTCTTGCTCTCCTGCTCACTCTCTCTCTCTCTCTCTCTGTTTTTGTCGCTCTCCAAATCCGGGACACCCATGTCAGACAAAAGTCTAGCTGGCATTGCCAGCTTCAAGATAAGCACAACTTGGCAAAGGCCTTTATTTTACGCAGTAAAACGACTTTCTCCCCGTGTGTATGTGTGTATGTGTGTGTGTGTGTGTGTGGCTGTGTGACTCGGGACTTTTACGCGGCAATTGTGAAACCCAACATGTGACTAAGCGTTTTTTAATAAAGTGATAACTTGATGCCTGACGTTTCCTAAAAATAAACATATTTCACAAGCGAAAGCTGATGCTCGGAGCATGAGAGCACAGGAAAAATGGCCGGATAAACATGTTAGCAGCTGACCACGCCCACGCAAACATTCACTCACACACACACACACACAAACAGCATAAAAGCTAGATTTTTGTGTGGGTGTGACAACATTATTGAATTGAACAAAGAGAAACATATTTGAGGGATTAGAAATAGGCTCGAAAGTAAGGCAACAATTGGAGCATGAATTGAAAAGAAAACTGAGCTGTATCATTATAAATCATTCCATTTAATCGTATTTATATATAGGCATAGATAGTCTACACTTATAAGCAATCCCTTAAGCATCGCATTAGATTGTGCTTTGATGAAATCAAATTTCAAATTCAATTGGTTCAACAGATAAATGTGAGGGGAAATGCATAAAAAAAACTGCATTACTCTGACAAGTCCTTGACATTTTCAAAATGAACATCAACAGACAGCAGAAACACACAAACGCACACACACAAAGTGTCTAACAACCAGGCTAAGGCTGGCAAATATATTGAACAAGAAAAGGCAAAAATGTTGCTGAGCGAATTGCATTACGAGATACAATTGAGGAGTGAAATGGCTGGGGCCAATGCTGCCTGCTGCCTGCTGCCGTGTCTGGGCTTTATTAAATATTTGAAAAGCGCATTGAAAATGGCAAAGGCTGGCCGAACAGCGACCCAGCTAGCTAGCTAGCTAGCTAGGTTAGTTGACTGGCCCCCCTTTCGCCCCCCTACGACACCATCTTCTCTTCTGTCTGTGGCCAGACCCTTTGTGGATATTCTCAATCATCCTCAAAATGTGAAGGAACAACAATTTACGCTCAATGGCACTCGACGGCGAGCTGTTGTCCCAGCTGCTGGCAGCGTCTCGGGCAGAATATCTTTTTCTGCAAATACACTAGCATAGGGCATGGGGCCTAAGTTGTCGAGTGTGCAACGGGAAGATGAGAAAAACTTTCATGAAAATTTTATCGGAATTTACGGCGGAGTTTCTAAATTCTAGATGAAGTGTAAAAGTTCTAGATAACTTAATAAATAAATGACATTCAACATTATTTATTGTTGAATTTTGATTTTGTTTAATTTCATATTGTTAATTTTCTATAAATTATGCAAAATGAATTTTGAATTGAAAATATAGAGAGCTAAGCACATAGAATTGTGTATAATTGATTTCGTTGGAACTACAAAATGGTTATATTGTTGGGAGGGTTAATTAATGTAAACAATTTTCGCCTTAAAGCAAGTTAGTCTCTTTAATGTAGAACCTTGACTGCTTTAACTCTGCTGTTTCCATCTGTTTTTAGTGCATTTTCAAGTCTACGAAGCCCTAACAAAACAATCTACTTTCACGTTGCTGAACGATGCAGCTTGGCACACACATACGCACAACCAATACACATTGCTGCTGCTGTCGTCAGTTGGGCGGTGTTGCTTTGTCGCTGGCACTTCGGCATTATCTGCCATCAATAAATTCCAAGTGAAGTGCGCACTTGTGTGGCAAGTGCCGCACAACAGGGCACAGCGGGCGACAGGAGAGGGAGGAGGTGGAGCAGCAGCAGCAGCAGCAGCTAGTGCCAGCCGTGTCCAGTCTCCAGCCAGGCAGGAAGTTGTTGGGTCTAAAGTGAGCAGCAGCAGGCGTCGCACTTTTTTATACCCTGAACCCATTGAAAATGGGTAATCAGGGTATAATGGTTTTGTTAAAATGTATGTAACAGGCAAAAGGAGGCGTGGCAGACCCCACAAAGTTTATATATTCTTGATCAGGGTGTCGAGTTTAGTCGATTTAGTACTATACCTCTGTCTATTTCTTCTAAGTATTCCCTCTAAGTATTTCATTTACGTAATTTCGCTAAATATTTCCTCTACTTTACCTTTACGTATTTCCTATACGTAATTCCTCTACGTAGTTCCTCTACGTCTTTAATGAATGCTTAGCTGATCGATCACACACTCGACTTCACTGTATTGCGCAGGCCTGGACGACTGAAGACTGACTGAAGAAATGCTGCAGCTGCTGCCCTTTATATACAGGGCCACTTTTGCTCAAGCAGTGTCTCTCCCAAATTTTTAGCCCTACGGCAGGCTGCAATCGAGCTTCAAGTGAGCAATGGGAACGCTCTCTGCTGCTGTGAGCATTCTTGCTTAGTTTTACCTGAATACAATTACCAAATGAGAACTGCTGCATACACATAGACAACTTTAATGATCTTCTGCACTTCTTCTCTGCTTGCTCTTACTTTTACTCAAGCACTGTATGAGTGCGTACCTATGTGTGTGTGTGTGTTTGTGTGTGTGTTTGTGTGTGTGTGTGTGTGTGTGTGTGTATGTTTGTGTGTGTTTGTGTGTGTTTGTGTGTGAGTGTGTGTGCGTGTGTGTGTGTGTGTGTGTGTGTGTGTGTGTGTGTGTGTGTGTGTGTGTGTGTGTGTGTGTGTGTGTGTGTGTGTGTGTGAGTGTGTGTGTGTGTGTGTGCATGAGTGTGTGTGTGTGTGTGTCAGAAAGACGCGAAGAATTATTGAAATATTAGTTCTCCCAAGGGTTCAGGGAATTTCCTAGTCGAGCAGTCTCGACTACAGCTTTCTCACTTGTTTTCTCTTTGATTTCAGTTTTTTTTTGTTTTTTGTGTCGTTGTGTTGCTTTGGCCTTTAACCTTTCTTGGCGGCAGCTTACTCCGTGTGTGTGTGTGTGTGTGTGCAAGGCTATCATTTGCTGTGCTGCATAGCTGGATGTGTGGATGTGGCTGTGCAATGTTGCATGAAAAAGTGGCGTAAAGTCAACTCCAATGCCGCCTGGCCCAAATAGGCAGCCAACTGTGCTGAAAATCGTGCCACTTGCCACATTTCCACGACATTCGCGGCCCCATCTCTGCCTCTGCCTCTGCCTGCCCCGCTCAGCTGTATAGACGCTACACGCGATCGGCTAAGCCCATAAACGTGCATTTGTATGTCTCAGCTCTAGTTAGTGGCAGTCGCCTCGGAGACTTTGGGCCCAACCATTTGATTTACTTCAATTGCCTGCTTTGGGCGGCTTATGCAAATGTTGTGTGTGTGTGTGTGTCTACTCTACCTCAACCCCTGACATTCTATCCTTTTTTTTCGCCACTGCACGTAAATATGGCCTAATGAACGTTAACCCGAAAAGGAAAAGCATAACATTGCCAAATGCCACAATTGTGAACATTTCTTTTAGCCCGCTAATCAAATATGTCGCATGCACCTTTCGAAAGCCAAACAAACTACCTTACTCTCGAATATGTAAGAGGTATGTGACGACCCTCCGCTCCTCCCCTCTACCAACAGTTGGTAATTACGAGTGCTGCGCCTGCTAGTTGTCATTTTTCAGCCAGCGTCGCTTTTTAATAGCCCTTGGGCCACATGCAAATGCGAGCTTAATAAATTGCTAACATTTATTTCGAAAGTAACAAAAAAAAATATATATATATAAAAACAACGCGTCCTCACTGTAGCAGTATTTACTGTAGCATTTACTGTTGACCTGCTCGAAAACAAGCTGTCATTGCGCCTAATTAGCCGCGTTGAACATTTTTCAGTGGCAGCGCCAGAACCAGCCGCAGTCAACTATTTTTGTATAATCATAAATTAGCATGAACTATGACTCCATTGCCACACACACACACACACACACACACACACATAGCACTTGCTGCAGTTGTGCATTGCAGCAAACTGTCGCTACAATAAAATTTATTGTTATTAAAATATTGAACTTAAGCGCTTTTTATTTATTCAGCAATTCACTTTGGATGGGTTGAGTGAAAAATATATTTTTTAAAATATTTATAGTGAATATTATATGTTTAATTACTTTATATGGTATAGCTACATTTGTTAAATCTAATATCTCAACATAATCTCTACACAAACGGATCATACGTATCCAATTTTTCAGCGCTCTATCCAACTAATATGTCACTAGTCTTATCTCAATCTCTAAGCCAAGTGGAATGGAATATGACACGAAAATCTTGAAAAAATCGATGTATATCATAGCATCGATACTAACAATCATCTCTATTAAGCCTTGAATAATCTTTTTTATGCACTTTCTATGTGTATCAAAGTATGCTAACTATTATCTCCAACTAACTATTATATCTATTAAGTTACACAAAGTCAAGCACTCAAACAACGATAGGAGTTTCTCATTCAATTCAATAACTACTATACATGAACTTCATTAATTATAACTGTTCTTACTGGAATGACAACAAGGGTTCAAAAGTATCAGCCTAAGCATGTAAATCAAATAATCAACTAATTGTTTCAATCAACACTTATGCTTGGCTCTTAGGCAAATGTATTTTCATTTAAGGGGCGTCAAAAAGTCAATTCACTGATATATCAATCGGATAATCGGAACATTTTTTATTATGTTGCTCATTAGTATATCATCAATCAATCAATCAATATAAATGTTTCTTTATAGTAATTAGTCTAGGCTCTGTTATCATGTTTATTAAACAATGATATTATCCACATGGGGGAATTAGTCTATACCAAAAGATTACATATGCATAAAGTAAATCAATCAATCAATCGACTGTGTATTCTATAAAAACATCATATATCAATGATACATTGATCAACTGATTGATAGACTTCAAATATATAATCCATTCGATACATATTTAGTCTAGCAATCAAACTAAGATATGTTGATCATTAGACAATTCTCAATTACATAAATCATTCATCTATTCAGTTTGTCAATCAATCAATCATTTTTGCATAACTTACGCCGATTGCACTGTGGTGCTCCGTTTGTGGCCCGTCTCCTGTACGATTAGCGCCATATTTATGGCTAGCCAAATTGTTAGCAGGGGCGTCCGGGTGCGGGGCGTTAGTATAGTTAATTTATCCATTGCTGAAACACTCATGGTGGTGCAATTAGTTGTTGTTGTTGCTGTTGTTGCTGTTGTGGTGCGTGGCAAAAGTGAAAAGGTTTGACTTTTCACTTGGAAGGGTTTTAATCGAGGGTGCGTAATCTTATTGCTTAGTTAAAAATCTTTTCGTTTTTTGTTTTTGTTTAGCGTGGCATTAAAAATGTAATTTGTTGTTGTTGTTGGTATAAAGTAAGTTTTAGTTGATGTTTTACAGTTACAGTTGCAGTATTTAGTTAAGTAATGATCTCTGCTTCTTCTTCTGCTTCTTCTTTGTGTTCGTTCAGTTGTATGGCTTCTTCTTCTTTGCTTATCCAATTCTAATTTCCTGTCGCTCAGTCAGTGATTTAGTTGTTGTTGTTGTTGTTGTTGTTCGTTTAGGCAGCGAGGCATTCAGTCAGTACATCAGTGCATGCGTTAGTAGCTGTGTATGTGTGTGTGTTTGTGTCTCTGTGTGTGTGTGTGTGTGTGTGTGTGTGTTAGTTAATGTCTCAATGCATGCGCTGCCAATGCGATATCGTTTGACTGCGCGCTGGCCAGGCGTAGCTCCACCAGAACAATACCAACACGAATAGCATCAATAGCTGACAGAGCAGCACTGAATCGGAGATCGATTCGAGCTCAACTGCGCTGGGCGTGTGCCTCTCCAAGCGACGACTGGCATGAGAGACTATTCCAGCGATTATCTCCTGTTGATGCTGATGTTGTTGTTGTTGTTGTGCCGTCTCCTCGTTGTTTGTCTCTCTGCTCCGTTGCCCTGTTGTTGTTCCTGTTGCTGTTGCCGTTGTTGTTGTCCGCGGCCACATCAATTGCCAATTGCCTCGTGTTAGCCCTCGCTCTGCTCTCTCTCATTCGTTTTGCTGCGTCTCGGCTCTAGCTCAGTATGCTGTTCATTTTTCTATTTCTGTCGCTTTGTCAGTTTGTCATCCAAATAGATGCTCCATTCCATAGCCTTATTTGTTTTGTTTTAGTTGTTTTGGTTAAGTGTCCTGCTTATTGCTATATTCGCACTGCACCTTTATTGTCCTCGACCTTTAAGCTGCGCCTGCTGCCGTTGTTGTTGCTGTTGTTGTTGTTGATGTTGTTGTTGCTGCAGTTGAATTGTCTCATTTTAGGTGCTTGGGTTTGGGTATTGTTCGTTTATTTAATTTGCCTTTAGCTTTAACCTTTGACATTTTTACTACGATTTATGTCTCCAATTAAGTTGTGTGTCTTTCCTTATTTTCTTTTGTTAAGCTTCTAAATGTTCAACACTGTAATATTTAAAAAAACATTTTTTTGTTGCGATTTTAGTTTAGGATTTTCTAATTGAAATTTTAGAAAGTTGCCGATTCCGTTTAGTTTATTTTATGAATAATAGAAAATTATTTATTTAAATTTTTATTTTTATTAAATTGATATTTATTTGTAATTTTGATATGTTTTTTTTTTTTTTTTCAAATATTTCTTCATTACTTTACTTCATTTTTAATTTACTTTCTTATTTTCGTTTATTTATTTATTGTTTTATTAAAATTATTTTTCATAATGTTTCTTTGAACGTGTTGGATTTTAATTTTAAGATGATTTAGATTTTTTTTTATTTTTTTTTAATTTTAATTTTTTTAATTTTTCTATATTATTTATCTTGTATTGTAATTTAGCTAAAAATTTTGTGTTTTTTCATATATTGTTTTCTTTTATTCATTTTATATTTTTATATATTCAATATATATCACTATATATTTTTTTTTATCATCATATATATATTATATATTAAATATATATATCTATATATTTTTTTATCATCATTATAATTTTATTAAAATTTGTATTTATATATTCCAATTAGGCACTCTCTGTCTTTAAAGTTTCAGTTTCAGTCAGAGTCCACGATTCCTTTCACTTTTGAAATATTTATTTATATTATTTTCTTTTGGAATTTTGAATTTTGCAGTATTAGAATTTATTTTTGTTAATATTCTTCAATTTTAGCAATATCAATTACTCACAATATATATATATAAATATATAGTTTTATACATATGTATATGAATCTGTCTAGCTGCTGCTCTCAGTTTGTTTTCCATTTCAAATTTCTAAAGCCTTGCAAATTTAGCATTCAATCTATGCATGCGTATTAGTATACTGACACACAGACACATATCAACAGCACAGTTATACTGACACACATACGCACTCGCTCACACTCACACACACAGATGCGTTAGGTCTTTTGTATACTTGTAATTTTGTTTGGTTTTTGCCACTTCTTCTGCTTGTTCAGCTTTCGTCTTCCGTAGATATATATATATGTATGTATTGTACACATATACATGTATCTGTGTATGATACATATATATATATGTATGCAAATATATATGTATATATACTATTTATATTTTTGCTAGCTGCTTGCGTCCGTTACATTTTCTCAGCTGCGCGTTTGAATGGCGTTTGGCCGCGTTGGCAATCGGGCCAGACCCGTTGACAGTTGGTTAGTGCCAGTTGGCCGAGAGAGAGAGCGCAGCTTGCAGACAGAGAGAGAGAGAGAGAGCGCGCGTTTGAGCCAAAAATAACTTGAGCCTGCCACACACACAGAGAGTGAGAGAGAGAGAGAGAGAGCGGGAGAGCGCGCGCTCCTGTAAGTATGCTAAGTCTGCAAAGGCAGCGGCTGCTCTTCAGCTCACACTCAGCCTCTGTTTCTGTCTCTGCCTCTCGACATCTCTCTGCGGCTGTCTGTCTGTCTGTCGGTCTGTTTGACTGTGCTTTGGGCCATGTTTTTGTTCCCTTTTGGACTTGGCTTTTTGCAGAAATGTCACTGGCAAACAGGCAACCCCGGCAGTTACACTCTGTTTAGCATAAACGCTTGCTACTTGGCTCCTGCCACCAGCCAGCTGCATGTGTGTGTGTGTGTGTGTGTGTGTGAGTGCGCGTAGGCCCTTTGTATTGCTATAAGTACATATGCATGTGTGTGTGTGTGGGTGTGTGTGTATTTTCTTTTTTAATTTTAGCTTTTTTTTCTCTAAGCGCATTTGATTTGTATGCCGGTTAGGCTTCTTCCGGCGCCTCCTCATTGTAATATGTTTTTTTTTTTTTTTGCTCTCCCCAAATTCTCGTGCCTTTTTATATATTCGCACATATCTCGTTAATTGGTTTTGTTCTGTATGTGAGTGAGCGTGTGTGTGTGTGAATGCTTGCGTGTGTGTGGTTTTTGCTTTCCAAAAATTTCGCCTTCACCGTTTGCTTTGATTGCATTTTGTGGCAAAGCATTTCAAATTTGTGCCAGACGCTAAAATATTGTTGTTTTGTATGCGATTGTGCAGGAATGTGTGTGTGTGTATGTGTGTGTGTGTGTATAAGTGTGTGCTGTATTGTTGCCATGGCTGTTTTGCCTGTTGTTTCAACTTGTTAAAAAGGCATGCGAGGAGCTAAGCCTTTTTTTGCCTTGCCAAATAAATTACATAAGCACACATACACACACACACACAGAGATTGGCGTACATGAACATACGCGCTGCACTGTATTATGCCTGATAAGACTTTGGCTCATATTAATTAAGTTTCAGTTATGAATATGTGTATTAGTGTGCGTGTGTGCGTGTAAGCTGCCATTGAAACTGCGTGCAGAGCCTATGGCCTTTGTCTGAGAGTTTATTAATGAGTTTTACATATTTGATGACCTACAAAACGAGGCGCTTTAATATGCATGGCCCCATACAGCTACCAACAACTTTTTGAGCCTCGCTCGCATATTTGATGATGGCCAACTTGCAAATTACTTAATCAGATTTTATAGACAGCTTTTGCCGTTAAGTTTTGGCCAAAGTCTGTCAAGTATATCTCAATAGATCTTACAAACATACATATATACATATACATATATATTTCTCGGCTCAGTTGCTAGCGCTTGAGGTGCTGTCTAAGACTTTAAGCCATTAAGCTTTGGGGCCAGTATCATTAGCACAAGCGAGCTCCTTTATCACAGCTAACCAACTGCCTGTCTGTGTGTGTGTGTCTGTTGGCTGTTTGATATGTGGGTCTGCACGTTTTTGGCAATTAAAAGCATATGCGGGCCGGCCTGCCTCATCAGGCTAATCAACGAGCGGCCAAGCCAACAACAACAATTTACTGGCAAATAAAACAAAGCCAAGTTAACAGGACGCATGGCTTGGAGGAACTGTCAGAACTGAAGCGTCAAGGCGGCTGCCAAAACGAAGCGCACGAAGACGCCGACGAATTTGACGGCGCGGTGCGATGCTCCTAACTTATGCAGAGTGCCATCAATACAGGCAAAGTAACGTATACACACACACACACGAACGCACGCACACAGTCAAATACACGCGCGCTGCAGCAGACTCCTTTTTGCCTACACTTTTTTTTAGTATTTATTTAGGGTTTCTTTTTTTTTTTTTGTTGTGCCTAAGTGTGTGTGTGTGCGTGTATGTCAGGCGTACACGTTTAAAATTTGGTTGGCTATTTTTTTTTTACTCTTTTACATTTTTAATGAATACATAAAAAAAAAGGCTAACAAATATTTTTTGTAATCCAAATTTATGCCAAAAATAATATATAATATTTAATTGAAATGAATATATGCAAATATATTTAAATTTCTTAGCACACATTTACTGTGCTTAGCCCTTACACACTCACACACACACGCGAGCACACACATACACACACACACACGCACGACGCGCTCTCTACACCAAGAAATATGCATAAAGTTGGCTTCGATTTTTGCAGCTACGCCTCTTTTTCGCCCAGCGCCAGATTGAAGCACAGTTCATATACATACATATACATATACATATATATTTATACATGTTTGTTATAATCCAAATTTATCGAATTTAAGTGAGTTATATTGTGCGGAATTTGGCATATATTTTTTTGTTGGCTTTTGTTTAAACTGTGGCCATACCAGAGAAGAAGTGGAAAATGTATCTATGGCTCGCTTTGAACTATTTTCTCTTCTTTTCTGCTTTATTTTTTCTGTTTTTCTTTTCCTTTTTTTTTATTTTTTATTTAATTTTTTTTGCACACAGCGCTCACGAGGACAAAACGTCTGCACTCAACTCGACACGGACACGGACTCGGACTTGTGACTCGGGCAGCAGCAGCAGTAGTAACAGCAGCAGCGCCTACGTCGGCGTCAGCGTCAGCGTCGACGCGCTCAGCACACAGAAACAGAAGTAAGAAGAAGCAGCAGGCTGGCAGCACTCTTCGTGCAGGACCGACTGGCACAGTGCTTAGAGTAGAGCACGAAGCTGGGCGCGACTGCCGAGCCGACGAAGCGTAACAGAAAACAAATGCCGAAGCTGCATTACGAAGCCGAAGCACAAAAGACGAAGTCCAAACCGGGCCGACAGCTGCACGCTTCAGCTCTCAGGGGACTGAGCGAAAGAAGAGAGCGAGAGAGTGGGAGTGGGAGTGGAAGTGGGAGAGAGTGAGAGTAGGGGCCAAAGGGTGTGAGTGAGTGAGTGAGTAGTTGCTGCTGCTGCTGCTGCTGCTGTTGTATATAACTGTAGCTGTTGGTAAGTCCTTGTTATTGTTGGCATTAAGCTCACGCTACTGCTGCTGGCAAACGTTTTGGGCCTCTGCTGGCTGCCTAAGCCCCACTAACTATATTTGCTGTTGCTGTTGCTGTTGCTGTTGCTGCTGCTGGGTATGGCAGCACGCAAGCAACTCTGGCACTTCTCGCTCACAAATCAACATAAATCAGCTAAATCGTCAGGATACAAGCAGAGCAGCAACTGCAACAGCAGCAGCAGCAGCCGTGGCCGCCGGCTAAAGCTCTGCGTTAGTAGATGTTGCTGTCATATCTGTTGTTGTTGCTGTTGTTTGCTGTTAGTGTAACGTGCATTGCTGTCTCTATATAGTTCATTTACTGTCGCTGCTGCTGCTGCTGCTGCTGGCACACTTGTCGTATGCGTCATATATTGACCAAGACTTGCAATCATTTATGTGTGCCAAGCTGTTGACAGTTGCTCTTTAAATATCAAATTCATTTTGCTTTACAAATGAAGCTTTCACTTACATTAAGTAAGACATTTTACTGCAGCTAAAGAGCTGAGAGCATATGAAATTTACTGCAATTTAGATAGACCAGGAAGAAAATCAAAACAAAATTTCTATAATATCAGAGACCATAAAATTAAAAAAAAAATTAATAAAATATGTCTAAATTAATTAAGTATGAATAGATAATCTTTAAAAAAATTATATATATAATTTAAATGTTAATATGTCTAAATGTAACTGTTCTACTATCGTATACCTAAGTATACATCTAAGTTTTACATATTATAATAGTCTCAATATTTTTGAAATAAGCATTTATGATTTTTTTTTATGATTTCAGTTTATGATCAGCAACGAGGAGACATTTAAGGAGTCGGATTCAATGCTAAAGTTGACTTTTCACTGCGCACTGTTGATTTTTTAATAAGCATAACTTTTTGGTATGAACCGAATCACGTATACGCACTCATTCACACAAACACTCGCGCGCACACACACACTCGCGCACACACACGCAAATTGATTGAGTTTGCCGTTGTCATTTGTTGCTGTGGCTGGCCAAATTTATGAAAATGAAATGCCAAAGCTTTTGCGCCTCGCACGTGTGTGCGTGTATGTATGTAACTGTGTGTATGTGTGTGTGTTCGTGTGTGTGCGACAGCGTTAAATTAATGAAACACATGCAGGCAGCAAACGTTGGGTAATTTGTCATTTCGACAAATTTTGAATTATTTAAGCGGAAATCTTAGCGCCCCAAGAAACAAAACAGGAAAAACCGAAAGAGAGAGAGAGAGAGAGAGCAGAAAATGCTCAACTGATTTGCGATTGTGACTCGTGACGTGTCACAGTGATTGTCGTTGTGATTGTGATGGATATGGATGGCAGCAATTCAGCAATTTGAATGATTTAAAACTCTACGTTTGCCCTTATTTTGCTATCAGTTTATTTTCTTTTACTTTTTGAAGCTTAAATATTTTGTAGAGTGACATAAATAATTTGGTAATGCTGCTAACTTTCTGAGTTAAAATATTGTATAATTATGTAGGTATTATATTTACCTCTCGCTCTCAGAACCTAACATGAGTATAAGAACAGTTGGTAAGGCTTGTGAGCGAATCTATGATCTAGTCTTCGGCTGACTTGAATGACTTATAAAATCTAGCCAAATCCATATTATTCCTATACTTATTGCAAACTATAAATATTGTTTTATGCAGAATTTTTTTTTTGTTTTCCCGACCTATACAGCATTTCGAGTGAATTATTTACTTTTGGGGTTAGTAATATATATATTTATTGTACTAACTCTTGTTGTTGTGCCCGTATGTAATTGTTTGCAATTGTGAGAGCAGACAAATGGCACACACGCACAGCCACAAAGTACGTAATTTGTTGCTGGCAGCAGAACACACAAAATGACAAATACAAAGACATAGACATTTGGGACTGACTCGGGCGCACACGTTGCGTATGCTTTATATGGCGTATACGACAGGCTTGACGCCATGTTCGAAGCTCGGTGGCTAAATTGCGCACTGTCGCAGATTTTCCCCATATACACACACACACACACATACACAGTTGTAGATTGAGCTAAAAATAAATCGTAAATAAATAATTTGCACTGCGTCATGTCAGAAATTTTAAACACATAATTAACAGCTTATTTAACCCCGTTGTGCCAGCGTGCCAGTGTGAGTGTGAGTGTGCCTCTGTGTCATGGGTGGGGCTGTTGCAAATTCATATACATATATATATAAGTATATATATAAAAAAGTTTTCTATGCTTGGGGCGCTAGCAGCTACAATCGTGGCCTGCACCAACACAATGCCAAAGCCCAGCGCTGGGGCCAGCCGGGGCAATGATGACAACAACGACAACGACAACGACAACAATGTTCGAAACAAAAGCGAAACAACAACAATAACAACAACAACAACAATAACGACAACATAACTACTTTGGCAATGGTTATGGAGCAACAGAGGAATTGCCTTGTCACACATAGACACACACACACACACACATATATACATTTATAAATATATATATAAATTTTGTGAACAGCAGGCGCAAGAAGCTCCGCTGGAGCATTCCTGCCACTCGCAGCAAACAGTGGCTGCCAAAAGCACAACAAGGATAGAATTTATGGACAAATCATTTTGACTAATATGGAGCGTAAAGAGTTTTAAATTTATAAACCAAGTTTATATTTGAATGATTATGAAGCCTTTGCTAAGAAGAGACGAACTCTCTGGCTATGAATTCTATGCTTTGAGTCCTCTTCGTTTTCTCCTTTTCTCTCTATTTCTCTCGCTGTAGTTCTATGCAGTTTTCCATATCCCATTCTTCTCTTACTCGATCAAGTCTTCTCTTTATATTGTATATCCATCCCTCTCTCGTTCTCGATCTCAATCTGTGCTTTCAATTATAGCCAATAGCGAGCTTAGTGATGTTCCACTGTACATGGCGCATAGCCAGCTTGTAATTCTGTGCTGCTGTCTTCGTAGCATGATATGTAGGCGTTAGTAGGGCGTGTCAGTGCCCACCTACATAACCAGCATGTGTTGTGCCATCTCTTAATGTGCCATACACTCAACGCCAATACCAAGAGCACCACCACACCGCACCACTTACAGCTCACCACTCATCAGCAGAAGCATCAGCAGCAGCAGCAGCAGCGGCGGCAGAGGCGGCAGTTGTCTGATGGCTGTAGGCGTGGCAGGGACATGAGCCCAAACGCCAAACACTGGACAAATGTGCAATGTGCAATGCGAGGGCGACAGCAGCAGCAGCAGCAGCAAGAGAAAAAAAAAAGCACGACTAAAATATAGGCAAACATTTGCAATGAAGCGCAAATGAAAACAAGTAAGAGAGCTCTAGTCGAGACTGCTCGACTAGGAAATCCCCTGAACCCTTCGGAGAACTGATATTCTTTCAATTCATTTTTAACTACATATTTTAGCTGAAAAAAAATAAGTTATCAAAATTACATATAAAACGATCGTCAATTGCAGTTCATTTAAATTTTATTGCATACTTTCAAGCGGCAGCTTATTTATTCACCAACCATACACAAATTTGCAAGTTTTTGCTGCATACTTTTGGGATGTGCATTTTTTGTATTTTTGTTTTATTTTTGATTTATTAAAGCATTTTTGTTCGCTGCAGACTGCAGGTAAGAAAAAAATCTTTTAGAAAAATAGCTCCTATTCAGCTATATCCTTACGCAGGACGAAAGTAATTGGTGTTTTAGACTCACGAGGAGTAGCGCCAATGTTTGCCTGCAAAGGATTAGTATGTTATCTAAGAACCAAGGACTTGTAAAATTTCCGTCCCAATGCTTATACCAGAAGAAATCTTGTATAACTTGTACAATAAAAGTACGATCCGTATGTCCTTTGGCTAATTTGTACTCCTTGACATTATGCACTATGTGAGATGTCACACGCCAAGATCTGCAAGGATGCGGCTGAGTTTTGTCGATTTGATCTACCATGAATGTCCTTTGATCCTTATATGACCCCCCAATATTTTGATGTAAATCGATGTATTTGGTCCTTTCGATGTCAACGCATCGAGTCTTATCAAAATTTGCAAGGATATGACCAAGTTAGAGCTTATTTTCTATATCAGGATATTCTTTGCATAGCCATAACTCAGTCATATCCTTGACGATCCTGTAAGGACATACCATTTTGAGCTTGTGAGCAACTCAGCTATCGATTGGCATTCAAGGATTTTGAGGATTCCATAAAAAATTGTATCCCAAATTTTTGCAAGGGGTTTGGTCGAAAAATGGCCAACTGCCACCTTAACTTGGCTATTTGAAGGACTAGCAGCTTGTCTTTTTTACCATAGAAAGTCCTTAGGCCACTGATGACGAATATGAAAGTAGAAGGACGAAAGTCCTTTTAACAACAGATAAATAGGGACTTTTTTGTGCAGAGAAAACTGCCTCTAGCTCAGCCGTATCCTTGCGTATCCTGGAAAATTTGACAGCACACTAAATGGGGTCACCAGGACTACCAACTGGCCAAAGAACATTAAAATCGTCCTGGCGGTTAACGAGATATTGGCGTTTTAGCGTGTTTTGGGTGATTTCCTTAGCTGCCGAGGCCGCTCGGCATTTCAAGTCCTGGACTCTTAGATAACCCCCCAATATTTTGATGGGGATCGATGCGAATGGCTCACACGATCCTAACGCATCATTTTCTTTTGTCCTGCGAAAGAATATGGTGGAGTTATGCCTTAAAAACTTAGACGTGAGGAACTCGGAGAATTCGCTTTGTATTGGAAGAGAAAGAAACAACATATTTTATTTTAGCTCAGTAATGAAATTTATTTAAATAAATATAAATACATTTAAAAAAAAAATCATATCTTTCAATTCATTTTTAACTACATATTTTAGCTGAAAAAAATAAATTATCAAAATTACGTTTAAAACGATCGTCAATTGCAGTTCATTTAAATTTTATTGCATACTTTCAAGCGGCAGCTTATTTATTCACCAACCATACACAAATTTGCAAGTTTTTGCTGCATACTTTTGGGATGTGCATTTTTTGTATTTTTGTTTTATTTTTGATTTATTAAAGCATTTTTGTTCGCTGCAGACTGCAGGTAAGAAAAAAATCTTTTAGAAAAATAGCTCCTATTCAGCTATATCCTTACGCAGGACGAAAGTAATTGGTGTTTTAGACTCACGAGGAGTAGCGCCAATGTTTGCCTGCAAAGGATTAGTATGTTATCTAAGAACCAAGGACTTGTAAAATTTCCGTCCCAATGCTTATACCAGAAGAAATCTTGTATAGCTTGTACAATAAAAGTACGATCAGTATGTCCTTTGGCTAATTTGTACTCCTTGACATTATGCATATAATTTTATAATTGACTTTCGATAAGGTTTTTTATCGATAAAAAAATATTCACCTTTTCCAAGCATGTAACGGCGATTACAATACGCTTACGTGCGGCAGTGAAGAAGCATTTTTGGCTTCTCTGCTCGCGCAGTAAATTGTCTCTCAACAATAAGGTGACAGTTTATAAACAAATCATTGCGCCGATATGGAAATATGGGTGTCAAATCTGGGGGCTGGCTTGTGATAGCCAAATTCGTCGTATTCAGACCGCCCAGAACAAAATCGCGAGATTGGTTACCGGCTGCGAGTGGTTTGTGCGAAACACTATATTACACAGAGACCTGAAACTCTCCACTGTCTTTGATGCGATAAATCAGCACTCTAGCCGGTACAATGACAGATTGGAGCGGCACAAAAACAGGCTAGCAAAAATGCTCACAACAAATAGAACTCCTAGGAGGCTTAAAAAGAGACGACCAAGGGACCTGATTCTCCGATCGCCCCGGATGACGGTCAACAGGAGTTGACATATAGCTGCCATCATTGTTTTTATTGTATTATTGTATTTTGTTGTATTGTAAATATTTGTAAATTGCAACAGCAACGTAAGTTGCCGGCGCGCCCTAATGGGCTGAATGAAGTGATAATAAGCGCACAAAGAGGTTAGTGAAAAACCTCGTATGGCTTTAACAATTAAAATTAAAATAATAATTATTATAAAAAAATATTCGGACGAGTTATCGTTATTCTGTGATAAACTCGATATGCGCGTGCTATATACGGCCATTTTAAAAAAAGTTGAAGTCTCTAGCTATTGTATCTTCGGAAATCGACGCGTTCAAACATACGGACAGACGGACAGACGGACGGACGGACGGACGGACGGACAGACAGACGGACAGGGCTAAATCAACTTTTCTCGTCACCCTGATCAAGAATATATATACTTTGCGGGGTCTGCCACGCCTCCTTCTGCCTCTTACATACATTTTAACAAAACCATTATACCCTGATGGGTTCAGGGTATAAAAAGGAAAGCGAAAAAAAAACATAGAAAGGAAAATGAAGCGGCAAAAAGAAAATCATTTATTTCAGTTGACACATTTTCCTTGTGGCGCTGCCATCCGCTGACCCGCTCAGCGAGCAATTTCAATGCGAGACATAAACACAGCAACAATATGAATAGTGGAAGGAAGGTGTAGTGAGGGAGGCAGTGAGGAAGGCGTGGCAGGTAGCTAAAGCGAGAGTCAGTGTATTGGGGGTTTGGAGTAGCGTTGGGGAGTTATAGAAAAGAGCAGGAAGTGCAAATGTTTCGTTCACTTTTCGCATGCGACTCATTGCAATACACTGTAAATTATGTGTATTTAGGTTGGGCATATTGGTTTGGGTGCTAATGAGGAGTGCACGCACACATAGTGTGTAAGATTTAGTAAAGTAGTTTATAGAGTATTTGCTACTAGTTGCAGTTATTCAATTGATTGCGAGCAAGCTTTTCTAATACTTTGTAATTTGTTTACTTAAAGAAGGTATATTGGCTTGAATGTTTTGCGAGTCGAATTCGATGCGATTTATTTTGATGATGATCAGACTCTGTCTAATGCACTAATGCACTCTATCACTATACACGTGTAAAGCGGGTATATTGGCTCTTCACTACTTATATACAGATTACTCTGCATAGTAAGGAGTCTAACTGACTTGAGTCCACTCTACCTTCATTTCTGTTTATATTGCAGTGCATTTGGTCGTCAGTTCAGCTCGTTCTTGCAGTTGTTGTTGTTTGCTTTGCGCTGGCTACATTCCTTTTTGCCCTTTTGCCTGTTACTAAATTATTAGTGGCACACACAAACACACGTCAGAGAGAGAGAGAGAGAAAGAGAGAGTGTGTGCGAGCGAGTCGGCATTCGCTCAGTAAATGGCGCCTGTTTATTGTTGAACTTTTCGCTAGTTTTTGCTTTGCTGCCATTTTGAATTTTTAAAGCAAAGGCGACAAACGCTGCTGCAGCAAGAACCCCAACCCCCCTCTTTGCCTTTACCCTAGCGTATTTCTGGCCCTTTTTTTTTTTGGTCGTTTTTGGTCGCTTTGTAGGCGCGGTCGCTGTCTCCGTTTTTCGGCTTGAGCCAGGCGGCGTAAGCGCGCAAATTGGCCAGCGCCTGTCACCGAAAATAAGTTTTCACTCGGCTGGGCAAGGCCTGGCACACAAACACACACAGCTGCTTATCAGTGTGTGTATGTGTGTATGGGGCGTATACATAATTTGGCTGGGGCTGCATGAAATTTTTGTTGGACAGATGAAGGCAGCAGCAGCAGCAGCCAGAGACAGGTAAAGCGCTAGCCCAAGCAATGGCAACACTTATTATTGTTTGAGCAGCAGCAGCAACAACAACAACAACAACAGCAACAACAACAACCACAACAGCCATAGCAGCAGCGCGCAAGCGTTTGCCCGGGCATTTTCCATCAAGCTGAGAGTCAGAGCCAGCTGCTTGGATGCTGCTCAGTTTTAGGCGCGCGCTCTCTCTCAGTCTCTCGCTCTCCCACTCGCTCTCTCTCTCTGTCGCTCAGCTGCGCGCTGTGTTTGCATTGTAGATTTGCGCGCGTGTGTGCGTGTGTGTCTGTTCATTTTTCTTACACCTTATGCGAGCAAACAATTTTCCAACGCCACGCACTCAACTTAATTTTTGTTGCAACCAAATATTTTGTTGTCAGCAACCTCAGCGCCTCGCTGCCCGCAACCCCACTACATTTACACTGCCAGAATCACCCAGAAGCGTGTGTGCTGTGCGATTAATCTAAGGTTCAAGCAATGCGTGAGTTGTGCGTTTCATTCAGCCAGCCTGGGCTTGCTTCTGGTTTGGCTTGGCTAGCTGAACAGGCGTCCACTTGTTGTTGCCGCGCACTTGTTTTGTTGTATTTATCAATTTTATCGGCCGGATACTCTATGTATGTGTGCTAATAGGTGTTTTATATATATGCGTACTTATCTATAAATGGTCAGGATATTTAAGGTATGACCAGAAAGCCTATAAAATTCTTGCATGCTTCATCATTTCGAGATTTTGTTCGACAATTTCTTTTAAATAATTATGAAAATAATTTGTATATTTTATTATTTATTTATTAAGTTTTTTTTTTAAATTTTTTATACAAAATCTAAAAAAAAAAAAATCTAAAAAATTTATAAAAAACAAAGTAATGAAAAATGGTAATAATTATTGGAAATTTTTATTAATTTTTAAATACATCTATTTTTGTTTTAATTTTTTATTTTAATATATAGAATACTTATTATTATATAATATTTCTATTTACTTAAATATTTGTTTATTGTTTAGTATAAGACAGATTGAACATATAAAAAAGAAAATAAATAAATAAAATAAAAAGAAAATAAACAAATTATATTTAAAGCCTCGCCTCAAGTCTACAGAGCCTAAAACTAGAAAGGTAACTGTTAGTCGCCTTTGCCACATGTTTAATCTCCCTCTCTCTCTCTCTCTCTCTCTCTTCCCCCCCCCCCCCCCCCGCCCTTTCTCTCTCTTTATATGCGTGCGTGTGTTTGTGTACATGTCAGCATTATATTTTATATGGTGCTTAGCGTTCAGTGCGTGACCTTTTCTTTCATTTTGCTGTTGTTGTGCGCTGTCTTACCGTTACGTTTAAACAGCCAAGCACACATACAGTGTGTGTGTGTGTGTGCGTGCATATCTGTGTTAGCATTATATGGCAGACATGCCACAAGACGTTGCTTTGCTTTGCTTTTGTGCGTTGAGCTGCGCCTTTGAAGCTGCTGCTGCGCCACAAGAAAACCAACAATAATAACAATAACAGCAGCAACAGCAACAACAGCAACAACAACAACAGCAACAGCCACCGCAACAACAACAGCAATCTTCTGTAAATTAGCATAATGGATTTTGTTTTGTCAAAACGTATCGCGGCTTCGTCTTCTCGCCTTCGCGACTTTTGTAAAGCATTCGCAGCGCAATTTTGCGGTCGAAGCTAATCACGAAATGCATTCACATTTGCCCAATCATTTGGCCTAATTAATTGGCCATATTAGCAGTCTTTTGGCAAAGCGAAGCAAATACCTTTTGAGGTTTAGCTTTGGCTTTGACTTGGACTTGGACTTTGGCTTTGGCTTGTAATGTAATCTAATTCACTGTTGATTATCCAAGGCACAAAAATTTTGCATTCTATTTCAAATGGAATATTTTTTTTTGGAGCTGGTAAGTTTTTGAGTAACAAGAAATTTATTGTGATTAATTTCGATCTTCGATATACATTAATCACATGCATTATTCATATTCGTTTTAATTATTCACTGATTAAGACAGATTTGGATTTGAATATTCAAATTTTGTTTGTTTTCTTTTTTATATATAATTTTTATTTATTCAATTTATTAATATAATTTGGCAGGTGTATTGGATTACAATAGATACAGATAAAGATTAGATATACATATGTATGTATATCGAATGCTTTACTGTTCATATCACAACTTACTCTCAGGTCTATTCCCCTTGGGGGAGGCAACTCCATCTATTGGGAACCTAGCTTAAGATAAAAATAATAATAATGATGTTAGGGTTAAAGCTATACATAAATATTCCATTTAAATATTGCATACCTTATCAGCAAAGTCTTTAAAAAGTTCTATAAATGATAAGAGCATATACATGTCGATATCTGTATATACATGTCTATATAAATATATTTGCAGCTGAGCTGTCAGCTATAAATTCTCATTAATACTTAAATCAAGTAAAAAATCAAAAGTGTCCCACAATACAAAAGCAGACACACGCACACACACACACACACACACACACGCACACACAGAGCTTGCTGTGCAGGTTCCAGCATAAATGTAAAGGGAGATATATTGAGATGGAAATCCATATAGAAAGACAGAGAGCGCGGGAGTGGGAGTGAGAGAGGGAGAGTGCGGGTGTATATTGGCAACCGCTCTCTGTCTCTCTCCCTCTCTTCCTCTCTCGCTCGCTGCACAGCTTGGCTGCTGCGAGAGCGTTCGCTGGCTGAGCGAGCTTTACGAACTCACTCTCGCTCTCATGCTCTCGCTGTCTCTCTGTTTGCGTTCAGGTTTTGCGGGTATTGCACGGCATTTTGATGTTGGCCGTATGACGTCATTAAAGCCACAGCCACAGCCTCACCTTGCCCACATCAGGGCACAGGTGAAGAGGCAGGTGGCAGCCATGGCCAGCACAGCGCTGTCTGTGGCTGCTGGGCCTCCATTTGAGCAGAGCCTTTAACGGCATCATATAGCATACCCCCGTCCACTGCTCCCATTCTACCCGCTCCCAGGCGACATCCAACTATACTTAACAAACGCACGCATCTGTTAGATATCCACATACGTTGTATGTGTGCGCACCTGTGTGTGTGAGTGTGTAAAATATTTGCGCGTTTTTATACAATTTCCAGTTTTTGGGTCTTTGTATGCTCGCCCGTGTTTGGGGCCGTTTGTCATGCATTTTTCATATTCTGCAGTGCAGAATGTGAACAACAACTTACACACACACACACACACACACACACACATACTCATACACACTCACATTTCTCACTAGTCAGCACTCATATTCGCATTGAAATATGTCTCTATGTGTGCCTGTCATTTTGACATTTGTTTATATATTTATGTCAGCCAGTCGGTCTCTAGGTTTTTCTAACCGAGCTCAGCTTTGCTCACATTCCCATTCCACTCACTCACTCTCTTTATCCTGTTCGTCCCTTAGCTTCGCTTTACCTTGCCTTTTCGCTTTTGTTTGCTCCTGCCATTCACTCTCGCCAGCTCCTGTCACTGACTTCCACATCGGCTTGGCCCAGTCCCTCTATCTATCCCTGTCCTGTTCCGTCTCTTTCTAGCTTGCAGTTCGGTTGGTCAACTAGCTCACACCCAGCTGGCGCTACACTTGCTCCGGTCTATCAACCGTAGGTGTGAGCGCTGTCTGATCTCTCATCAGCTTGGACTAGCATTGGCTAGATGTCCCTGTCACATACCCTGTACTTTAAAGCTAGAATTCATATATGTATTTCCATAAATATTTTGTAGTTTCAAGCATTAGCCTGACTCATTGAGTGCTTAACCCTAACCCTCACCCCAACTCGAATTCTTACCCTAAATAACAAACTTGATAATGCCCTTTTGCCACACTGCACATTACCATCGACCGTCGACCATCGCCCTGTCATTCAGCTGTGAACAATGAACTACTGTAACTTCCGGCTTCATAACGCTGCTCTGAACGAACTATGTCAGAGTTAACAAAAGTTTATTTGGCCCCAACTGCAGTTTGGCCAGCTACAAAGCCAACCAACCTGCAAAGCCACTCCGCAAAACATGGCTCAAATCCAAAATAGTTTGGCATGCAAAACGCACAAGCAACATAACTCAACGTCCAGCTGCTATTAATAAAGTCGTGTCAAAGTTTTCTGAAATTCAACTAAACGTTAACATAAATAATAACGCAGCACAGTGGGGCAAGAGTTGCCGAATAATATGAAAGGCTAGAGAAATGAGGAATAATAGTAAATGAAGAGATTTTCTATTTATCATATTATTATATGCAAACATATGGCTCTGAGATGCAATAGATCGATGAATAAGAGCAGAATATGATGTTTAAGAGATGTTCTTTGTCATGGATGTATAAAAGCAAACAAAGTTTTTTGATAGAGCTGATTAATGAACTACACAGATATCTTGAGTCTCCAAAATAAAAAGTTAAGAAAGCAAACATCTGAATACACTTTCACCTCCAAATCTCTCTTTGCCCACGATTCTCCCTAATTTATCTACTTAAAATTTGCATTACTTTCAACCCACTGTGCAACTGCTTTTACGACTTTGATTAAACTTTTCAACCCAAAGCGGATTAAAAACTGCAACAAAAACATGCGAACAAACAGCAAGTGAACAGGAAAGCTAATGCAAAGCCACACAAAAAGCAAAAACAAAGCGAATGCTTCAAAATGATGTGCTTCATTCAAATAAATGAAATTCATAAGCGTGCGAGCTGTTGAGCGAGACAGAAAGAGAGATAGAGAGGGCGATACAGACTGGGTCGCATGCGTTAACCTTTGGCATTTTTAATTAAGCGAACGAACAACACATAAAATATCGACACTTCAATTGCAAAAAAGCGAGCAAAAAATATTGCTGCCAGGCAGAAAATTAAGCAGGCAGCAGCAGTCAACCAAAAAGAAGATGGAAGGGGGAGGGGGGGGGGGCGCAGTTTTGGGGCTGAAATTTAACGAACCGCACCGAACGCAGCCGAATGTGTTGTATTGCATTAAAGGTAAAAACAGAGAGACGACGATGACGATGACGACGACGAGGCGATGGCAAATGAACGAGCCTATTAACAGCAACAAGGACGACAGCAACAACAGCAACACCAACAGCAACAACAGCAGCAGCTCTTAATTAAGAACTCATGTTAATTGTAATTATTTGGCACATGAAATTTTTATTAATTTATACCGCGCACACAACAACAACAACAACAGCAACAACAACAAAGGTGTTAAGCTCATAGTTGCTGTTGTTGCTGGTGTTGGAGTGTTAATGATGATGCTGCTCCTGCTGCTCCTGCTGCTCCTGCTGTTCCTGCTGTTTAGTATGCCAAAAGAGCAGGCTGAATTGTTCTGTTTCCCTCCATCTAATGTAACCAGTTAGCAGCCCGGTACATGGCGAGTAAAGTTATCAAACTGGCCTGGGATACAGAGCAGAAGAGCACAGCACACCTGAGCGACGTTTCAAATATATGCAGATACATATAGAGAGATGTGTGTGTGAGTGTGTGTGTGTGTGTGTGTGTGTGTGTGTGTGTGTATAAAACGAGCAAATGATGAGACTTCATCTACAGGCAGCAGTTTCGCAGTTAATGGCAAGAGTTGCCGCTGTTGTTGTTGTTGTTGTAGCTCTCATAAGTATGCTACATGTTGTGCATACACTACACATTATAGTGTTGTGCGCATTAGATTGCCAGCATGTAATGTGTGTGTGTGCGTGTGTGCGTAAATTGTATACCCTGTCCACATATAAATACTTATAGCTGTATTGCCAAATACATAATTCATTCGGCTTTTGAATTGTTTATAACATTAAAGTATTATTTGAAAATATTTTAAATCTGAAAAATTATGGGCCACGAAGAGTAAAAAAATGTTAAGCAAAAGTGTCTCAGTTGCTGCTGCCAGACTAGTAAATACTTCGTCAATTGCATGGATCAGATGCTATCGATTTATCAGCTCTTATAACTGACTTATGAAGATAGGAAGCGATGTATACTCAAAGAGCACAAATAAAACTACTAAGATCTGCCACAAAATACCAAAAATTCGTTTTTCGTCTTTCTATCCTCTGATCTGGCACTACAAATTTAGACCGTCCGATTGCCTAGAGTTTCAAGTCGAAAGTAATTGTATACCAATATGCAAGATGATGATAATGCCTGATCTCAAAACTTTATTGCTGTTACGTAGAAACTAAACCTGTTTCTGCTACATACATAGTTATAGATTTCCATCTGTTAGTTTTTCTTAGCATTAAAACTCGTCAAATCCATCTCAAAGCTGCTGTTACCAAAGGCTACAACCGATAAGAAACAAGGCCACAAGTTTTAGCACGTGTGAATATGCATGACAAATACGAAATATCCATTAACTATAAATATACCCGTTTGTCTAGAATATCAAATGACGCTTAGAGTTTGGCGTAGATTTTTAAGTAGAGTTGAAAATAAATAAATCACTTAGAAATCTTGAATTCAATAAAAATGGAAGTGTTTTTATTAACTGTTTCTTTTACTTATTTATATTAAATGAATGCGGTTCGTTGCAGATGAGATCTTTGAATGGAAAAAAATAATAAAAAATGTCGACAATTTCTATAAATTTTTAGAGTTAACAATTTTTTTAAAATTCTTTCCAAGAAGAAGAATTTCAAGAATTTCAATCAATTTTTAGAGTTACCATATTTTTTATTCTTTCTCCAAAGTAACATATAGTCAGGAATAGTTAGCTTAGTCAATCATTATACTATTTTTTATTTATTTATTCTTTTAAATTCTTTGTATTTTCTCATTGATTAGCCTAGACACTTGCAATATACCAATTTATCTATTTATATATAAAGACACTTATTCACCAATGAAGTGAGCATATTTCTGTTCATCGTTTTCGCCTTTTTGCTGTTTGCCATGCCCTCTACAAGGTGGCCATTTGTGGCAGCACACTTCTGCTTCGACTGCTTCTGTTTGAATTTGAGGGCGTCTGCAGCCTGCCCGGAAGTACTTAGATTGACGACACTGATACGAACGCTAATGGTTTCCTGCAGTAATTGGCTATTTCAACCGCGAACACGACTCTAACGGCCAATGATAATGATGCGGTGCGATGTCGTCCTCGTCGGCATGTGCCCCAAATAAATGGCACTTGTTGTTGCTGTTATTGTCAATATTGAAATGCTTGAGGTAGCTGCTGAAGTAAGTAAATTCAGATATAACTGAAATGGATTTCTTTTTTTTTTTTTTTTGATTTAGGGAAATTAAAGAAAACTTAAGAGAATTTCAGATATTTTACTGCAATGAACTTGCCATCATAGACCATGTAAGGATATTTATAAACCTATTTATTACTTATCCTCAGAGAGACCAACAGTTCAAATTGATGCACAGGCCGTTCAGATTTCCAACCGCATTCTGATTCAAAAAACCGGATTCTGGCTGTTAAGACTATCATTATAATAATCACGTTGTATTATATATGCTGAATTGTTCTTTCCCACACATATATCTCTTTATGTGTGTGTGTGTGTGTGTGTGTGTGTAACGGAAATGGAATTTTGCAGTCGTAACACACGCATACACACAGAGAATGAGAAGTTTCCGGTGTTGTCTCGCATTTTGTGATTTTCACTGATTAAACGACGCGTACGAGACAGTCGCTCTTATAGGATTAGCATTTCACAAGCAAATGGACTGACAAAGGTTGACAGTTGACACACACATACACATACATACTATATTGTATATTTATATACACATACGCACACATGTACACAGCTGCATAGAACTGGCAACAATAATTGAAGCATTCAGCGTTTTTTGAAGCTTTTGACATTTACATCGAAATATTCGATGTTTATAATGATGGAACAGACACACACACACACACATATGTGTCGTATTTCTAGCGGAAAATACTAGATAGGAAAACATCTCGATTATGCCACATTTGAATATCAAAAAAAAAAAAAAAAAAAAAGAAAAAAGGAAAACTCTTTGCATTTGACTAAAATCAAGGTTACATTTGAAGTTGTTTTGCCTTTTAGATGATATTTTACCCATATTTACCACGCCCCCGGTGCACGTTTATCTCTCTGCTCCGTGGCTGTTGTTGCAGTTTTCAAATTTCATTACAATTTTTCTTTTGTTTTGCATGCGCGTCATGTGGCGGGAGGAAATGGAATGGAAAGCCAACCCGCCACCGCCCACCTAAAGCAAAACAAATAAATGAAAAACGTTTCGGCCAGGGGCACGCGATTGAGGTCCATGACTGTGGGAGCTGTGCGCCATAAAGAGACAATCGGACACAGCCAAACACACACAGAGTGCAGCCTCATGTACAGTAACCTGATAAATAAAAAATTTCAATTAGTGGCCAAAATTCGACTCGGCCTCAGATGCATTTTAGCCTAGAAACAATTGTTGTTGTTTTGTTTTGTGTTTCCTTTTTTTTTTTAAATCGCAACATGTTTGTAGGTTTTCTCTAAAAGCTTTTGGTGTGTGTGCTGAATGAATATTCCCGGCAAGTTTTACAAAAAAGCTATAGGGAAGGACACATGTCAAGCTTTTAAAGCTCATATTTTACAAGCATGACAATAGCGGTTTTCTTGGGACATTTCTATCCGAGGGAAAGCTCTGATATGTATATGTATAAGACCAAGCTAGGATAAAAGTTTGGTATGTTACGTCTTTAAGCTTTTGCAAAACCGTATAACAGTTATATTTTAAAGCAATAGAGTTCCGAAAAGCAAAAAGTCAAGACTATGGCTAACACTCAGAACAGTTATTATAGCATTTGTAATTCATTCATAGATGCTTTTAAAAGTCGAGCTCGCTTAACTCTAAGAATCGTATTTGTCGAATTGATATGCTTGTATATATTTTTCTAGTAAATATTTTAGATATATATATACATATATTTTTTTATTTCTTCACACTTTGTCATCTTCTTCTTGTCTTGCTGCGGGTTGTCTTGCAGTTCAACTGTTCCCCGTTTTGTTTTTATAAAATTAAAAAGTTTTCCGCTGCCTGCTGCGCTGTAATCTTTATCGACTTAAACCGAGGCCTTGATGAAGGGAAGATGGGGGCAGGGCATTGGGGTTATTCAGCGGACATCGACGTGTTTTACCAGCAACAATTGCTTGTTGATTTGGCTGTCGCGCCCAGCGCGTCTTGGACTAAAGTTTCTGGTTTTCTTCTATTCTGTTTTTTGTTTTTTGCTTTTTTTTTTGGCACAGACTCGAAAACCGTCCAGACAGCCTGTTGGCCTACCAAAGACAATTTACGACAGCACGAAGAACATCTACAAATTATCGAGTGACAAAAAACAAAAAACAAAAAAAAGTAGAAACGATTGAAATTGCAGATAGAAAACGCTGCAATTTTGGTCGAAAAAAAAAGTTTTCTGTGGTCACTTCGTTCGCTTTGATAAGAAATAATTTATGTGCGAACAGGTGAACTGCGCTGACGACAAATTGAATGAGACCCAGCGGCTTAAAGCTGAGCCAGTTATTCAAAGCCTGATTGCAACAATAAATATGATGGAATCAATACTTGAGCTGACGTTGGGACAAATCTGAGATTGACTATCTCATACATAAATCTAATGAAGCTTAAGCTTTGGCTAAATATATAAAAATAAAGCAAGCAGATATCGATAAATATAATTTATCATTCTCATTTCAGATCAACCTATTGTCTCCTATATATGATGATTGGGGCATTCATTTCTTTCCTATTATTGACAATTTGTTGTTATCCTCTGTGACATTTTCTATCGCTGTAGAAAAAGGGAAAAGCCAACTATCTAAGCTCTATACATGATATATGACTTAAGGGCAGTTGGACCACAAAGTTGACTGTGACTGACACTTCTTTCAGTCGCACTCGCAACGAGTGACTGTCTAGCCTTATATGGGACATGTTTACGTGTCTGTGTGCAGTACATGAAAGGCACAAGGTTGTGCCTCCCACTCCACAGCTGAAAGTCGCAATGACATTTCAAATTTACTGACTATGACAAAGTGAGTTAAATGCATTTTGAGAAAATGCACAAAGAATTGAAAAGAAACCCTATGAAAAATCTTCAATCAAGAGCGTAAACCAAAGCGTGTATATAATATATAGCTAGCAAATCAAATCTGAGCTTTAATATAGATATATGTATGTGTAAAGATTTAAAGATATCATATATAGTTGCCTTCGTCTCTCTCACATTCATCTCATATACCTATATCAATTAGGACTTATCATGAATGTATTAATTTGTTACACCTCGATACACTTTGATATTTAGGTCTTTACCATCGATAATACTGTGGACAACATAAACCATCATTTAAACGAGTATGCGTAGTTTGTCCAGCATATATAAACTTGAACTTCATTAAAGTGCTAATCACATTTACATTGGAGCCCGTAGACTAATTTTAATACTTGTTTGTTTGATAAATATGCATGATTCGAATTCATTTCGGCGATATGTTTTTTGGTATTTTCGTCTCAACTTTTGTTATATCGCCAATAAACTAGTTTTATTTATTGTTGTTATTTTTTCTTCTTCTTTACCAAACTAAGCAGTCTAGCTATTCAATAGAAATAGTTTTAGTAGAAAAAAAAAGAAAAAACAAGTTATTTCTCCGAGTGGTTCTTCATTAATAACTGCTGACCTTGAAATCGCCCAGAGCAGATTTCGGAAGCAACAGCCTTTGCGAAATGCAAATATATTTGATCAATTTGATATAAATACGGCTCCGATGAGCAGATGTTAGCATAGTTACCTTTGATATCTCAAACGCGCTACAACCTCAACTCAAAATGAAATTCCTGATCGCTTTCGTCGCTCTCTTCGCCGTTGTTGCACAGCTCAACGCTGCACCCCTCAGTCAACAACAGCAGGGTGATGTACAGATTTTGAGGTTGGATTCGGATGTTGGACCTGAATCCTTTAACTATGCGTAAGTGCTCATGATCATATGATACCTTACATTATTTACTAATCCTTTTTCTTTCCTTTCTGCAGTCTTGAGACATCCGATGGCACCAACGCGCAAGCTCAAGGTCAACTGAAAAACATTGGCACAGAGAATGAGGCTATTTCTGTTCAGGGTTCGTACTCGTTTGTCGGCGATGATGGTGTTACATACACTGTTCAATACATTGCCGATGAGAACGGTTTCCAGCCACAGGGCGCTCATTTGCCCGTCGCACCTGTTGCCTAAGATGCTTTTCCTTAAAACCTAAATAAATTAATAAATGTTTTTTAAAAACTTCACCTGTTTATAATTTTGAACTAGGCATAGTGTCATGCCTAGAGTAATGTTAGCAACTTTCACTGACTTGAAAGCTACAAACATTATTATTAAAAGACCGCTAAAATACAGCTGTTCGGAAATCATAGTAAAATTCTCGAAGCACTTTCACATAAAGAACGCTTCATTTAGCTTTTACTTTCGATATCGTAAAAACGAGAACCAGCTACATCTAGACATATCGTAGTCAAGTCCATTCGTTCACAAAAGTTAGATTGAATAAATTTTATATATATAACTTAATACAATCTACATCGATATGTGCCTTTATCAATACCTACTATTACTTGACCTTTTTTCTTTGTCGACAAATAAATAACAATTAATTTATTCCATTTTTCTTTTAATTTTGCTAAATGGAAAAGAGGAGAATTTTCAAAATATATAAATAAGTTAATACAAAGAAGAAAAAAATGTATTTATATATGCCATACAAATAGTCTTTAATAATAATAAAAAGACTTAAACAAATATGTATTTTCATTAAATAGGATGCAGGAAAATTTATACAAAAAAGAAAATTAAAATTAATTTAAAGCAATAATTTTCAAATATTATAAAAAGAAATACGCATATGCAAATTTTATTTGTAATATTTTTACGTCGATTTATTAATATGGAATTCCTATTTAGATGATAATTTTGTACAAAAATAGAACTTTTAAATTAAGCAAATTTTTTTTACGAAAATTACAATAATCTATAAAAAAAGCGCTTGATTTCGTTTCGATGGTAACAAAATTGAAACCACTAATTAAAAACAAAGAAGAAATAAAAATGGTAAGCTGAACAAATATATATTTGAAGAAGATGACAGAGTCGTCAAACAGCTATTGGCATAGCCATAACCTTGGTCAGTCTAGATTTGGGACCAGGCTTGAGTCTGGTCAAGATCACGCAGAGTGTGCCGGTTGTCAACCGATTGCTTATCTCTAAGCTGAAAGTGATAGTGGACACAAGTACATATATACATATATATAGTATATATACATATATATACATAAGCAGATGCAGACATGAGGCGTGAGGTGTAAAATTCCAGCGATAATGGTAAAACATGTTTTAGACACCAATAATAGTTGCTAATTGATGCAAAAACAATGAAATCGTCTGAGTGCAAGAGAGATAGAATCAGATCTGAGATGCACTTTAAATAAATTTATAGTCATCAAAAATCGCCGCAAATATATCACATTATTTATAAAAATATCTATAATATATGCACAGATTATGTTCACATGTATCTTAGTTTATTTGTCTGCACGCCTTCGCCTTGTGAAGTCCATAAAATCTTATAACAAGTTTTAAGCGATTCATTAACATTAAAACATTTTTTGCTTTCAATACTAAACTATAAACTAGTTTGGTCTACTACAAAGAGTTTTAAAACTTTGATATAAATACGGCTCCGATGAGCAGATGTTAGCATAGTTACCTTTGATATCTCAAACGCGCTACAACCTCAACTCAAAATGAAATTCCTGATCGCTTTCGTCGCTCTCTTCGCCGTTGTTGCGCAGCTCAACGCTGTACCCCTCGGTCAACCACAGCAGGGAGATGCACAGATTTTGAGGTCGGATTCGGATGTTGGACCTGAATCCTTTAACTATGCGTAAGTGTTCATCCATAGCATACCTTAAAGTATTTACTAATCCTTTTTGTTTCTTTTCTACAGTTATGAGACATCCAATGGTATTGCAGCTCAAGAGCAAGGCCAACTGAAGAACATTGGCACAGAGAATGAGGCTATTTCTGTTCAGGGTTCGTACTCGTTTGTCGGCGATGATGGTGTTACATACACTGTTCAATACGTTGCCGATGAGAACGGATTCCAGCCACAGGGCGCTCATTTGCCCGTCGCACCTGTTGCCTAAGATGCGTTATTAAAAGTTAGCTATAAATAAATGTTTTTCAAGTATTTCAATGTGTTTCCTTTAAGATTTGCTTACAAACAGATATTCAAACTTTTTCAATTTGAATGAATATGTGGAATATGCAAAATGCACGTGTGTAATCCAGTTAAAACTTAAAATTTCAGCAGCGGAACACAACCGAACTTATTCGTAGTAATTTAAAAAGGGAAACTTGAAATATTTATTGAAAGGACAGAATGTGCTTAAGAGCTGCACAAACTATCGCTTGAATAGTGCACATATAGTAAATATATTTTAATATATATATACAATATATATATACTATACTGCATGTATAATGTACACATCTGAAAAACGAAATGCTGTAAGTGTTATTTATGCGTCTTTACATACACACACACACACACACACACTCACTTATACACACGCACATACGGACAATGTATGCTGTGTACAAGTAACAGGAAAATTGGTGAAAATGTGTAATGTTGACCCGACGCCATTTTTGGTTGAGAGGCGAAGCTTAATGGGAGAGCAAGGCAGCGAGCGAGTGTGAGTGAGATAGGAAGATGGACTGGCTCGCTGCTGTTTGGATGGCTGCCAGGCCGCTTGACGCTTTTCATTTTTCTGTTTTTGGGCTAAAATACCAAATTACGGCATAAATAATGCATAGATAACGAAATTTATTACATTTCATGCATCAGCCCAGACTACACACACAAAGAGGGCTGAGTAGGAAAGAGAGAGAGACAGAGAGAGAGAGGGAGAGGCAGTCCGAGTCATGACCAACTAGCCAAAGCTACACCCACCTAACCACAAAGGGACACACCGCCTGCTGCACAGGCGGCAAAATGTTTAACGGATGCCGTTCTGTCGCCTTCTAATTTATGGCACATATAAGTTGCTCTGATTAGCCACTGCCGACCAATTTTTATCTATGCCCAACACGTATACGTCCTGTAGGGGAGCCTAGGTGCGAGCATTATAAATAGTCTTTTTAAATATTCCAAGCATTATTGCTACAAGTTATTTTCAATGCAACAAAATGCCAATAACTCAGCAAGAATGAGAAATTAAGTTAACATAAACAAGAAAATTAAGATTTAAGATTTAACTAAACACAAAACTCCAGAGATTGAAGGAAGATTTAACTTATTTTTTGTCTTTAATTTGCTAATACATAACTAGTCTTTTTAATCCATTTTTATAATAGTTCAAATAGTTTCTATACTATATGCATATAGCTATTTAAGCTGTGCTCCATTTCCATAGATCAATCTAAAACATTACTTTACAAGTATTTAACATGAGCTGAATATATTATGCCAGAAAGCTTTAACTTAAGCAAATGCATATACTCAATTTCTTCTACTCTCTCTCTCGCTCTATCTCTGTCACTCTCTATGTGCTGCTGTTTCTGCTGGGATATAGCCAGTCAGAAGTGTTATGGTCTGCGCTATCGCTTCACTTGCTGTCGATGCGATTCATAATTGCATTTGCATATTATTTTCCGTTATTGCAAATGTCGCCCTGTTTGACATGACTTCAGGCGGATCTGCCAGAGCAAGGGGAACTAAAAAGTTGCTAACGCTATTTTGGTTACTTTTAGCATCCGCTGGCAGTGGTGCTGCTGCTGCTGCTGCCGCTGCTACTTCTGCTGCTGCTTCATGTGATGTTTATTAAATGGCGCACGCTTGCGGCAGTAACACAAAAAGCAACAGAATAATGCAAAATAAACAAAAAAAAAAAAAAAAACAAGCTAAAGAGTTAAGCGCAACTGATAAAAAATTATACGAAACAATTTGCATATAAATTAGGACTCACCGAGGTGCCAAGTTATGTGTGAAACAGCAAAGCGTTATGAGAATATATGGGAATCAAGCTCAACAAGCTCACATCGTAATGCAAAATAAACAAATATGAAGGGTTAAGCATATCAAAATATGTTTGTATAATATGTAAATATATAAAGTTATATTTCCTGATCGAAAGTTACAATACATAATGACTATTTACCTACCTAACACTTTCTAACACTACCTGACACTACCGGACACTACCTAACGCTACCTAACACTACCTACGACTACTTAATACTTCCAAACACTACCTAACACTACTCCTTAACGCTACCTAAGACTACCGAACACTACCTAACACTATCTAACACTACCTAATACTTCCAAACACTACCTAACACTACTCCTTAACACTATCTAACACTACCTAATACTTCCAAACACTACCTAACACTACTCCTTAACGCTACCTAACACTACCAAACACTACCTAACTCCACCTAACACTACCTCAACAAATTTACAGTCTCCATTTATACAGTAATCACGCATACTCAATTTACATTTGTCATGTGCTTTTCAGAGCTAAAGCTCAACTATCAATTGGAGAGGGCGGCTTCAATAGTATGTAAATGCCATGCCAACAAATAAGCAAAAAACAAATAGTATGTCAAGTATCCAAAATGATTTTGTCAAGCATTTTATGACTTGGCTCGTATCGAACGTTGTCTGCAGTGCTAAAGCTCGTAAAAAAAATCAAATGGGGGTGGCGTTGGCAGCAACAGTTAAGCTTAAGAGCCCGTCTCGTAATATCCTGGCACAATTGTCAGTTTCACTCATTGCTTTATTGTTACAGCCATATCCTTCGATCCGAGTCAGGTAAACAATGCTAATGCATACTTTGACTTCGACTTCGACTTCGAATTTGACTCTGACAAGAAGCCAGGCAGCTCCAACCGTAGCTGAAGGAGCTGCTGGAGCTGGAGTTGCACTCAAATCTGGCTGAGTGTATTCGGTTTGGACTTATGGGGCTTTTGATGCCTGCCTGACTTGGATTATTGCTAGGATAAATGTTGCACATGTCTCCCATTTGGCTGAGGGTGTTCGCAGCAATCGAATCTAAAATGAATTTACCTTTTCAGATGTTCTTGATGTTGTGTGCGGGACTTTTGTTTATTGGCTTTTGGCTCTTACTATGCCACTCTCATCTCTTTGCGCTGTGTGTGTGTGTCGCTTTCACGGATTTGCGAGTGAGCTTAAGACAAATGCAAATATTTCCAAGATGGGAGCTGCGCCAGGATATGCCTGTCTCTTATGATGAATGAATGTGTGCGCTTCCTCTGCTCGATTTGTTGCCGCTGATAAACTCAATTTGTAGTAGAGTGCTTGAGCTAAAACCTCATATTATGCCTTTTACAGTCCAAGTTTCTTTCTGGTGAGTTGTAAACGGGTTTCATTGCACTTTACAACACTGCATCTGAAATGCACTTTTCAATTTAATGCATCGCACATGGGTCTTTGTGGAACAATTTCAATTTTAATGTTCGCTGGAATCGACATATACATACATAAGTATATCTCTCACTTCCATCACCTATTGCATAAAATTATGAACTACAATTTATCACTCAACTGTGTCGCTGTATTTTTAGTGCTTGTGAGATTTCCACTTGCTACCGGAATTGGGCGTGGCATATGCCTGCTGCTAAGGAAATTGGCTACAGCTGAGCGGCTACTTAGTAATCAAGAGCAAATTATTGCACGACTAGAAATTGCGCTGTGAGTGAAAATAATCAAATCTAAGAAACTAGTTCCTCTACATGAAGAATAAATAATTAAATCTATATATAATTAAACATACAGACCATGCAGACAATCTTCATTTGACCAAACTCAACTTTATCATTATATCAAAATTTTGTTGTTACGTATAGCATACCTTTTTGCAGCATTTTTTTTAGAGGGTATATGCAGTGCACTTGAGGAAATTAAAAATTGCATTCAAATGCCATGCACGAGCGTAAAAATTAATATCCGCTCTCTTTTGCATTGTTCGGACGGGTTTAACGGGGCAGCAGGAGGGTCAAAGCTCTTAAGGTGACAAGCTGAGACAATTTTTTGTTGTTGTTGTTCAAATGTACGTAACTGATAGAACTTATAGAAGGCAAGATGATGGTCTTCATAAGACACACAAAGTATAGTGTGGATAAGGGTCAGCTGTTAAATTTAGTTGGGAATAATATTCGCCTAATGTTTGATCATACTAATATAATATTATATTACCTATAATATCTGAAAAAAAAAGGAAAGCCACTTAGCTATATTAATTATAATCATTAAGCATAAGTTCGGTTAGCAATCAAAGCCGAAATCAAGACTCAGAATCAATATTCAGATAAAGACAAATATAATTTGCATTTAACGAACTGTTAATTGATTGAAATGTAGAGTTTTTTTTTTTTTAATGAATTTTGCAATGTCCTTGAAAACGATTTATGAACAATGTATTCGCAATAATAATTAATTTTAATGCAATCAAAGCATGTCAATATAATATATCTTACATACCAGTTCAATATTAGATGATAATTGACCACAAAATGTGCAAATATTATATAACAGTCTAAAGCTACACTAAATAAAGCCAACAAAGGAAGCTAGTTTTAGCATAATGTCAAACGGGTTTATTTATTTATTTTTATTTTATTTTATTTATTTTTTCCTACTTTATTGTATGTCTTTCATAGATCAATTTTAGTTTCTATGAATGTATGTATGAATTTTGCATTGTTTGTATATATTATGTTAATGAAATTCATATGCCTTGTGATGTAAGCAACAGAAAAACGAGTTTCATTAATTAATTCACTTGAAATTAATGACAAGTTCAGTTCACAAATTCGTTCGATGTTCTAAGTGGGCGAATAGTGCGTATAGAAAGCGAATGTAAAAAAAAAAACTTCAAAATGGGTTTTGATGATGCTTTACATAATAAAAACTAGTTTCATCCACGAACAACGAATTCGTTAGAAAAAAATAAAAATCAAGCTCTTTTCAGCCATTAGCTTAGTTAGCCGAAATAGCTCAAGCCAACTACAACGAAAACTAAAATGAAATTTCGTGATCGCTTTCGTTGCTTTCGTTTGCGGCTTTGGTGCCACTTGCTACATTTGAGCTCAATAGCTTTAAGTAATTATTTACTTAAGAAATAAATAATTGAATACCAAGCATGTTTAATTTTTTATTGAAGGTTTGGCATGTCGAATAACATATGAGATAACTGAGTGATATATTAAGATAAGTTAATATTAGCATATCATTGGTCAAATGCTTAAAATGATGATTGTAAGAGAGAGGGAGAAAGGGTAGAGAGATGGGTGGAATATTCCTATACCTATATGAATTGACACATTCTCTAGTCTAGCAAAGTAAAGTAAAGCCGATAGGGACAAATGGGAATCATCAAACTGCGTTTATTGTGCAGATCAATTTGAAAATTTAGAGTATGATATAAAATATTTATCATTTATTTATGTATTTATTATTTTTATTAAATTTAAATAATTATTAAACTCATTAAATGTACTTTGGTGCTAAGAATACGTTTATTAACTTAAAACCAGGCTAATAATATTATAGCACTGCAAAGAAACTGTTATAGCAGTAATAACAGCAATGTTTTTGTTTATCTTTTAAGTTATCGCACCCAAAAGTATGCTGTTATAATCTCTCCAACTATATAATGAAATGCCTCAAAGTAGGCAACGAATTTTTGTTTGCATATCAAACAATATGTGTGCATCTGTGTAGGTATGTATGCATGCTGTACATACATAAGTACATATTTCGTCATATCGACAATGCTGTTACTCATAAATAATCTAATAATAGTTGGCCGTGCTGAGCCTTAGACATAAAGCACAAACATGGCCGCAATGGCCGCTGCAAAGGATAAAAATGTCGACGCATACAAAATGGCGCACGTTGTCTCCATCCAGGCGACGAGTGGGCCAACGCAGAGTGAAACAATTAGCTGGGCTATGAAGACCATGCTGCTAATGATGGCCACATCGGTGCCCAGGCCGCGAGCCTGCTTCAGCGGAACCGTCTCGCCGTTATGGACGCGGAACTGCAAGACAAATAACAGAGGGGGAGAGTGAGAAAGAGAGAGACAGATAGATATGGTAAGTAAGTGATTACATACACAATTTTTGGCATGATAGTTGGCCACCAGTATGAAGGGCATGGTAAAGAGTGTGCCATAGAGTATGCCCGCCGAGGTGCTAAAAACTAAAACGCCCCACTTCGTCGGCCACAGACCGAGGATCAGCATGCCAATGCCATAGTAGACCATGCCGCTGATATAAACCGCCTTGGTGCTATAGGAATATGAAAATGATGTTAATAAAAGTTGATCTCTATCAAGCTAATACATACCCAAACCACTTCATCAGCTTTGTCACAGACATCGAGTAAATGGAGCAGGAGAAGGCATAGATGGACATGCCCCAGCAGCCGAATCGTACGCCCTCCTCGTACAGCAACAGCGGCGCCGAGTTGGGCGGCGCTGTGGGATCACCATGGAAGACTGCCTCGCCCACAAAGTCGGTGAAGTACAGGCAATAGGTGACATGACCCATCCAACAGAAGAGATTGGTCAGCGCCAGCATGCGCATCGAGTGGGGCATTATGAAGATGCTCTTCAGATAGCCGCGCAATGAGATCGGCGCCGCATCGTCCACTTGCAACTCCAGGTCCTGCGGCCTTTTCAGCTTATCGCTGAGCGCTGGCAAACGGCTGTTCTGATAGCTGGCGATGGGCTCCACAGCAGCCGCCTTCATTTGCTCGTCCAACGTGGAGTTCTCTTGTATATAGTAAATGGCATTGTTGTTCTTCTTCAGCTCCTTCTTGATGGCCGAGCAGGAGAGCGGACGCAGCAGCTCATCGCGTTCGATCAACTCGAGCGGAATTTCACGGAAAGTTGTCACCGTTACCAGATAGCAAATCACAAAGATAATGGTGACCAGAGTGAACACTGTGGGTATATTTCCACCCAGCACGTTTCCAATGTGCGTGGTCTCCCAATCGATGCCGCCAATGGCGTAGCCAATGGTGCCTCCGAAGCCCGCGAAGAGTGTAAACGTAGTCAGCGCCTTTGGCTGCTCCTCGGGCACGCACATGTCCAGCAAATAGGTGCGAGCCGGCGTTTGGCAGGTGTCTGCATCGAAATCCAACAGAACCATGCCCAGAATGGTTAAAATTACAGCCCATTTGTAGTTGCCAGGTGAGGCTCCCGAGTCCGGCGCCGTTTCCGATGACAGCAAAGCCGCCGCCGACACAAAGCTCTCGTTGCCATAGTTTGCAGTCGAGTAATTGTAGCCCACATCGCCCAGCCAGACGCCCAGCTCCTTGCCATACGGCAC
Source organism: Drosophila aldrichi (assembly GCA_035045965.1). Lineage (NCBI taxonomy): Eukaryota > Metazoa > Arthropoda > Insecta > Diptera > Drosophilidae > Drosophila > Drosophila aldrichi. The sequence goes on from JAWNOM010000501.1 coordinate 12,055,580, forward strand.
CAAAATCAGGCCAAGGAATATGCCCAGCGACAAGAGCGTGATAATGGGTCGACGTCGACCCCAGCGCAGCTTGCAGCGATCACTGATGCTGCCCAGCAGCGGTGACACAAAGAAACCAATCAACGGCGACAGGCCCCAGGCCATGGTCATATGCTTGTGATCGATGCCAATTTGTAGAAGAATCGGTGAGACGAAGCTTGTCTCGGCCGCATACGCAAATTCGATGGCCATCGCTATGGCAGAGAGGCGAAACAGTTCGAAGCGTGTCTTGCGGCGAAACACATGCGAATAGTCCGCATCTTGGGCACGTGCATGATTCTCGCGTTGCTTCAGCAAGTACTTAATCATCGGATTCTTGGCCGATGATAATTGAGCGGCCTGCGATGGATCGGCGGCAACACCAACCATGTTGAGGGTTTGATTCGAACTGCAGCTGAAATGTAAAGTGTATATATGTAAGCTTATACATATGTGTGTATATATGTATTGTGTGTATATATATATGTATGTGTGGAAAGTTCTATGTTCTAGACATTGAGACAAACGAAACGTTTGAGCGTAAGACATTGAATCCAATTGAACGGAATGTATGTCTCGGCACGTCTAAAGAAGCAGCTGGCGAATATCTGTTATTAATTGAGTTGTGTGCGTATGCTGTAAATAATTACACTCAGAGAAAGAACTGGTATAAATGTAATATAAACTTTACAAAATTATAATAAATAAATTTTATTTAGGAAAAATAATTGACAATAATAATTAAGATATTAACAAAAAAATTACAAAAATTTTAAAATAAATGTAATATTTTTCTTCGAGTGTAAAAATTCATTCAATCGACGCAAGGCTGCCAACTCTGCCCATTTCGAAATTAGCACTGCATTTGATCTAACGGTCACAAATCTCGTCGTCTACATTTAATTAAATACGTATGAAAAATACTATAATTGCTATAATTGAAATTGAAATATAACGCTTATCGCTCAAGTCTTTGTTGTACATGTATCAGAATTGAACTTCAGTCCGAACTCGGAATCACGTAAACAAAAACCAATATACATTGCGATTTGTGTGTAATACGAGCGCCAAACATTACGGGCGCTCAAATATACATACATTTTAAATACATACATATATATAAACTTTTCTTTTGTTATATATAATTTAGAGACTCGGCTTAGACTTTGCACAATAAGATATTCTCCATGAAGTGCTTTATTGGCGGACAATATGTAGTTTAAATTTATATCTCAATTTCCCTTGTATAAGCATCACAATCTTAATGACACCAACAACAACAACAACAGCAGCAACAGCAGCAGCAGCAGCGGGAATAGCTATAGCATTTTATTAATACACAATTAAATTATAAATATTATTAGAGAAGAGCATATCAATAGTCGTCAATGGAATACCCTGTATTATGCAGTGGAAAAGAAGGAAGACTAGTGAACAAAAGATAGCACATAGATATTGGAGACTATATTAAAGAAATATATATTGGAGTATTTAATAAATTCTTTCATATAGATTTTGATTAAATTTTCATATTATTTTTGTTTAATTTTTTTTTATTGAAATGAATGCTTTGCATTTATAAATATTTAAAATTTTTAAACAAATTGTTAACATATAATTTTTGGCAGATCTTTAAATAAAAAACAAAAAATAAATAAATAAAATAAAATAAAATAAATAATAAAGTTTATTTATTTATTTTAAATAAAAAATAGTAATAATAATAATACATTTAAAAAATAAAAATAAAATAATAATATTGAGTAAATATATTGAAAATTTTTTGATAGAAAAAAAATAATAATAATTCTTCGTAAAATATAATTAATTTTTTGGCGCTTAACTTAGTCAATCAATATTTTGTGCCACACTTTTTTTTTATTATTACAGGGTATACAAAAAGCCAATTTATGAAGTGACGAAAGTTGTGTCGCGCCGCCCGCTGTACCGTTTTACAACACGACACTTTATATCGATTCAAATAAGCCGCAGGTCACAATTATCGCCTTATCACGCAGATCTGCAGCCACGTTATCGATGTATATATGTACATATGTATATACACATATTTTTATAGACAGATATATTGCTGGTATTTGGGCTCTGTCTAGGTCGAAAATTATGTGTTTAATATATGCGGCTAACCAATTGGTGGACTACAGTCTCTATGCTAATATATTGCTACTAATTAACGTCTGGTTAGAGGAAGTAAATTTTTTCTAGCTCAGTTGTAAAAAAAAAGGTAAAAAATAAACTTGTTGGGTTAAGGTTTCGATCCGAAGTTAATTTACATATTGGCACACTGTTCACACGTCCATAATTTAATGATGCGTTACAATTTGCTGCTGCTGCTACTGTTGTTGTTCTCTTTGGCAATTAAGATGATCATTTAAGAGCTCTGAGCATCATTATAATTAGTATGCCGCTGAGAATTCGATTGTCAGCGCGACAGGATGTTATAAACCCATATGAATATATTTATATGCACATTAACTAAGGGTTGGGGGAAATACCCATTTCTTTTGAAATTTAATCGTGGCTAAACACGAATTGTGTTTAGCATGCATTGAGCTTACCTTTAATTAGTTGTTACCTTAATAAGGTTTTGTTCGCTTCTAATTTGTTTTTTATTTATATTATTAAATTTTTATTTTAATTAGCTATTGCGGGAAATTCATTCATTCACTTGAGGTGTTTAGTGTCAATAAATTTGTGGGCATTAAAGTTTTTCTCTTGCACAGATTATTGTACATAAAATAGATTTTGATTTTCTTCAGTTTGAATTGTTGTTGCTTTTGGGCTTGCTTGTGGGCGTGACACTTTAGTAACTTCTTTATCATAACGTTGCCCATGCAATGCGATTCACCAGTGGCTCACAATTATATAAATAATAATTTGATATAGTTCTTAAATTGAATTTTCGAGGTCTTCAGTTGTATTTCTGTTTATTTTTTTTTACACTTAAAATTTCTATATTTTTAAAATTAATATTTGTATTTTTTTGTTGATTGTTGTTAAAGAGCTGACATTACGGCGCGTCGATCAATGCGACAAGAACGATTTACTCCATTGGCTCGAACGCTGGGAAATTTTTGGCACGACATGAAAATTGCTTTCGCGTTGACAAAATCGAAAAACATATATAAAAGAATATATATATGTATATATATTATTTAGGCAGCCAAACAATAATAAAACGCGCACAATTATATGTACATATATATAATTATGTTTACTTTTATATGTATATGTATATTAGTTCGCTGTCCAAATGTATCGAGGGTGTGTGTGTTTGTGTGTTTGTCCTTCTTTTTTTTCTGTTTTTGCATTCACGATCGATTCGATTCACCAGCTGATCTCCTATGCCCTGCAACTGCTCGACTGACACCTCTGCTGGCTAGACGCACCTATTTATACACAGCATTCAAGTTACGCACTCTCTCGCATTTTCGGAGTCTACGCTGAGCTCTTTTATATATACATCTGCTTTGCCGCTCAGGCTCGTTGTTTCTCTCTCTCTCTCTATTTGTGTGAGCATCGCTTGCCTTATCGACAGGGTGACTTTCTTTTCTCTACTTTATGCTTTTGTCGGTCGTTGGGTTGGCTTAGTTGATGTCACTAAAAGCGGGTATATTAACTATGTCATATATTTTGCTGCAGTTTAGTATATATTAAATTGTTTAGCTTATATAAATAGAAATTAACTTCATAGACATACAAATTATACTTATTATTTATTTATTTATTTTATTTTTATTTATTATTTGTTTATTTATAATTTATTTATTTTTTTTTTATAAAAAATATATATAATAATAAATTAACTTCACAGACATTTAATAATAATACTTTATATATATTTATTTATTATTTATTTATTATTTATTTATTACTTATTTATTATTTATTTATTATTTATTTATTATTTATTTATTATTTGTTTATTATTTATTTATTATTTATTTATTATTAGTTTATTATTTTTTATTATTTATTTATTTATTGATTATTTATTTATTATGCATTTTTAAATTCTAAAATTTGTTTTCTCTTTCTTAATTTAATACTCGATTAATGCCAATATATTTATTGAATCTATAATTTTATACATATGTGTGTGTGTGAGAACACTTCTCATTAGATTAATTAGCACGTATGCAAGGGCATTTCGATATCGGCTTGCCATAATAAGCAGTTCTCAGTTGAGTGAGTTTTTTTGCTTCCGTCTTGCAATTTTTAATGCCAATTGCAGTGACCTCCTCTCTCTCTCTCTCCCAGTCAAACAATGAAAATGCAAGTTCAAAGTGTGTCGAAGAGTTGTTAGCGAGCGAGCAATGCATTAACTCTTTTGCAATATAGTTCAGAGTCTTCGATCAGCGCTTTGACACACAGTTCACACACACACACGCACACATAAATATTTATATATGATTTCTAGACATGTATGCAAGCTCTGCTATTCTAGGAACATAAACTCAAACAAGTTTGGGCGCTGGAACAGGCTGAAGAGCTGTGGAAATATATAAACAACATGTTGTGTAGGTACTGAGCTAAGCCAGGCACTTTATCACTGTTTTACACTGTTCAACAAGTTTGAGCTAGGAAAATTATGCTGTGCCAATTTACCCAAATGTCGAGGAAATTTCCACTCAAATCTATCTCCGTACTCTCTTTTGTTTTAGGTTTTGTTTACCTGCAAATATGTTTTGTGCGCTTATCTCACATCACGACTGTTAAGAAGCGTTTATAAATTCTAGTAGCTTCCAATATTAATTTAACTTTTATTATGCTGTCTAGTGATTGAATACAAGAATGTAAATTGTATCTTTGATTGGAATCTAACATATTTTTCAAATAGGAAATTGGAATAAAATGACAACCTTTAAGGTATTTACTTTAATTAGAGCAGAATATTTATTAGTTAGATAAATAGAATCGTATTGATTAATTAGCTCTTGAAAGTATTTCTATACATATTACTAAAGTAGATAATAAATGTCGTCATTCCCATTCTAATAATATGTATTACATATTTGATATTTATGGATAGTACTCATTAAAGTACTTAGCAATATTTTTATTCCAAGCTAATTATTAATTAATTAAATACTAATTATTTATTGCCAAATCAATATATTCTCAACCGTTTTCCGCAGCTTCTCAGCAAAAATACAGCCAGCTAACCAAATAAATTTCTACTATTCTGTATTCTTTCCAAATATTTATGTTCTATTCCGAATCAATAAAAATGAGCATGCACTTGCTGGTTGAGTACGTGTTATCACAAATAATTAGCACAAATTCGCGACTTTCGGCTAAAAGTGATTTAGTGAGCAAATCAGAGAAACATAATTATATATATATTTGAGTAAATACATATATACATTTGTGAAAAGAAAAAAAAACAATATTATGTAAAAATTTGCGGTTTGAAGACCACAGCCAATAACTGCCAAGTCATTGACTTGCTTCGACACTCTCGCTCTTGTTGGGCTCACAGAGGTTAGATATATGTAGATATGCATATACAAATGTTTGTTTGTTTGTTTGTGGATATAAACCGGTAAGCTAGCGAAACAAAATATCATTTTCGGCATCTCAAAATTGGCGACAAGGCTAGAAAAAAAGTTAAGACGCTGACATCCCTAGCGTAAAGTGCATACAAAATATTATTATTATATGTAATAATAATTTGTAAAAAAAAAATATATATATATATTTTATATATAGTCATATATGTACATATATCATCTATGATATGGGCTGAGGCACTGTGTGCTGCTTATCTAAGATTGTCAACGCCGCATCTGCTGCCAGCTTATCTCCATAAATATCTTCGCAATTTGTTAAGTTTGCATGTGCTTGTTCAGATTTTGCAACAGATCACTCTTTAAATTTATCGTGTTTGTTTTTTTGCAATTGAAATATATTTAACATTATTTTCGATAGCTTGCTGCTTAAAGCTGACTGCTATGAAACTCGCTTCAAGTGCTTTTTTATTGAGCCCAAGAATATGCAGCAAATTTTTAGCAATTCATATGGGTCAACTATATGAACTAGTTCAGTAACTATAACGGATTATTCAGAAAGAATTTAAATGGCTTAGAGAATATATTCAGAAACGATTTAGAAGCGATTTTTCTTTAGCCTAAACAAAAATTCAATAAACAAGTTTTTTTTCTTAGATCTTAAAGAGTCGAATTGAACTTTTCTCTAAATTATGGATTTTCCACTTTATTTCACCCATTTGGCTCAAGACTTTACTTTTCGTCAATGTCTGCACAGTTCCGTCTGTGGCGACATTTATTTGTGTTTCCACATTTTACACACATACATATGTAGTTTGTGCATTGTTCTTTGCTGTCCATCCATCCAGCCAGCTTCATTTGCCCAGAGTTTTGTTTGCGGCAGTTGAAAATTAATATGTCTCAGTGCTCTGGCCCAGCAAATGTCTTAATTAAAACTTGTTTTTGGCATTTACTTCTGGAGCAGCAGCAGGAATGTGCTACCACAGTGTTTAGTGTACAACAAAAAGCATGTATGTGTCGCTGAGACCGTTGCCTGTACTCGTTGACATTTCATTTTCAGACACACATTACGCATACGCCGTGTGTGGCTGCAGAATATTTAGAATTATATTTTTATGTTCACAAATAATTAACTTAGGAATTATTAAATTTGCCCCCAACAAATTTCAAGTAAAAATTCGCCTTATTCGCCACTTATCTGTGCAATCTTTTATTATTATTAGCTTTCTTTCTACCATCATTAGAATCACAAAAATTATTTGACATTAAACTTTAAGCGTCCTCTTCAAAGATGGGATTTACTATTTTTTGGCCTTGCTTTCGGAAGTATTCCCTTTATGCTCAACCTGGACCACTGCTGTTGATAATGGCTTTGACAAGCATTTGAAATAATTTTTGAAGCGCTTGCCACATGGCGACTATTAAAGGTGCTAAAACGAACGCCGGACAATTTCCACATCCCCACTACGACTGCCAAAAAGCCAAAAGACAATGGCCAATAAAAAGAAAATGTAAGAAAATAAGAAAAAAGAGTTTGGCAAGAAAAAACAAAAAAGAGTTCAGCTCAAAGCCAAAACTCGTTTGCCGGCAGCTGCAAAATGCTTCCTTTATTGTAATCTGCATTTAAGTGGCTTTCTTTTGTGCTGACATTCTTGTACCTGTGGGTGTGTGTGTGAGTGCGTGGAAGTGTGTGTGTGTGTGTGTTGCACTTTAGTTCGGTTCTAACGTCCCTTTCTCGCTGCACCTTTCAATTTGCCTCACTTTTGTTGGCTGCAATTTTTGGCTATTTGATGCTCATTTAGATGACTAAAGGGGAATATAGTTTCTATGAAAATAAACTTAAGAAAATGTTACAATATATAACAATTATTTATTTGATTAGTAATTTTTTCAGTCATAAATTCCTCACAGAGTCTTAAAAATCTTTGTCTGCAGTTTATTTTTCATAATTCCTGGGTATTTACTAGTCGACTACTCTCCAGTTAAACAATTTTAGTTTTTTCGTAAAACTGCGCTCGTTTGATATGTTAATATGCGACGCTTAGTTGCGATTGGCAATTGCAGTTGACATCAACGGCCAGACAATTTGGTATTCCCTTATGCTTCAGATAAGCACAACAGCTTTAAGCAGAGCGAGAGAGCATGAGTTTGAGAGAGTGAGTGACCGACAGAGAGGCTTACTGGGTATACAAGTAGTTATTCGAGCATCCACTCGTAATGTAGCCAATGACTAGAAAAAGTTATTAATTGAATTGATTTGGATGATGTTTATTATTTTTCATTTGCCAGTCGAGTGGGAGAGTTGGCTCATTGTTGATGGTTAATGGACTGCCGGGGACGCTTAAGTGCTCAAAAAGGTCAATTTAAGCCATTGAGCGAGCGGGCCAAGTGCCTTTCGAACTGGCGATTTACTTGCAGCACTCGTTGCAGCACTCGCAGCTCAACAAATTGATTGCTACATCGACGCGCCCGAAAAGTCGGCATGCAATTGCCCGGCTACGGTTCGAACCTGCCCGAAGCCCCATTCCCTGGAACCCTTTTTCCTGCTTGCATTGAAGAACCAACTGCAGTCGCCTTGCAAGGGTAACAACATTTTGTCGGGCATGTTGGTACTAGTAGAAGATTGTTTATATCTTTATAGATTGTTTGTTGATTTTAGGTGAAGGGTTTATTCCACAAAGCTTTACACTATTTGAATCTAATATCATATAACTTGTATTATTAAAAGAGAGTTGTTTGTCATTAAAACTCGCTCATATCATTCAAATAACCTAAGTAGTACCTCAACAACAAATAAAGCTAGCTGAAGGGCTTAGCAAAGAATATTTGAGATAAACATTAATTGTTTTTATTTAAACATGAACTTAATCCAAATATTTACACCTTGATCAAATAAATATTAGATTACTTAGATAGATATCTTCAGCAGCAAAAATAGCTTTATTTTCGCCGCAAGCTATATTTAAGATCGTATAGCTTTATCACACATGCAATTCCCGCTGCAAGGGTATTTAATTTGAGCCGGAATATAGCGATTATTTCTCTGGGCAAAGCCACAGACGGTCTTTTTATTGCCACAATGCAGGGCATGCAAATATGGCAAACGTAAAAAAAATTTGCATACAAACTGCTGCAGTTACCCCCAAATTGCCCCGCGCCCCGCAAAACTGTGGATAGGTGGGGCGTGTGCGTGGCAATTCAAGTGCAAATATGTTGGCCGGCCGCACTTGAGTATCAAGTTTTTGTGCGCGCATGAAATGCAATTGTTGTTGCAATTGGCCACGCCCACACACCCACTGGCTAGCAGAGCAAATAGCGATGGGTGTGGGTGTGTGTGTAGAGTAATATCAAGTAGGCAAATCTGAATTGTTAGCCACACAGTAAATAAAGAGCATTTACAGCCAGTGTCAAATTTAAGCAGAGTTATCAAGTTTATTGTTTTATACAATAGCAATTATTATGCTATAAAGATATATGCAAATCCCAAGGTGTAAGATATGTGCAGTGAGAGAAAATTGGTAGTATTTTGTAAGATAAATGTACTGAAAATTAGCTGAGATACTCAACAAGCTTAAAGGGTTATCAAAAGAAAGAAAAGTTTAATGAGAGTAAAAGTATTTCTATTTTACTTTCACTTCTTTTCAATCCCAATTTCTTCAAGTGTATAAAATTTGATTTGATTTTTATTTTTTGCTAATTTTGTAGCTAAGCACTTTTGGCTTAGCTACACATAGAAACAGTTATCAAAAGTATATATAGCTGCAAAGTGCAGTCAAGTTATCTCTAGAAAATGTGGCTTTGCTGTGCGCTTGATGAGCTTGTTATTGTGTATGACAGGCATGGGGAGAGAGGGAGACAGAGAGAGAGAGAGTGGGAGCGAGGTAGAAAAGAGATAAGCGGCACAGAGCTAGTGTAGTGCAGCCCAGGCTTAGTTGTGGCAATGGCAACAGCAGAAGCAACAGCAGCAGCAGCTGAAATTATACAGCGAGCCATCAAAAGTGATAAGTTCCAACAACAACAACAACAGCAACAGGATGTGGCAACAGCTGCTTGCAATGCTGCAGTTGCAAGGGCTGCGCCTTCACTCCTGACCAGGTCACAGACGTACGCGCTGATTGGCCAGAGCCGGAAAAAGAAGTTATAACCATTAAGGCGGAAACGGATGTGGCACAGACGTTTCCGCCTGCTGCCAACTCTTTTCAGCACACACACACAAACATACACACACATATGCAATTCACACCCAGTTGATGTAAAAACGTTGCATATTTCTCGTTGCTGTCTGCCTTCACAAAAAAAAAAAAAAAAGAGAAAAACTCTACGTCAAATAAAATCATTTTGCATTGCAAATGCGCCCGGTCTCAACTCGAGTTTCGGGTCGAGTCTAACCGCATCTACATCTAATAAAAATATTACAGAAATTTTCTTTTATTTGCAAAGACGAAAATTTGTTGGCAAATTTTGCAACATTTGTTCCACTTGCGAGCCTTTTTTAATTAAATATATAAATACGAAGAACTTTTGTGCTTGTGACTTTTCCGTCTACGCCCTTTTGGCCCAAGCAATTAGGGGTTTTTGGCCCATAAGAAAAGCTAACTAACCAGGCCTTGTTGCTTGTTGCTTCAAATAAATAACTTGCTTTGATTATTCGCAATTTTTTGGTGTTTAGGGTGTCTGAGGCGCTTTGAGGTTGCTGTGGCCTGCCCAACCACAATTCCACAGCTGTTAAATGGCCTGCAAATTGCTCAAAATGCACTCAAAGAAAATGGTTGGCCTGATAGGTTATTATGGCCGGCTAGGAGCTTAAATGAAATTTTGTTAAGAATATTTTAGATTTTTGAGGTTGGAATATGTGTATATATATTTGAGTGTATAAATTTATATATGTATTTATATAAGAATGTGTGCCAGCATTCAATTTCGATCTTTAAATGCAATTTTATCGCATTTAATAATAAGTTATATGAATTTATTATTAACTTTTAAATTATTGTAATTGAATCTTTAAAATTTCGAGCTTAATTCTTAATTTAAATATATTTAATTAATTTTATTATTTTATATATATTATATATATATTTAATTTTATTTAAATTATTATTTAATTCATTTTATTTAAATATATTAAATCTTTTTTATTAATAATAATAAAAATATTTATTATTATTAAAAAATATTTTTATTATTATTAATAAAAAAAAAAATAATAAAATATATTTAATAAAAATTAATTTATTAATAATTTAATTATTAAAAAATAAATAAAAAATAGATATTAAAAAATAAATAAAATAATAAAAATATTTATTATTATTAAAAAATGTTTTTATTATTATAATATTATTATTAAAAAATATGTGTATTATTATTAAATAAGCTCTTAAAGTAAAAATCTATTTTATATATCCTTTAAACTACAATATATATACTCTATTCAAGAAACTAAAAACCAACAATATTTTTTTCAATTTCAATATTCAATTTTCCATAAACTCATAGCATTCACTTATATTCCATTATGGACTCTCCGCTCTTTAAAATTTACATCCTTTTGTGACTAAATTCAGCGGGTTGTCCATTTCGCGCACGATTGACATGCGCCACAGGTCGACAGATATGCACACTGCTTGGGGGCGTGGCCAGGCGCACAACATGTGCTGAGTGCAAAACTTTTCACAGCCAATGCCTTTAGCCGGCATGTAGGCAGACGGGACTACGACCGAAGCTGGCCGGGCGCATGGCGCATGGCGCCTATGAAAACTAATAAACTGTGCAACGTGCTTATTTGCAAACATTGACAACCCGGCCAGCACTTAGGTAGGCACAGGGGCACTCTACAGGGTACCCAGCAACAACAGCAACAACAACAACAACAACAAGTCAACTTTGTGAAGGTATTAAAGTAACGGCGCATAGAGGCGCGAACGAGAGACCTAGACTCAGCGCTCCCCAGGGTCTGTCAATGCCGCACCGCCAAGCGCAAAGTTTTAGGTATTATTTTTTATGATACCCTGTACTTGAGGCATAGAAATGGGGCATTTAAACGTAAGTAGCTGCCTAGAACATATTTATTTTTATGCCACTATATTTAAAACTAAAATCATAGCAATAATAAATTAAATATATAATATATGTATAAATTCTACTCTCTCTATAGGGTGTTTTGGCTCGTCCCGAATTCATTTTCAAGTTGCTTTTACTTAAAATTGCAACAATCAACATAAAATTGCTTTCATTGGCAGACAAATTAGATCAGAGTCGTTCCAGCTGCAGTTACGACAAGTTCTCAACGAAAAAAAAAAAATCTAGTAAAAATATAGATATATAGAGCGCTCTCATCTCTTTGGCTCCAATCTCGAGTTGTTTTTTTTTTTCCCTCAGTTCGTTTCTAGATTTTGGCAGCTGCTGGTGAAATTTATGGGCTGAGCAAACGTTGCCAAAAAGCGACATTTATGCCGTTTGAGATAATTGCATTTTATTGCCTTTTATGCACTACGCGACGGCTATGATGATGATGATGATGATGGCCAGCTCTGTCATGTACTTACATAGTCTGGAGCAGCGGGACAACTATGAAAGCTATGCGTTAATGTACTTAAAGAGTCCGGCAGTCGCTTGCTTCAAGTTTAATGTGTCGTCATTTCTGCTGCGCTTTTACGGCCGCTAAACTCCCAACAACTAAACGCGTAAAATTGTTTCAGCCAGTCCAAGTTGTTGGTAGCTCGAGACTGACAAAGTTGTGTGCTGGGACTAGCAAAAGTGAGCTATAAACTGTACTAAAAGGATGGTATGAATATTGAAAAAAATGCTATGCATATACAAAATATCGATATTTATCGATGTGCTAAAATTTAAAGTCAATGATTCAAGCTAATGATTCTTTCATAGTAAATTGCATTTAATATTTATAGACAATCAAGTATTTTGTTTAGATAGAAATTTATGGGAGTGTACGATAATGTTTCTAAAGTTATCTGAACGGAATAAGTCACTCAAATGTATTTCAACATATTGATAGAAGAAGATAAGTGAAGGATAAAAGACTTAATACATTGAAGCACAGTCTCAATCCAAATTTATTGCTTAAGCTAAACAATAGCCGAACTATAATTAAACCAAAATATCTTTATGTATCTAACAATGACCTAAAAACTTTGCTTTGACTAAGGAAAACCTCAAAACCGTTATTTCATATATATTAGCAAACTAATCTAGCTTACTAGGCATTTATATAGCCAGAGTAGCTGTGACTCACTTAGCATTAATATCAACATTTCGTACTCTGGACTTAACCTCAATGCGTGTTGAAGCAAACGTTAAGTCAAATACTGGCAAAATATAGCTAGAACAGTCTGTTTATCAAGTACATGAAGCATTGTTCAATAAGAAAACTTAATCACACAGCTCAAGCTGATTAGGCTGGAGTTTAAATAATTAAACAATGGAAAATTATATAGGTCTCAGTGTAGGCAATTAATCATGAATAGGAGAGAGAGGGGTGAGTTCAATAAGTAATTGATGCGAATGTCCATATAAACAGAAAATGTAAGTTCAGGCATGGCAAACAAATGATGAACAGCAAAGTTGGCTTAAATGAATATGCCATAATTCGAATGCATTTGGGGTTCAAATATGATTTGGGCCACATTAGCTAGCCAGGCAGTTGGACAGTTGACTACATGCACTCACACAGCAAATAGACATGTTGCCAGACAGCCAGTCAATTGTGCCAAATGCACTCAAGTTTCTCAACAGAGAGTCTCAAGACATAGCACTTGGACATGTCCAGAGATTGTCGCATTCCGGATTCACGTGTCTTGGCCAGAGCACTGGGCGAGCGCATTGTGCTGCTTAAATTAATAATGACTTTGATACTTTGGACAGCTCTAAACAGGTCGGCCAGATAATTGGGTATTATAGATTAGACATTGCCAAAATTGTGGCTTCAAACATCATTCTGACTTCACTGTCTCTGTCTCTGTCTCTTTCTCAGTGTCTTTGCTTATGAACTGGCAATTGTTGGCGGCACGTGCATGGCTTGCTATAAAATTTTTTCCTTCCAACATTTCTAATTAGCTGCAGTTGGTTGCAATCTTTTGAGGCAACGCGCATTTGCACTACGTGACACAAAGGTTTTACCAAACACAAACACAAAAACACACACACGCATACCAACTCCAAGTGTGACCAAAGTTTTTGATTATGAAAATGGTTTCTTGCTAATTTTGCTAACGGAAATTGCGCGTATGTGTGCCACATTTTTAATGGCTCCCACAGATTTCACAATGTGCAAAGTTAGACTGCTCAAAGGAATGCGAAACTGACTTTTATACCTGATGGGGGATATGGGTTTAGATTTTGGTTACAATTACACTTAAGTATGGAAAGGTAGCTTAATTGGTTTATCCACTTCTTTGATTTAATAAGCTACTTTAAAAAACAAACTGTGCGTACTCAAAAGTTTTTATAATTCTATCTGAGAAGTTTTCGTATACATTATGCAATTAAGCAATGGAATTAATAATCCAATTAGGCATGGAAATAAAATGTGTAAGGGCTGAGGTGGATAATCGAAAGAGTCTTTAAATGATAAGGTAGAAGACTCTGCCACGCCCTCTTCATTTTCATTTCATTTTAGCAAAATTATTGCAGTCTGAATTTGAATTTTCAATAGCTCATCTTTATATACATACATCCTTCAACCTCTCTCTCTCTCTCTCTCTCTCTCTCTCTCTCTTTCTCTCTCTCTCTCTCTCTGAATTCTATTAATTTAATTCAAATTAAAGAAAGTCTCTTTAATATACAAAACCAAACTCTCCAACGAATGCCACACATGCCTAAATAAACCCATACTCAAATGCCAGTCGGTTGACTTTCGTATAAAAGAAAAGGCCGGAATTCTCACTTGAGACACATAGGCTCACATCTCGGCCGCAAAAGAGAGCTGCTTTCATTAAGTACCCGTTGAAAATTCAATAAAACAAACAACAGCTTTTGACGCCGCCATTGGCTAATTGTGAAGCAGCAGCCACGAGTGGGCGAGTCTCCGGCCTTTATATGTAAGTGCCCCTTGCTTAGGCGTTGGAGCGGGCTTTTGGCTTCGGTACGGCACAATGGCCGTTGAGTTGCTTTGTGGGTCCCTTTGTAGATATTGCCTGCATTGTGTATAATTCATTTCATTTTATTTGCACTGACCAGAGCCCGGGCCCCAGCCCCAGCCCCAGCCCCAGCCCCAGCCCCTGCCCCAGCCCCAGCCCCAGCCCCAGCCCAAGCCCCAGCCCAAGCACTTTTCTGTGCCGTGCGATAATTATCAAACAATAAAAACAATAAACTGCGATGACACCATAAAAGGCATCCCCATTCCCAGTTTCGCCTTCAAGGTGCGTGTCTTGGCCAAGGTGCGCCAAAGTTTTATCTTCAGCGTTGCGCTTTTATGCCTTGCCTTGCCCTCTCCTGCTCCAACTCACTCTCCTCTCTCTCTCTCTCACTCTTCTCTCTCGAGTCCTTTTATTATTTTATGCTGAAAGCTGCGACCAGCAGCAGGAACAACATCAAAAGGAGCAACGGGCTGTGCTATGGTGTGAGACTTTGCCAAGTGCACTTTGTAAGCTCAAGCAGCACAGCTGTAAAAGGGGGGAAAAAAAGGCGAAGCATAAAAAAGGCGAAGCGAAAAGAATGCAGAGGAGCAGAAAGAAAGAATAAAAGCAAAAAGAAAGAAAGGGTTTGACTGAGCGATAAACAGAAATTTATTTGTCTGCGGGTATTGACAAGCAGACAAGAGGTTCAGCACCTAGAACCCAGTCAAGAGGAGGGGCAGGTGGAGGGAGGCAGTGCGGTTGTTAAACTTAACGAACCTCACTTCCATCCAGCTTTTAGCGCACTGTCAATTCTAGCTGCGGGCCTTAAATCATCTGCAATAGTCGGCTATGTCTGTATTGGCCACTGATTAGCAGCGTGCGTGTGTGCGAGTGTGTGTGTGTGTGTGGCACTTAAAATTCTAACGGCACATCGATTATTTATTATGCAACTCTCTGCTTTTTGGACTAAAATCGAATGAATGAACCTTTCGCCTAAACATTTCGTGCCAATAAAAGATTTACGCTGTCTGAATTTCAAATTGACGCCCGCCAAAAACAACATTCAAGTCGCACACAATACACCTGGGAATTTTGTTAATTACGTTGAATAAATGCTGCGCATAACTGTTAGGCTAGCAAGGGAGATGGAGAGTGAGAGTGAAAGAGAGAGAGAGAGAGAGAGAGAGTGAGAGACAGCCATTACGATTGCGGCGCAAAAGTCCCCAAAGATAACGTTTCATAACCCGAAAATTAATATAGAATTTGTGTAGCAATAGCATAACAAATTCTAGGCCAAAGTTTGTCTATATCTTTAAGAAATATTGATAAATAAATAGCAATAAAAAAACACAATTTAATACTGCTTCAACTGCCTATAGAGTTTAGTCCTTTATAATAAATTCTTTATATATATTTCTATGCCTCTTTTTACAATCTTCATATGAATTTCCAACATAAATATATGCCAATTATGCTCTCTCTATATATTCACAACACAAAAGACGTTAAAATTTTGAGCATTTCTTATAAATTTCATTAAAAAATTCCATGACTTTTTTTCGTTGTTGTTGTTATCATTCAAGTCTGCTTGGCCGTACCTCACCTGAATGAGAGAAAGAGAGAGGGCGAGAGAGAGAGCGGGAGCGCACAACTTTCAAAAGAATAAGAAGCGCTTACACGCATACAGAAATCAATCAGGCGGCACAAAGCGTGGGCGTGGCAGGGCCAAACGATAAGTCCAACATCCTTCTGCTTCCCTACTTACTCCCTCTGCTTCCCTCTGCGCCCCGCCTTCCTAAAATGACTCGGCAAATCGTCGTTTAATGGTGCGTGAAACGTGAAACACTTTAGCTATCGTCGAAGGCGGCATCGAAGGGCATTGGCTTTGCGTAAAAAGTAAAAAGCCTTGAGCCAAAAACTCACATGTAAATGTGGCTTTTAAAACTGGGCTTAGCCAAAAAAGAAAAAAAGAAGAAGTAGCAGAACTTGGGACTCCAAATGTCTAACCCTTGAATTATGCATTTTAATTTTTCGAGGGGCGGCCAGCCCGGTCACGTCAAGGCGAACGGCGCGGCACATTTATTACCTCGACTGGCTCGGCTCGGCTCTGCTCAACACTTTCATTTAACTTTTGGCCCACTGCATTTCCTTTCGGCCAATTTCTTTTGCCAAAATGGCGCCCAAGATGGCCGAGCCAGCTGGCTGATGCGTACGTGTGTGTGCTGAGGGGGGAGGGCAGCAAAGGGATACAGCAAGTGCGTGTGTGTGTGTGCGTCTGCGGGCGTAATGGACATGTTAGAAGATTGTGAAAATGATATATGACTTTTTCATTTCCTTAATAAAATTAACTTTGCCTTGCGTCCGTTTTGCCTCTAGCCTGGAAAGACAGCTTTTCCCACCCCCTCAATGCCTTATCCTTGAGCTGCTCTTTCTTCTTTTTTTGGCGTCTGTCTTTACATAATGTGCACCAAATTGCGTTGATTTTTGATATATTAACAATTCATTTTAGCTCATTAGTCAGCAGGTCAGCATGCTGCCTGTCTATATATCATTAGCTCGTTCAGACGTGCATGCCGTTAGCTTTAACAAGAGCCAAGGGCTTTAATGGAGCTGAATTTTTTTATATGAATTATAATTAAATTATAGATAGATTCTCCGAATTTCTCATTCATTCTCTTTACTCCCTTTTATATGTTCATAAGTCTTCAATTTCCCCAAAACATTTCTTGTTAAATTTTCATAAACTTTCATTAATACTGAAATTCATTTACTCCACTTGCCGTCAATTTAATTGGTGCACCTCGCACTAGCTAAATACGCTGCAACAAAATTCCTGATGCAAAAAATATTTAATATTAATAACGACACACACACACACACGCCCTGTCAGCCGGGCTGGTGGTACCTTGGTATCGAGTTGTGCAAAATAAAACTCTTTGTCTGCGCAGAGACACTGAAAATGGTCAGCGAGTTCATCAGTGCGGCACCACTGTGCAGTCTGGCATGAAAAAACCAACCATTTATTTAATTGAAAATTGTCTTCGCTGTCAGCAGCAGCAGCAGCGGCAGCAGCTCAGCTCAGCTGAATGCAGCAACTAGCCACGGCAGCAACTTTAGCGGCAAATACTTGAGTGGCAAAGTGAGAAGGCACAGTGGGACAAAAGTAAGGAATAGTTTGAGTAATAGAGAATCATGTAGATTACCTCACGCTCACTCTCTGTGTCTCTGTCTCTTTCTATTTATATGTATGTCTGTTTTTCACTCTCTCTCTCGCTCTCTCTCTCACTCTCTGTGTCTCAGTCTCTTTCTATCTCCATGTCTGTCTGTCTATCACTCTCTATCTCTCTACCTCTCTCTCTCTCTCTATCTCCCTCTCCCTCTCACTCTCTCTCTCTCTCCCTCTCTCTCTCTCTCTCTCTCTCTCCCTCTCTCTCGCTCTCCCTCTCCCTCTCTCTCTCTATCTCCCTCTCACTCTCTCTCTCTCTCTCTCTCTGCCTCTTTTTCTCTATCCCTATATATAATGCAACCTTGAAGACGAAAGGAAGTTTCTTAAGGCTTTTTCAGCTATATATTTATGACGTTCAACAAAAATGTTTAGGTTTTGGTTCCACTGTGCGCACTGCACTTGAGCTGCATTTTTTCTAGCACTGCTGCCGGCAAATGAAGTTGAGTGCAGGGCGTCTTGACAGAACTGCAGCTATTAGTTGTTTATATGCGTATGGCAAAAGCAGCAGCAGAGGCAGCAGGAGGAGCAGCAGCAGCAGCAACAGGAGTAGAAGCAGACGAGCGACGTTCTGGATGCTGCTGAGGGCTGCACGTGGCTGGTTTATAATGCCCGGAAGTAATCATAAATTCCATGCACACACACACACACACACGCACACACACCTATTGTGTGAGTGAGCCGTAGCCTGTACCTTTTATGTAGACGCGTGGGCGTGTGCGAAATTTATGGCCGGGGAATTGAAAGTGATAGAGCTGAAAGCAGCCGTCGGCGACGGCCACAGCAACGGCGACGCAGCGCTGATGCTCTGACGAACTGTCTCCTGCTGTCTGTCTGTCTGTCGGCCGGCCAATGATTTGCATGGCAACTACTACATCCTGGCCAGCACGAGCACGAGCAGCTTGGCAACATGAAGACAGTAACAAATTAGCCCAGTACGTGGCTCGCACACAATTTGCATAATGAGCCAGTGACAAAGATGTCTATGTGTATGTGTGTGTGTGTGTGTGTGGGTGTGTGTGTGTGTTTGTATGCTACAATTGTCGAGACGTCAGTTAGATGAATACTCTAGCTCGGATTTCAGCTCACAGACACGTTCAATAAAAGCCAAAATGACACCGTTAACACCTTTGCCAAGCTACCCGCATGAATTTTGCCAACACTCAGGCAGCTGGCCAACAGCTCTTTAAGCCAAAGTGCACACACACACACACACACACACAGCTAGACACAGAGCCACAAATTAATTTGAACAGCAGATAGCCAGCTCAGTCTGTTGCCAACTTCTGACTCGTTATTTTTGTAATGGCCTTTGCCAACTGTTAAAGCTGCATCAAGAAGAAATGTGGCTGATCAGCAAAATTATCTAGGTTTTTTAGTAAATTTATGCTCAAATGACTTTTAGCAAATGAAAGTTCGAATTTCTTCAGTTTCAGCAATTTAAAGGGAAAGTGTCTTTAGCATTAACAAACTTAAGCTCAAATTATTTTTGTTGCTGCAAATTGATATTCTAATAATTTGTTCCAATATTTTTCTTCATTTTTTATCATTTTGCTATATATAAAATTTTCAGATTTTTCGTAAATTGCCTAAAATCAACATTGAATGCTTTTGTGTGCCTGTATGTGTGTGTGTATCGATAACGATTTTCAATTGTTTGCTATTTTTAGCCTGGCCACAGTGCTATGCGAACTATTTAAGCATTTTGTTCATTAGCAAAGCGCACACGTTGCGTATACGTAATGCAGTGAGTGCAGCCACAGCTTAAATTGATAAAATTTCTCAATTTTTGTTTGTAGCTGCAATCGTTATTTCACACATTCCCTTGCCGCATGATCTCGCTTGCTTTCTCTTGGAGTGAAGTGGAGCTTGTTGAATGGGCATATTAGCTTGTGGCCTAGTTTAGGAATTGCTCTCATACGCAAAAATTACTCTTTCTAGTCGTAAATTGTCTCAGAAAACGTATGGCTTGGGATACCATTTAAACCCTCTTCTAATTCCATTCGTTTCTACTTGGCTCAAGTCCAGCTTTTGGGCTTTTTGCTACGATAATTTCCGTATAATCATTTGGCAATCACAAACAACTTGTTTGCCGATGCTGCAGCGACCGAAAAAACCAATTATTGACCGAACTAACATGACCACGCAACGTGCAAACAATTGCGTTTGTGGCCATGTTCTGCTGGCCGGGCCAAGAGCAGCTCCAGTTACAGTTACAGTTACATTTACAGTTAGAGCTACTGCTTTTGGTCAACGTGTTAGCGCCACGTTTATTGATTTATATGGCCAAAAGAAACTTGGCAAACAATGCACAACATTTGCTCATTTGGTTTGTCAATATTTTACACACTACATTTTGTTTTCGGGCCAACCGACAAAATCTCTTTGGCTACAAGAGCTATAAATTCTCGCACAGAGCCAAAAACTTTTTGACACATGTGTGTGCGTGTGTGTGTAGCATTTGCTTTTGCATGCATTTAATAATTTAAAACAATGTCAAGCTTGTAATGCCAGACAAATTAAACTAATGCTAAAGTTTGACATGTTTTTGCCACGCCCACGGCTGTCATTTTAGCATTATTATTCTTTTATTAACTGTTAACAATCTAGAAAGCTGCAAAGTAATTGCTCTGATTGACCTCGAAGCCCACAGTTGCGGCTGCTGCAGCCCACAAGCCGCAGTCAAATGCGCGTTTCAATGATTTCTTCGCATTGCCCGCAAGCATTTATTAGCCCAGTTAGTTGCCAACCAGCCAGTCAGCCAGGCAGTCAGCCAGCCAGCCAGTCATTCATTCGCTCAGTGAAGCTCAAGTGTTTTAGCCATAAACAGAGGAGTCGAGGAGCAACGGCAGCAGCAGCGCCTTTAAGCCTTTAATGATTCGCCAACAAATTTGTGCGGTTGGCTTTTAAATTGTGCAAATAAATACTTAAATATATTATGCGAGTGGTATTTGAGGTCTTTGCGGTTCGAATAACCGAAAATGCTCTGCTGTGGCTGACTAAGCAGCCAATATAATTTGCATATTCTGCGACATGGCTGCCCCATTATGAGAATTATGTGTTTAGTTGGAGCTTAGGCTTTTCTTTTTTCTTCTTTGTAACAAACTATTTAGCAGATTTTCCTGAATATGAGAATACGAGTTGTTAAGCTCAACTTGAATGCTACTACTAATCAAACATATATGTATGTATGTATATACATACTTGCGGCAATCCATGAATTTCCATGGAAAATGCGTCTTAATTAACTACAGCAAACACTCCACATATGCGCACATATCAAAAGCATGTGGTGATTACAGTTATTATAATGAAAATGACGAAAGAGATCAGAGCCTTGCATATAATGCTCCAGTTAATTATAAACAAATATGTAAAGAAGCTAAAAACTCAAAAGTTACGAAATTGGCTTAAAGCTAACTTGGCCTAAAGGCGATTAGCGGCAAAGACTTTCGAGGGTTGTGTGTGTGTGTGTGTGTTGCTGTGATGTAACCGGGTTAAGGTCTTCAGATTTTATTATCAACTTAAGTTTGCTGACAAACAAAACTAAAATTTCAACGTCAAAGTGTTGTCAGAATTCATCTTGAATTTTGCTCAATGTCAAGCAAAAGTCCGCGACTTAATTATGCAGCAAATATACACACACACACACAGACACTTATCTGAACAATTTTCTTTTGACTCTTTTTTTTTTTTGTTGCAAAAGTTTTGCGGAAATTAAAGTTCGGCGCGTTCGTGTGGAAAAGTTGAGCGCAAAGCGTGAGCGAAAAAAAAAAAAATCGGTGAATAAAAAAAACAACTGCAGCAAGCTAAATGCATTAACTTTTTAGTTGCTGCGCTTTAATACTATTATGAAAAAAAAAAAAGAAAACTGTAGCACAATTTATTAATAATGTCTTTAATATATATTGACTCGTCTGGCTATTAAAAGCTGTTTAATGCGTGCGACCTACACGGCGTATGCGCACGATTCGAGAAAATTGCTTTACAAATTAAAGAGGAAAAAAAAAAAATAGTGAAACAACATAGCCCAGGGGGACGGACAACATGTTGCGGTTTCCATAAACATTATATAGTCATGATGCCTGGCTGTCCATTTGTATACCCTGTAATTCTAGAAATCTGTGTGTGGGCATTGATTAGAAATTTATATAAAAAATTAAATAATTTAAATATATTTTATTATATATTTATAACTATTTATTTCCACGAAATATTACTAGATGAGATTAATTTTTTTTTTTTTTTTTTTTATATAATTCATTCCATAAATTAATTTATTTAGCTGTGCGTGGGCATTGATTATAATTTTTTTATATATATTTTAAATATATTTTCAATTACTTCTATTAAATATTAATAAATGAGATTAATTTTTTTTATATAATTCATTGATTGGAAATTTATATAAAATTTTAATATATTTTTATAGAAATATATTTTCATTATTTCCATTAAATATTAATTTTTATTATATTAATATTAATCTCATTAATTTTTAATATATAATTTAATATATTTTTTTTATGAATTTATCAGCTAGTCCATTAAACTCTTCATTTAAAAGTAGGAATCATTTGTCAAGTCAAAATTCTGTTTATTTCTGGCATGCTGTCAAGTATTTGCCTGAATATATATCTTAATTACAGGGTATTTTTGTACTGTCAACTTTTTGCCTTGACATTTTAGCCATTATCTGCTGCAAAAAAAGTTGGCATATTATTAAGTGGAAACCAATTATAATATAAAATCGGCCTGCATAAGTGTAAAATGCCTTAATTACCTTGTAGCGTAAGCGATAGGCACCCCAAAGAGGATGCCTTGATGCCACACAAAAGACATCAACAGCTCACGACCCATTGGCACATACATATGTGTGTGTGTGTGTGTGTGTTCGAGTATATACTACATGTGTGTTTGTAATATGCGTTGCTAAGTGCATTACACAATGCTTCAGATAACTTTATGTACACATCATTAGGTGTCTTGTCAACAGCAATCAGTGTCCCTTTGTTAACAGCATACGCACTAAAAGCATGCGACTACCCGCAATACCGTCTATATGTCGCGCGTACCCCCTCTCCACCTCCCCCATCCATGTCGTACCGTTAGACAGCATTGGCATTGGCGCACAAATTGAGTTAGACGCACACACAACAAAGCCGCTTAAATTTACTGTTAATTTCGTTAGTGAACACATTAATGACATCAACTATATAAGTGAGCAAATGGGGTAAATGGGCTGACAACTGTCTTAGCCAATAATCCAGACAGCAAATGCAATGCATATACATACACATACGTATGCAATACATATAGATGTACCATGTCAACACCTTGTGAAGGCTTAATTACCTCTCCCTTATATCATTGCTTTCTACATTTATTTTTGCTAACGCGAATGGCGACAAATGCATTTACAGTAAAAGCGTCAATTTTGAGTGCTGCAGCACAAGTGTTCGCATCTGTATGTGTGTGTGTGTGTTAGCCACAATTGCCGTCGCGGCATCTGTGAAATGTGCTGCACTTAAAGCTCAAGTCGCCGCATAAATAATGAATTGGTTTGCTGCCTGGCGCACTCAAGTATATACATATCAAATATTGCCAAAGTTGTATGTCAATTAACGTAGAGAACGTAGAGAACTTGGCGCATGCAAGACAAGGATAGCAAGTGTAAAAGGCAGCTGGCTATAGACGACTTTTGAATGAGCTAAAAATATAATTAAAAAGTTAATCTAAAAATAAAAGGAAAGATAGAGATGAAAATATTGCCAAAATATAAAGTTCCTAAAGTATGGAAATTAATATTATATTTAATAATCTTATTAAAAGAGAGAGAGGGAGAGAGCTAGAAAGAGCGAGAGAGAAAGAATATAAATATATACAATATATTGATTGCCTACGTATTCAAGCTATCAATCTAAGACGAAATACACAATCAAATATACAATCATATTCAATTTCAATTTCAATTTTTATTTATTTCATATACTCGTATAGGCAATTCGACTACGATCCAGCAACATTTAATAGACCTAACTAACATTACCCTAAACACACACACATTTCAAGCTCAACATTTCAGTTAAAATTGCGTAAATTGATGCATTCAGTAGTAGTAAAACACTTTCCAGACGACAGACAAGCATTTTATGGCTGCCTGTTAATATTCGAATTGGAATGGAAATTGCAGTAAATCGCATTTTATAATAGAGTTTGTACCACTAGACAGCTGTGGCAGTACTAAAATTTGACAGCTGCTGGCAGCAGTCCGAGTTGCAAAACAAAGATGATAAACTGAAATGCCCTATCCTTGACAAGTTGCTGTACGTGAGTGTATGTATGTGTGTGTGTTGCGTGCGCAATATAACGTAAACTTGGCACAAAAACCCATCAGTCCAGTTGCACAAAAAGTTTTGTCAATTAAAATATGAAAAATATGCCCAGGCATTCAGCTAACCAAGCAAAAGGGTCTGTCCCCAGTCCCCAAGTCCAAGTCCAAGTCCGAGTCAGAGTCCGAGTGCAGCAGCTTCAACTAATAAAACTTTTTGCAGGCCAAGACGCAAAAGGACATTGCAATATACATACATACACACATATACATATACATATATATATTCTGCTTTATATATATATATATTTGGCAGTAGCTGCAACTGTTGCCCCAAAAATTGTTAGAACTGGGCTCTGGGGTGCGGGCGGGCGGGCTGGCCGTGTTTGGGGAGCATTTGCATGCGCCCAGAGTGAAGCAAAACTTTTGTAATTAATAAATTATTTATGAAGAATAAATGAAAAGGAGTAGCAACAGCAGCAAAAGACAGAAACTGAGCGAGGGGGCAGACCTCCGAGTGGGAACTGCAATTCACTCTATTTTGAATAATGAAAAATTACTTTTGGCTCTGGAGTCCGGCGTCATAAATAAACACTCAATATAGAGCAGCAGAAACTAGCGTAAGAAAGAAATGGATTCCTTTTACATTTTAACATTTCTTCGCTGTTTGCTTTTCTCTTTCCTTTTTTGTTGTATTTTGGGATTTTGATGAAACGGACTTACGCCCATGCTGCAGGCTCTAATCAATGGTGCAGTCCAGTTTTTTCAATGATGCAGAACGTCTATTCAGAAGTCAGTCACTCTCTGCTCTGCTGCTTCTTCTCGTTTACTGGCTCTTCATTTTTTTTGATGTGCTAATCCATGCGGAATTGTGAGCCGCATCTCGCGCTGATTCCCGATTCAGTTTGCTGATTCGACTCGGCGCGAAACGCTCCAGGGCACACAGATTAATAACAAAATATAAGAAGAGTGAGACAGAGAGAGTGAAAAAAAAATGAAGCAAATAAAATGAAAACCGAATTGAAAGCGAAAATTTGCTACGACTTTTGGCATTTGCATTGATTGAATGCGAGGCGCGCGAGCGAAACGCCGCTCAATATCAATTTCAATTTTCGATAATTTATAGCCCATGCCAAACACAATTCCCCCGCCCACACCCGCATACCCCGCTCTGAAATGTGATTGCGGTAAATTGAACTTTGAAGTGATTGACATTGAAAAAGAAATATTCAATAAAAGCTTTTTGCGACTTGCTTTACAACTGTAAACTCTAATTAATTGGGCTATCAAATAATACAATGTAACAAATAAATATAGGATATGTAATAAATAATATAAAAATATATACCTAGTTTATATTCACTTTTGATAAATCTCACTGTGCTTCGCTCTATCAACTCAAACTTAAATCTCCAACACTCTTTTAACAATCCCTCCCTCTCTTTCACTCCTCTGCACACTCTGTACATATTGGAACATAGTTCCTGAGCGTAAACATTTGGTCAACAAGCGAGCTGCGAGCTGCTGCAGATTACAGTTAACTGAGAATTAAAACAAGCATAATATTGTAAAAAGAAGAAGAAGAAGCAGCAAATGCATGTCTCCCCAGTTACTTCGAGAAGGACTTTTGATGGCCATGATGCGGACTATAAACTGAGAACGGAGGCCCGCTTTATTTATGCTCTTATGCATAGTGGATTTTCCGTTCGTAGCATTCACTAATGACGCTATAATTACCTTTTGTTTTGTGCAACTGTAAATGATACCTGGACAGATAAACGCTGTCGCCGCTTAACGTGCTGCATAATTGCGTTGGCAGACAAAACGTTGTGCTTAAAGCACAATGCATTGGAATGCAACGGAAAATGAAAGTCTCTTCCTCTCTCTATCGCTCTCTCTGTGCCTGTCTCTCGTTACATGACAAGGAC
Organism: Drosophila aldrichi; assembly: GCA_035045965.1. Lineage (NCBI taxonomy): Eukaryota > Metazoa > Arthropoda > Insecta > Diptera > Drosophilidae > Drosophila > Drosophila aldrichi. Next base: position 12,081,685 of record JAWNOM010000501.1, read on the forward strand.
GGACGAGTGCAGTCAGAAATGGCACAGCAAATGCATTGGCATGAAAAACGAGTCCACTAACAGCTCGTTGCCAAATAAAAAAAAAATGGATAGAAAAATAGAAAAAAAAATACAACAAACTGTATTGAAGGGGGGGAGGGCAACGCAACGCGTCTGTCGCATAAAAGTCAAAAAGTGTTGCCAAGGCACAAAATAGACGGCAGTGCGTGAAATTAAATGTCAGCAGGACATTGAAAACGAACCGCTTCGGGCCCTGGCTGCGAGGTTTTGGCTTTCGCTTTGGCTTTAGCTTTGGCTTCGGCTTTTCGCTCTGGCTCTGGCTCTGGCTGTGGCTTTTCGGCCACACAAAACTTGGCAACATTTCTCGCAGCATAAAATTCACGCACAATTATTTTGCAACGACAAAAGTCATTAAGGCTTGTTCCACTTTTTTACTTCTTGCCATTTCTCAGTTCTGTGGCAAATGCTTATGTTAAATTTATTTTATTTCCTGTCTGTTTGTCAACTAAATCGAAATAAAACGTAAAAACTTTTGGCTTATCCTTGAAGAGGATAATATTTAAATGTTTTAATGAACTACAGATAAACGACTTTGTTATACCCCGAACCCATTGAAAATGGGAAATCAGGGTATAATGGTTTTGTTGAAATGTATGGAACAGGCAGAAGGAGGCGTGGCAGACCCCACAAAGTATATATATTCTTGATCAGGGTGTCGAGTTTAGTCGATTTAGTACGTATTTCCTTTACGTAATTTCTCTGCGTATTCTCTCTACGTAATTCCTCTACGTGGTTCTCTGCTTCACTTTTTTGCGCTGACGGCTGAAGACTGACTGAAGAAATGCTGCAGCTGCTGCCCTTTATATACAGGGCCACTTTTACTCAAGCACTGTCTCTCTGAAATGTTGAGCCCGACGGCAGATAGAGCTCGCTGCAATCGAGCTTCAAGTGAGTAATGGAAACGCTCTCTGCTGCTGTGAGCATTCTAGCTTCGCTTTACCTAAATACAAATACCAAATGAGATCTGCTGCATACACATAGACAACTTTAATGATCTTCTGCACTTCTTCTCTGCTTGCTCTTACTTTTACTCAAGCACTTGTATGAGTGCGTGCCTATGTGTGTGTGTGTTTGTGTGTGTATGTGTGTGTGTATGTGTGTGTGTGTGTGTGTGTGTGTGTGTGTGTGTGTGTGTGTGTGTGTGTGTGTGTGTGTGTGTGTGTGTGTGTGTGTGTGTGTGTGTGTGTGTGTGTGTGTGTGTGTGTGTGTGTATGTATGTGTGTGTTGCAATCCATAGCATATTTTACTTTTACATCCAATCCCCTACTCTTCTATTAAGCATCTCTTTGAATTGATTTCTTACATCTTTGTTTGCAACATTATGAACTGACGCCCATAATGCAAACAATTCCCATTGTCCATTAGCTCATGACAACGTCAATTGATTTCCCAATGGAAAACTTGCAACAATTTACACACATGTGTGTGCACACACACATGGCTTTAAATTATATTTATCTAATTTTGAGCTAAACACGCAGCATGACAGCCTGGACAATGCAGACAGTAGACAGACGTCAATTGCAGACCAGGCCTGGCCGGTTGTCTGCTTTCTACCAAGATGTTTGCATAATTTCCCAAGCGTGTGGCATGAACATGAACAATATATTATAATAATATATGTATGTTGTATAGAAAAAGCAAATAAGTCAATTGAAGCGCAATAAATTGAATAAATATTTAATGTAAATTGATATGAAATCAAATGCAAACTTACCGATTTTATTGCTTTTGATATAGTTTATAAATAAAGAGATTTTTTTTTTACACATTTTTTAGCGCATTAGTTAAAAAACATAACATTAGTTAATATATTAAAGTATTCGCTATTTCCATACATATATTTTCCTAATTATTTCTGTTTGTTCCATTTAAAGCTGTCTCATCATTAAATAAACAAAATCGATCATTTAGACAGCTTTGTTGACTGTCATAAAGTGCAGAGATAGCCGGCATTAGTAAGGCATTGTTTGTTTTCATGCCTTTGCAATAACCCACGCACACAGACAGATAGAGAGAGAGAGAGAGAGAGAGAGAGAGAGCGATCCATTTGAATGGCTAGGAAGCTATTGATTTACATGGCCTTGTTCAATAGATGGAGGTAGTACATCTGGTGGTACAATAGCAAAATCCGCGTTGCTTTACAACTTTTGCGGGTCATACATTTCAATTTGAATGCATTCGCAATTGCAAGAGTTTCGAGTTTTCAAGGCTCTGATTGCGCTGCATTTGTTTTTACTTTTTTAATAAAAAAGAGAGAAACTACCATACGACACGTTTGCGTAGCGCGCTAGTTCCTGTTTCCTGTGCGCGTTGGCCATGGCTTAGAGAGAAATAGAAAAAAAAAAAAAAAACACTAAAAATATACTACAAAAGCAGTGCAAATTACTTTGACAAAGCAGAAAAAAAACTGCTCTGAAAAAAGAGAAAATACTCGCTGAGTGTGTTAAAGTTAACAGCGCAAATTTTTAATGAATTCGCTGCAGATGTCAATTATCTAATGAAGTTATAGCAATTGGAGTGAATTTCGAATATGGCTTCGAGTTTAACAGCTTCAATTGAATTCGAATTTAATAGAAAACTCCAATTCCTATTATGATTTGGCGAGTTAGACTTCTGAGTCACATATCATCATAGATTACTTTTTCTTCTCTTTTTTCTGGCATACAAAAATACAACGAACGACCACAGCTTGAGTTTGAAATTCATAGATATTTTATTGTAATGTAAAAGGATAACAAGATGGGGGAGGGTACACTGTTCTTTAGATAAAAAATCATTCACACAAATTTTGCAGTTCAGTGTAAAATGGAACTTGCTTCCATGTATTATCCTTATCCCATCTACAAATCCTTATTGGTCTTGTCCGACTTCTTTGGCTTGCCAACTCTACGCTTGCTCTCATTGCCCGCCTTGGGGTTAGCTGCAGTTTGGGTGATCGAGTCACCGTTATCGTTCACCTCGATAGCACAGCGTCTGGGAAACCAGCCGCGAATCGCACCCGTGCGCTTCTCATCGCCCACAACTCGCTCGCCGAACAGCCAATGCTTGCGCTTGCGTGTAACTCGTATGAGATCGTTCGGCTCCAGCTTGATGCGCGGATCGTCCGTGAGGGGCGAGTCGAGAGTCACCCGCAAGCCCTGTGACCAGATGGGCAGCCAGCTACCAGTTGCTGGCAAAATACACTTGTAGGTGCGTGTGCGATTGCGTTTCTCTGCCTTCTGTGCCAGTTGCTCTAATGAGAGCGTATATTGATTACAGCCCTTGACAACGGGAAACTCAATGCCATGGCCGCGATGCTGTCGCTCAATGTTGAACACCTCGGCTAAATTTAATTTCCAGCCAAGATTGTATGGAAAGACAAATGGTTTTATTTTTTTCTTAGTACGCCGTACGCGTGCCTTCTCCACAATCCATTGCTCCACATCCGTAACATTCTTGAGTATGGCACCGATCTGGATGGTTAGCAGCTTCCCCATGCACAGTATTATGCCGACGGTGAGTCCAAAGCTCAGGATTGCCATGAATATGCTACAGAAATGCTGGTGAAGGTACCGCTCCAAATTACCATTATGATAGCGACGAGCCATTGCGGTGCTCTCCATGAAGAACTGATAGCCGGAAATGGTAAGAACGCAGAAGGCATGTACATTGCTCATCAAATAGAAGAACAGAAAAAACACGAAATACATTTGATTTGACCAGCCCACACAGCGATTGATCCACGGACAATGATGATCCATTTTCATCACACAACGATCGCAGCGACGGCAGTGATGCACCCGCGGCGCCTTGTAGCCCTCACACTTCTTGCAATACTGCATATATTTCGTCTCTTTGGGGTTTTCGGGATGCCAGCCACGCGGCAACAGTCCCGGCCCCACCAACACGGCCTTCACAAAGTTGTACAGCGACAGCACATTCAGCAGCATATAGAGTGCGAAGTGTGCGCTCCAGAATAAGGACTCCTCCGGCGGCCACCACTTCCAGGTGGTCAAGGTAACGGTAGCGCTAACAATCAGCGTTACTATGGGACCCCAGTGCCAAAAGAGACCCAGCTCATACGGATCATCATGGTAAGTCATTCTGTTAACTCTTTTTTGGCTGGGCAGAAAAAAAATAAAATACGAATACGAATACGATTTTTTTTTCACTTTTCTGTATTATTTTCTGTATTATTTTGTTGTAAACATAAAACTATTGTAAGACTACTATGTGCTAACGTTAGATCGAACAGACAGTTGACAAAAAAATCAAATGCAGCCAAAAATCAAAATTAGCTTGCGTATATTTATTTTAGCAAAAAAAAATAAATAAATAAAATAAAAAATAAAATAAATAAATAAAATTTAATTAAAAATTAATTTAAAAAATATATAATTTAAACACATTTTATAAGAAAAGAACAAATTATTGATAATAATAAAAAAAAAAATAAAAATAATAAAAACATTGTACAAGTAATAATAATAAAATAAAAAAAATTAAATTAAATAAATAATAATAACAAAATATAAATAAATTAATTAAATTAATAAATAAATAAAATAAAAAAAAATTAAGCACATTTAAAAAAAAAGAAAAAAATTATTGATAATAATAAAAAAATAAAATTAAAAAAATATTTAAAAAAATGTATTTTAGCAAAAAAAAAAAAAAACAAAAAATTAAAATAATAAAATAAATATAAATAAAAAAATAAAGTTAAATAAATAAAATAAAAAATACACAATTCAAACACATTTATAAGAAAAGAAAAAACTATTGATAATACTAAAAAAAAATTATAAGAATTAATTAAATCCGACAGCCCGAGAGACAGACAATGCATGACTAAAAGGTGTTTTTTTGTTTGTTTTTTTTTTTTTTTTTTTTAGGCTTTCAATTGTATGCAAAGCCCTTGAGCACTCCTATTGACACTTGATATATATAGCTATATAAATATATATATAAACTTGCACTTAAGCCGCGATATGAAATGAAATATTGAAATGCTAATAATAACAAGTAAGAATGCTCTAGTCGAGACTGCTCGACTACGAAATCCCCTGAACCCGTCTTTTTGCTTACAAAAGAAACACACACACACATACATAGGCACATATAGGCACGCACGCATGGGCTGCAGTGTGGGCTTCTCATTGAAACTTAATTATTTAATAACTTTTTTTGTGGACGTACGTTCTTCATGAAACTTTCAGATTGTAATTATATCATTACTATGCGTGTATGTGCCGAATCTCAAGTCTCTAGTATTTGAAATACGCATTTTACAAAGGTGAGGGTGAGGGGGTGGATATAGGGGTGGGGGGTGAATTATAACAAAAACCGAAATTCTAGAAAGTATATATGAGTCTACGTTTAAAATTTGGAGACTCTAGCTCAAAAGATGTAGGAGATATAATTTTATAACTGGCTTTCGATAAGGTTTTTTATCGATAAAAAAATAATCGGACGAGTTATCGAAAAAATATGATAAACTCGATATGCGCGTGCTATATACGGACATTTTAAAAAAAAGTTGAAGTCTCTAGCTATCGTAGCTTCGGAAATCGACGCGTTCAAACATACGGACAGACGGACAGACGGACAGACGGACAGACGGACAGACGGACAGACGGACATGGCTATATCGACTCAGTTCGTCGCCCTGATCAAGAATATATATACTTTGTGGGGTCTGCCACGCCTCCTTCTCCCTGTTACATACTTTTAACAAAACCATTATACCCTGATTTCCCATTTTCAATGGGTTCAGGGTATAAAAATATTTCTATATACTATATACATATACATGCAAATAGCTGAGCAGGGGTATTCAGTTGCGGCCATTCAATTTGTTGCCGCTGCTGCCACATTCGTTGTTCAAAAATTAATGGGCAGCAACACAAAGAGTTGCAGAACTTCAATTGAATCGAGCAGATGCTATAAATCGACAATGAAAATGGAATTGCATATTATTATTTATGGTGGCATCTGCATAAAATGAAACATTGAAAAGCATTCACTAATGCTATTAAATGATGCAATGCAACTCGAGTTGAATGGGCATTTAAAGCATACAGTTTTTTTTTTCTGTTTTCGATTTGAGTTTGTTTTGTGTCTGGGATTTTATGAAATTAATTACGCACGATAGATAAATTGCAATTAAATTAAATGTCGCTGCACATTTTGAGCAAGAAATAAATGTAATTTAAGACAATTGCTGCAAGCCCCAACTCGAATGTCAAGCTTATGCAGGTAGCGCTATATATGTACAATATATGTATATGTGAGTGTGAGCGCCATCTAATGAGTCTGCCTCTCTCACTCACTCACTCTCTGCATCCCTCTCTCTCACACACACTTTCATGCATTGTCTTTTCTCGTTGGGGGCTGTTGGGATTTGTCTGACTTGTGACTCCTTGTTAGCCTGCACTTCTGTTGCCCGTTGCCCGTTGCCGGTTGCTCGCTTCCTTGCCACATGCCACCTAACAAGCTCTGTCATTTATTTATGTGCAACATTTGAGCCTAACAAGCGAAAGTGGCAAATGGTACAGTGGATACGACTACGACAAGGGACACTGGCTAATGGGCATAAATAAACTTGTGCTAACAGCACAATTGCAATGCCAAGAGAAAGATGGCGATATCCAGGCACTTGTATATCAATTCTTTTCTATATATACAAAACAATCTATTTAGCACTTAACATGCGTATACAATTGTTGAAAATTGAAAATATATAAAGGTTATTTCTGAACTATGCAGAAAAGTATGCTACGATTAGTTGAGGTACGGCCTGGATAGATAATTTCTATTTATGCAATTCAAAAGGAATATATAATATATTAAATATTTCAATGCCAAAAGCTCTCAACTTATACAAAATGAGGAAAATAAATTCAGATTTTAATAAGTTTTTCTTAAATATGTATTTATATACTCATAAACTGAAAGGCAGCCTAGCAAGGAAGGACACATGCCGCTTAACTCATAGACGTCAAGTAGTTTTTATTTTGCGCATTTCAATGATACAGAGAATAAACATACATATATGAATATACATATTTATTAATATAAATTATTCTCAAGTTTTTGGTACAAAAAAAATATAAAATAAAACCACATAAACTTCTCAAGTTAATTTGAAAATTAAATTCCAACATTAAAACGCATAAATGACACTTAAGCTTGTATGTGCCTCAGCTTTGCAGCAGCTCATTCGCTCTCACTCTCGATCTGGCTCTCTCTCTCTCTGTCTCTCTCGCTTCTCTTTCTCACTTGGTATGACTTAAGCACGCTGTTTGTTTTTCTTATCAAAATGCCTGCGGCAGAGTGCTTGCAAACACACATACGCATACACACACACACATACACACTGGCAGGCACTTGGTGCACATATCCCTTAAGACAAACAACGCACAGAAAACGAGCTTCTGCTGACGAGGCAGCCATGAGGGCAGCTCTAAGGCCAACGAGCAGTGGGTGGGGGGAGGGGGATATAAAGATTGGGAGGCTGACTGGCCAAGTGCACGCTTAAGAGTCAAGAGTGCAGAAAAATGCATAGCATACAAAGCGGGCGAAGGCAGCGACAGCGACTGGAGCTGCGGCTTCGGCTGAGACAGCGGCAAAGACTTTGCCAAGGCAAACACATACACACACACACACACACAAACACACACACATAAGCAAAAGGCAGCGGAAGGCATATAAATTGCGTTGCTTGTGTGAAGAAGCAAAGCAGGCAATGAAGGCAATGCCAAAGTTGTCAGCAGTAGTAGACTCTGACGGATGGGGGTAAAAGTAGATGTTGGGTGTAGTGTGCTGTAAACGTTTTTGGTGTTTGACATACGACGTGCATTAGCAGCAAAGTCAAGGATTAGCGCCACTTGTCTTGAAGAGAGCCAGCACCAAGGCGCAGCCTCCAGGCCACAGCAGCAGCAGCAGCGGAAGCAGCAGCTTCAGTGGCAGCAGTGGCAGTCGCATTTAACTGAAAAATTTAAAAACCAGTTAATCCATTAAATTTAACTGCGAACCAATTTGCATGCGTTTGTGAATATAAACAGAGGAAAATGCAAACAATTCAATTTGAATGCGGCAAAAAAGAGAAACAAACAGAGAGAGAGAGAGGGAGAGTGAGTGCGTAAAAGAGACAACAAGTGTGTGTGTGTGTGGGTGGAAATGTGAAAAATGAAGGCAGGCTTTAAAGTATTGCGGAAAACATCAGCAGAGCCTGTGGATAGCGCAACGGAGAAGCTGATGAGATGAGTCTAAATGAAAGAGCTAGACAAGCAGATACGCTAAGACAATCAGGCGCTATGCGACGACAAGATACCCTCTCTAGCAGTTGTGCTGACTGTAAGCCCATCGAATTGCATTCTTAGAGTTTGAATTTATGGAAAAATATTCGGATCTACAATATTTATAATCATATCTATACATAATATTATCCAAAATATTCTCTGCTGCCTGTATACCCCATCTACTCTTTGCCGGGCATCGCAAGTTGAGAGAGCTGCAAGAAAATAGACAGCAAAAATATGTGGAGAGCTAAAACGGAAAGCGGAAAGACGTCAAGGAAATGCCAAAGCTATCGCAAACGCGTTTCGCAATTTTTTGAAGGATGTGTTAAGTCAAAAAATATGCAAATTTAAGGCACACACACACACACATACACAAACATTTGATAGCAGAGAACCACACACACACACAGACGAGCTGGTAGAGTTAATACGCCAAAAGGTACAGCCAGACATTACATACATATACATACATATGTATGTATTAAAATATATATATATATGTATTTATAGCTATAGTCTATTTGTGTATGTGTGTGTGTCTGTGTGGGTTACGTACGTGTTATGCATACGCAAGTAGTGAAAATATCATCAATGGCAAAATATGAATATCTAAAAAGCATAACACACAAATGGAGCAAAAAATGAAGAGCGTGTCCTTCCCTCAGCCTTTAGCTCAGGCAGCGGCACGCCCCCCAACATCCCTTTTATGCTGGCACTCTTGAACTGAAGGGGTTGTGGAAACTAGTGAAAATGTCGATTTTGAAGTTTACGCATCTGACTCATGACCCCCATAACAGAACATGCAAAAACACGAAACATTTTGTAAGTAGACCTGGGCATACTCTATAAATATAAGTTTGAATATGAATATGAATATGAATATGAATATGAATATGAATATGAATATGAATATGAATATGAATATGAATATGAATATGAATATGAATATGAATATGAATATGAATATGAATATGAATATGAATATGAATATGAATATGAATATGAATATGAATATGAATATGAATATGAATATGAATATGAATATGAATATGAATATGAATATGAATATGAATATGAATATGAATATGAATATGAATATGAATATGAATATGAATATGAATATGAATATGAATATGAATATGAATATGAATATGAATATGAATATGAATATGAATATGAATATGAATATGACCAATTCATATAGTGTAAGAATATTATTTTCACTGTTCATCATCTTTGAGCATCGACCCACACTTTGGAGAGTATCAACCCAACAGATGATGGAAGTTTGCCATGAACTGCTTGCTCTGATAGCAACTGTTTGCTCTCGTGCTGCACTCGCTACAGCCCAGACAGTGCATCGAGCATTAATATGTAATTCGAACTCTGGAGAACTACGTGAGCTGCTTGCTCCACGCATTTTGATATCTAATCTATAACGTTGTATGGAATATAAGAATTTATTAGCGTTAAGTTCGATTATAAGCCCCGACGATTTATCTGTTTCGATTGTAAATTCAACTGAAATTGATTTCGAGCGACTGCTCAATGTGTATTATGTATTTTTTTCTCCTTTTTTTTTATGGAGTATATATTTAATTGCTGAAGTGTTAGAGCCACAGTTTCACATAAATTTGCGAAGCGTCTGTTGTAAATTACAGTTGAAGCAGCAACTGGCACATAAATCTTTAGTCACAACAACGATGGACAATGTAAAAAGAATGCAGCTATGCAAAAGGACCCACAGAGAGAGAGAGAGAGAGACACTGAGCAGGAAAGATAGGGAAAGAGTGCGACAAATACTAAAGCATTCACAACTCACATACCGAGGCCGAGGCTCCGTTGCCCGCATTCTGGCCACTCGTAACCCCCATCTGGGACCACTTGAATTACGTACGCCACAAGTGAAGTAATGAGCAAGTTTTCCACAGTAGAAAGCAGAAAAAAAAAATATATAAAATCAACAACAGAAAGATGAAAATGAAAATGAGAGAGAGAGAGAGCGGAAAAAACAAAAGCAACAATTGCGTAAACGGCGAAGCGGAACCGGAAATAAATATTAAAGCTTAAGGCTATATAAATATATATGTATGTATGTGTTTAATATACAACTATATTTTCAAAAGTCTAACTAATAAATAAACTTTTGCCAAGTGCCCGCATTTTAAGCATGTGCAAAGCGTAACATTTCTCCTACTGGCTGCGCTGATAAACGATGCTAAGTAAATAAAAAATGCTGCGCAATTTATGTGGTCTCAAAAGTTTTATTATGCCAGCATCAATAAAAAAAGATAAATTTAAAGAAAAAAGAAAGAAAGAGAGAGAGAGGGAAAGAGAGTGCCAGCACTCTGATATATTTTGCCAATAACATGACAAAGTTGATGGCAAACAATTTAATGAACTTTTCTGTAATTTGGCCAAAAAGAGAATTAACTGAAAATGGCAAAAGAAACAAATGGAATCGTTTGTTGTCTCTCTGTAAGCAGCCACAGCAGCAACCACAGCAATAGAGTTGAAGCAGCAAGCTCTTCACTTTGGTTTTTAGCAATTTCCAATTGAATTCAGTTTTATAGAACTTTTGTGCAAGAGCTTAAAGAAATAAATCTAATTTAACAACGATAATGGCTTTAGCTTTAAAAGCCAATTTATTGCCCATGCCTCTCTCTCTCTCTCTGCAATTCTCATAGATTTATGCTTACATTCAACATAAGCAGAGCGATACAATCATATTTCCTTTGTCATTTTAAATTATTTGTAATCTCTTTTTGTCTGTCTCCATTTTAAATCGTCTCATCCTTTAACTTACTTCTTTTTCATCTCACTTTATGTCTGCTGTAAGGCTCTTTAACGACTCTTACTTGAGCTTATCGGCTTGCAAGTTCTTGGTTTTCGGTTAAAGCATCTTCATCTGTATGTTTTCTGCTCTTTAGTCTGTACATTAGGATCTCTGGGTGGAACTCTCTCTCTCTCTCTCTTTCTCTTTATCTTTCTTTTTATTAATTTGAGAGTTTTCTGTATATCATATACATTTCTTTAATAAACATATGTTTTCCAGATCTTATCACTTACGTAGTATATTGAGCTATTATTTTTATATGTACTGCATTCTCAGTAATAATAATAATAATAATATGATTGACTATAAACACAATTATAATTGAGCCATTGCCGCACGGCAATTTTATGGTCCACTTTACGACAGGTCTGGCAATGGCTTTGTTCATCTGATTCTGATTCTGATGCCAACTGAGGGTGGTTCCAGTTGCATTGTTTTGTTGCTCTTGTTGTTGCTGCTGTTGTTGTAGTTGCTGTGGCATGCTATGCCAGTTGAATTATTGAAATTGACTAGCAGCACTCAGTCAGCACAACATAGACTACACACAGCAGCAGAGGATATGCGAATGGATATGAGGAACGAATAACGAATAACAAAAACATTTCAAATCAAGTTTACATACATCTCGCACTCTCTATCTTTCGCTATCTCTCTCTCTCGTCCTCTGTTCCTATTCTTTTTTCTGCCGCACAGGTGTGTGTTGGTCTGAGATGCCAGGCTAAATGAACTGCAAGTCAAACTAGTTAAGTGCGGCTGCCAGGCAACTGAGACTGCGTTGTAATCCGAGGCAAAACGGAAACTCGATTAAATTGCTTAAAGCCAAATTGAAGGCGGGTGCCACCCCAAAAAGGCAGCTCTAGTGAAATGCAATGACATGTGGCATTAAAAAAAAGAGACAAGTGTGTGACAAGCAATATGATTGGGTGGTCTAATACCCTGTATTATGAGTGCAAATTGATTTGAGAGGTTTGTTGTTGCTTCAATTCATATGAGTTGGATATTTGTAGTGTTTGAAAGAGAGTTTACGAGACTCGTAGATACTCTGTACTTAATATACTACAACTTTTTGTGTTCTTCTCACTTCAAATAGACTTATACTCATCCATTTTCGCAGCTTCATTCTTCGTTCAGCAGCAATATACCCTAGTTTCTTTGTTTTTTCATTTTCAATAAAAGGAGCTCAAAGAAAGTGTAAGCGACGCATGCTTACTAACTGTTGACTGCTGAGACAAGCCAACAACAGAAGCAGCAGCAGCAGCAGCAGCATAGCAGAAACAACAATGTGCAAGCCAAATGGGGCATGCGGCACACACACACACACACACTCACACACACACGCACAAACAGGGAAAGAGGAAGACATACAGATGAGATTGGTATGCATATTGGCAAAGCAAATGTTGTGCTTGTATGCGGCAAGGCTATTGGAGCATGTCGAGGCGACACCAATGAGCTTTCCCAAACACCTCCCCCTCCCCTCCCCAGCCTCAGCCGTCGCTAACATCCTGCAACACTGTTGCTGCGTCCCGCTGCTCGCAGACAATCCGTCCCATTGTCGGGCGTCGCCAACAACATCGACGTCGTCGTCGTCATCTTTTCAGAGTGCTTAAGGGCTGCATAAAAGCATTTATTATTAGATTTGATTCAATTTTCTATTCACTTACGTTATGAAAATGTGGCGCTAGTCTTCACAAAGTTTACCCCACACCATTATCTCTCTCTCCCGCTCTCTCTCTCTCTCTCTCACTGTCTCTGCCTTCCTGTGTATGGCACTTAATTCACACAGCGGTAAATAAAAATCAATGCTCTGCTCTTTACAGCCGGCAACGAGAGCAATCACATTATGTTTTATTTGCATAAAAGTCAATTGGGTTGCGGCGCAATGAAACATTTTTGTAAATAACTGCAGTCCATAGACTTACAGCACAAACTGTGCAACATATATACATAGTCTTGCCCGTTCCGGGATCAGGTTTGTTGTTTTCTGTTTGCTGCTCAGTTGAGCGACGCCGCTTTGGCGCACGCCCACTAAACAGCAAAGTTTTTTGGCCAACATAGACACAGAAAATAGAACAAAAATGAATACAATTTCGCCGAGTCAAATGTGAACTGACTGATTAATGCTCGCTTAGCACGCGAGTTGCTTGAAGAGCTCAATGAAACTAAGGCAGAAGCTCGCACTAATATATAATGTTTCATCATCTGCCCGTTAGACTTTCCTAAATATGACATAGTATACATAGTTGATTTCGATTCCATAACTCAATAAAATACCAATATACTCTGTTCAATTTTGCGAACAAGTATGAGCAGAAAAAAAACATCAGCTAAGGGCGACATCCATAAACTGTAATCAAAAGCTATTATATCTGCTTGGCGCTGCCTCCAACGGACAACATCCTCCAGCAACCTCCAACAGCCCCCAACCGATGGCGCAGTTGCCCTGCTTTTGTGTTTTTGGCAACAGTTTTTTTTTTTTTTTTTTCCTCTTTGTGAGATAAATTCAGTAAATTCAATGGAAATTGTTTGCCAAAAATCACAAGCTTACAACATTTTAGTTTCCTCACTTATTATACACTGTGATCAAACTCATTTTCTTAAAAGGTAAGGTAAATGATATTAGACTTAAAATATATATTATATTTAGAATGGCTTATCTAAAAACCTATAGACCTTTTTCTCATTTATCTCAGTCTTTATGGTATATCCTTCGCTCGTTCATATCATTCTCTTTTATCTAGTTTTTCACTATATCCCATTCTTTTAGTCCTTCTCTCTTCTCTCCTATGTTTCCTTTCACTTTATCCCTCCATTTCCCCTTCTCTCGCTCTATTTAACCAACTTCATCTTCTCATTGATTCTTTTTCTTTCTCTCCCACTCTCACATCTTCTCTCCCCCTCTTCCACTCAAGTTGTTAATTTCATAAGCATCTCTCTCCATCTCTTTTGTTGACTGGGTCAGTTCCTTCTCTTAATGTTACTTTTCCAACACATTTCCTTTTATTAACTCAATTCAATTTAATGATTTAAGTCCCATTGTCATTTATTTATTGTAGAAATTTCATTTAAATATATATGTATGTATGTATGTATGTATGTAAATTTCAATTATTTTAATGGATTTGCCTTTGACAATAATTACAATACGTTTGCCTAATGACTAATGTCAACAGCGGGCTTAATAATTCATTACCATATGCTACATAGAACTTTCGATGCCAGGCCAAGGCAATTGCCAGACTTAAGTATTATTAAGTATTTTTGCGTGCATATGCATATTAAGCCATAAATATTAACTGTAGACAGTGCTAGTGTGGGGCACTTGGGGGGGGTACTGAAAGAAACATATGCTAAATGGGCCGAAATTCTTCGAGACATTCGCATATGATGAGCTACGAGCTGGTCGCCATGGAATATATGTATGTCCTTCACTGCTTGCAGCTTGAACATTTGCCAAAAATTACAGTTATTACTGCAGACAGACGAACCGTAATGTCCACGTACAGCTCTCTGCCGTCTGCCGCCTGCTGCCCCCTCGAAGACGCATTGGAAATTTAATTCAATTGTTAGGCGGCAGGCACATAAATTCTGCAGTTTATTGCATCCGCAGTACGAAATGTTCTCGTGGGGCGTGGGCCAAGGGGCGTGTGCGGGCGACACATTTGCCTTGACTGCAATTTTAATGAGGCAACAAAAATTTGCTACATTAGTTCGAATATTGGACTAGACGTGGGCGTGGCTCTCCATTAGATCAAGGTAAATAAATATTTCAGAATTTATAGCAAAGAACTGGCAGGAAATATTCATTATAAATCATATGCTACGTCGCAGATCTAGTAATAAAAGCAAAATCAGTTCTTAAAGCAAGACTTGAAAGGAAAGTTATATAAACTCTTAGCAGAAGACCTTACTCCAGGCCCCTCCTTCCTTACTTTACTTTAAATACCTTTCAGTCAATCATTTATTCAGTTAGTCATTCGTAGTGCCACACACACACACACAATTACACCTTGGTTAACGAAAAACGAAGCGCCAACATCCGGCCGAACTCTGAACTTGCACAGTTTTGGCCTGACAGTTTACAACAGTTTGACCTTTGGCCGCTGCCTTGGCGTACATTCGCAGTGATACATTTAATGCAAAAAGGTTCAAGCGCACTGCATCCAGTGATAGCCAAAGTTATCCTCGCATTTCAAAGGGCTTTAAGTGAAGCGCTTAGCCTAAGTCGCCCGGCAAAACGAAGCGAACTATCATGGCGTTCGCAGTGCTGCAATTAGGACTTAAATGCGAAAGGTCCTTTCAGCCAGGACCTGCTACCAGACAATCAAGCCAGCAGCCCAAACAGTAAAAAAAAGAACACAAAAAAAAAGAAATGCTACAACAAAAAATCCAGAAAAATATGAGAAACTCGCCAACTGCGCGTCACCGCGCTTTTTAATTGAAAAAGAAAATGAAAACTAGCCGCGAGCTAAAAAAACATCAGACACAGCTATGCGATGTATATATATATGTACACAGGCTTAAATTAAAAACGTCTACATATATATACATATATACACTAAAAATGTGTGCAATGTAAAGTTATGAAAGACATTAAATAGTTTCATAGTGCAAAGTAGTTAAATCAATTTAGTAAAACAGACAGAGGAACAAGAGAGAGAGAGACAGAGAGACAAGAGATGTCAAAAAGCTAAAAAGGAAGTTCAGAAAGAAAGTATGTTACTATGTAGACTAGACTAGAGGCATCTATAAAATATATTTCTAATTGAATTATACTAATTCTTATAATATATAAATATGATATATAACAAAATATTTTAATATATATGGTATATAAAAAAAAAAAATTTTTTTTAATAAACAATAATATAACAAAAATATTTATATATATATGATATATATAAAAAATATTCATATTTTTATATTCGCACAACCTAGATTATTATCAATACATAAAAATATATTAATCACCTTATCAACATTTATGTACACGTATTTAATAAACTGCATATAAATTTATATACTATATTTTATATATTATTCCAGCTTTATTTTAGTCCATAAATACCTTAGCCTTTTGTGAGCGTATTTAAAGGTAATATAGCACAAAAAGGTATTAATCCTTTCCCATTTTCTTTTATGTGCCATTTGAAGTAAGCACTTGAGCAGGTCATTTGGCAATTGGGTCATAATAGCAACAGCAACAACAACAGCAACAGTAGCAACAGCTAAAAATTGCTGCTTTACCTATGTTAAACATTTAACACTGTCAATTTAATTCGTTTACTAATTATAGCCATGCTTCGAATGAAATCAAATAGGCGACAATTGGTATGAAAAGCAGAAGAGCCTCAACAGCCAGCCAGTTGAACGTTGGACTTATCTCTAACTATCTGGCTGTCTGTCTGCCTGTCTGTGTCTGTCTGCCTTGCTGGCCTGACTCTGTCGCACGTCTCAAGTGCTCGGCATCTGCAAAAATCTTCTTCTACATAATGAACACTTGACTGCTTTGGCTTATGGCTTTTGGTTAGAGCTGAATTGCGGAAACACTTTGCCGCAACGCCAAGTCGAAACTCTTGCAAAACTTTCAACCATCGAAAAGTTGACCAAAACTGGGCCGATTCAAATGAGAAAACCTAAATGCGCCATTGTACTTTAAATTGATATGAAAGAAGCAAATAAATTTATAAAATATAGTTTTGATTTATTTTTAAACTGTATAATTTTTTTGGATAATCTCAACTTGCACAACTTAATAAATAACAAATAAGAAACCTCTAGCTCGACTAGGAAATTCTCTTAACCCTTCAGAGAGCTGATATTTCAATAACTCTTCGCGTCTTTCTAACATATACACTCACGCACACTCACACACACACACACACACACACACACACACACACACACACACACACACACACACACACACACACACACACACACACACACACACACACACACACACACACACGCACACACACATAGACACAGGTACGCATGCATACAGTAGTTGAGTAAAAGTAAGAGCAAGGAGAGAAGAACTGCAGCAGATCATTAAAGTTGTCTATGTGTATGCAGCAGATCTCATTTGGTATTTGTATTTAGGTAAAACTAAGCAAGAATGTTCACAGCAGCAGAGAGCGTTCCCATTGCTCACTTGAAGCTCGATTGCAGCGAGCTCTACTTGCCGTCGGGCTCAACAGTTAAGAGAGACACTGCTTGAGTAAAAGTGGCCCTGTATATAAAGGGCAGCAGCTGCAGCATTTCTTCAGTCAGTCTTCAGTCGTCGAGGCCTGGTGGTGGTCAGTGCAATACAGTGTCCAGTCGAGTGTGTGATCGATCAGCTGAGCATTAAAGACGTAGAGGAATTACGTAAAGGAAATACGTAGAGGAATTACGTAAAGGTAAAGTAGAGGAAATACTTGGAAGAAATACTTCGAAATACGTAGAGGGAATAGTTAGAACAAATAGGCAGAGGAATAATGCTAAATCGACTTAACTCGTCACCCTGATTAAGAATATATATATTTTGTGGGGTTTGCACGCCCCTTTCTGCCTGTTACATACATTTCAACAAAACCATTATATATATAAAAATTGTAAACAAAAAGTAATAATAATAAAATAATATGTAGAATAATATATATATTCTAAATAATTTAGATTGATAAATTTGTTTTGGTATTCCGACCTGCCTTTCATCTGATGCAAACTATTTTCAATTTAAATTCCTAACGTTTTATGGCGTAAAGGAAATTAGGCGCGCTACGTAAAAGATTTAAAGGCAATGGATAACCTTGTTTTTTTCACTCTAAGAGAAAGCCATAGAGATAGAGAGAGAAAGAGAGAAAAAGAGAGAGAGAGTGAATAAGGTTAAGAGGCAGTCAGAGTGTAAGCGGCTTAGCAAGCGGTCTATTGCCATGCCTAACTTTTAACGTTTCGACGCCTAGTACACACACACACCCGCACACATACAGCAACAGCTCATAGGGCAGCTCTGTGTGGCCCCAAGCCAGAGTCGAAGCCTTACCTTACTCTGTGTAATATCACATACATATCTTACTTAACGTGCCTGCAAGACTTTTTTCATTAGGATAAGTCTATTTTATGCCAAACATACACCGAACACACACCACCACACACACAGGCACACAGACACAATCGAACATATATGTACATATATAAATGTAAGAACACACTCGGAAGGTTTTTTTTATACCCTGCAGGTATTGACAAAGGGCTGGAGGGAACATAATCTACTCAATAGGTAGGGTATGTCAAAGGGAGAAAGAGTTGCTTAGTTTGAATTCATTAAGAACAATATTTATCGAGTATGATCATATAGAATTTGTTGTTAAAAACTAATAAAAAGATATTTCTTAGTTTTAACTCATACCTATCGATAACTCTCACTCACTGAATTAACAACAATATATATCGATTGCTATGCACATTCGCTTTGCTTCAATTTTCCTATATATATCTCCCATAAGCATAAGAAATCCACTTTGACTTTTAACAAATTTCTCAAGTTCGCCTAGGGTATTTACTTATCACTCTCTCCGTCTCTCTCTCCCTCGGCTAGAGCACACCTGCTTGAATTTTTTGTTGTTATTTTTGGTTGCTGTTGGTCTGGTTTCCTTTTTTGCCTTTTGCCCAAAATGTTTATTTGGTTTCTTATGTTATTTATTTTATGGCACCTTTTGCCATACTTTATTTTTTGTGCTATTTATTTCGGCTACAGCAAGAACGAAGACGAGAAGAACTTCGACAACGACAACGACGGCAACGGCAACGGCAACGGCAACGCTGACGACGTCTAAGTCCTTGCGCCCTTTTGCCTCATCGATATAACAATATCCTTTTGATGTCATTTCCGCTTATGGCTTATTTTCAAAATGGCAGGTGTAAAGGTAATCGTTGATTGTAAGTGCCTGCCAGCCAACCAGCCAAGGATTTTACAGGCAAAATGTGCCATGTGTCACGTGTGTGTGTGTGTGCGTGCATGGATGTGTTTTACTTTTTATGTCAATTCTCAATTATATTTCAATCATTTTTATTACATCTGCTAATGCCTAAAGAAGATTACTCTCTCTCTCTATCTCTCTCTCTCTCTCTCTATCTCTCATAAATAAGTTAGAAATTTAATTGGCAAAGCTTTCTTCTTCTTTTTTTCTTGCTTTATCTATAATCTGTTCGGCGCTGTCACATGCCACGCCCACTCACATACCCCGTCTACGTGCCCCATCCTCTGTTCATTTCCGCTGCTTAATTAGTTGCTTAATAATTTGCATGCTGCGTGACATGCGGCAACAGTGAAGCCTTCAAATTTTGTGGACATTGTCCCTCAACTGATTTCAATTGATGAACGGGTTTTGTATGCTCGACTACAATGCCAATCAAGTTGAGGTGGCGTTTCAGCTTAATTTCCACCTGGAATACAAATTCACAATATTGCGTCAAATTTGGCTAAGCTGACAGCGAGTGTTTGCCGGATTGCGCATACGCACCATTAGCCAATGACCCGCAAACCCCCGCATCGTCGCTCACACAAGCGAAATGTGACACTTTGGCAATTATAATAAAGTAGACCGAACAGCTTATACTCTAAATAAGAATATATACTGGCTGTAGGTATATATATATATGTATCTATATGATTGCATTCGAGCCAAGAGATTGTAATTACGAATTGTTAATTAGCATATAAATTGCGAGCACCTACAGCAGCAGCAGCTGCTTACTAAATGGTTTTAACACCTGATAGCCAAAGCAATGTTGTGCCACAGAGGGTTTTTAATTTTGTGGAAATGCGCGGTGTCTGTGAATGTCTTTAAAATGTGAGGTATAGCTTCCATGCTCTTAATTCCAATCCCTCGCATATAAAGCTATACAAAAAAAGATAATAATAATAAAAATAATAATAATAATATATAAAGAAATAAATAAAGTAAACAATTAAAAAAATAAAAAAATCTAAAAAAAAATATATTAAAAAAAATATAAAATATAAATAAAATAAAGAATATTAAAAAGAAATGGTTTACTCAATATGCAACAAACATCACTTTACTTATAGCCTCAGTTAGCTATCTGCAGCCTTTATCTGCTTTGATTTGTCTCAAGTCTTAAGCAACGTTCACATTTTAGCATTCCCTTCCGCCCCCCACCATTTGCCCACATCTTAAATGCCTAACAAGCCAACCTGAGCAATAGCCATCAATTAGGCGGCACTCATTTGAGCTTTGGCTTAACCTTATGTTCAAGTGGCCGCCAAATTTTTAACAAGCACTTAAGAAACTCCGCACACGTTGGGTTAAGTTGCTGGCTGGCTTGGTAGACGTGTGGGCGTTAAATAAAAACACATGTAGCACACTTTTTGGCGCAGCTGCGCGTTGCCAAGGTGCTGATTGCAATTACTTGTATGCGACAACAGGGCACCAGCTCGAAGGGGCAGAGCGCGAGGGAGAGAGAGGGGGCGAGGCAGGGAGGGCAATGGAGTGAAGGTATTTTATTCGAGCCTGTTGGCTGAGGCCGACCACAGCAGTGCGGCGTAAACACACACACACACACAAGCACACGCACAGCTGTATGTGATGCCTAGGAAACCAGCTGAATTGACATCAACTTGAGCAGCGTGCGAGAGCGAGAGCGAGAGCAATTGGCCAAAAGCAACAGGCAATATAAGCTGGGGGTCGGCTCAAATTGCGTGACTGTGCAACTGTTAATATATATATATACATATATATATACATCTATATATGTATATATTTATATGTAGGTATAATAAAAGTAATTAACAAGTGTTTGCGTTGCATGATGCGGAATTTCAGGCGCGGATAAGCAGCAAGCTGTACGAGTGCCCTCGCACAAATCTAATAAAAAAGCATAAAAATCATACATGTATGCGCATACATACAGCATATATACATACTACATACATATATATATTTATAAAAAATAAGCAATAAAGGAGCAGAGATAAAAAGGTGTGCAGCCCACTTGAGCAAAAATCTCAATCTACAAATACTTTTGACAGCTCCGGATATTTGATGCGAAGAAACAAAACGTAAATTGAAAAGTTTTGCACTTAATACGAGTCCAATTCTATACATATATAAATATACACACACATATATGTACATGTTTGTATGTGTGTGTGTGTTGAAATCAATTTGTGTGCATTTACTGAAAATTGAATTTCCAATAAGTATCGACGCGTGCACACATGTTGCTCACATGATTGAGTTTTTTGCTGCATTAGTATGTATATGTGTATATACAAGTATGTGCGCGTGTGTATACTTTTTTTTTTGCAGGTGTTCTCATTGCTGAAACGATTGTTCACATGGCGCAAGAAAAAATTTACATACACGTTAAATCTGGCATCGATAGCGTCAGCAAATCGAAATCAAACTAATTGAGCAGCTGTTAGGATTTTCATTAGATCTAAATTGTGGCATATGCAACATATTATTATCTGGAAAAATATACAATAAAATAAGGCTAGAAATTGAAATAATCTAAGCACACATATATATTGAATTAGCATATGTGTAGAAATCTCCGCACTTTCTACAATTTCTATGGCTTTTACTATATTAAAATATATTTTATAATTTTTCTAAAAAAAAAAATAAATAAATAAAAAACATAAAATATATTTAAGGCCATTTTAGATACGAGAGCCTAACATTATTTGAGATCAAAAACTTCTTTTCACTCCCTAAAATCTATGACTAATACTAAGCTCTACAAGCAATGCATCTTTACTCTCTCTCTCTCTCACTCTCTCTCTCACTCTCTGTCTGTCTTTTTTCATTCACCATGCAAACACTTTACATAATAAATATAAAATGTAGTTCGGCAATCTCTTTAATCACTAACTTTTTGCCCATTCACCATTTGCAGGGTATTAAAAAAGTACGACAGCCCCCTTTTCCCCATGTTTTTGTTGTTGTTTTTACTTTTCGCAGCAGCCACAACGAATAAACTTGAAAAACGGTTACTAGGTCAGTAACACCGACAGTTAAAGCCTTCGTCCCCATCAGCACTTTGCAGACTTTCCGAGAGAGCGAAACAAGAGCTAAATGCGAGAGAAAGAGAGAGTCTTTCATGCTCTCGCTCTTTGTGGCTGGCTTCGCCCTTTTTAGTACAATGAGAGGATTGCGATGAGATTTTGTAGCTTTGTCGCCCAGCTGGCTGGCTGTGCCGAGCTGTTCGTCTCGTGGATGCTGCCGACACAGTCAGTAGACAGTCGTGCGTCGCGTCAAACAGGACGAGAATACGGCGGATGAAATTACGGACACTGAAGCCGAGTTCGCATACGAAAACCGAAAATAAAATTCAACAACATATAAAAAAAAAAAAAAATCACCAAATCTCCACGATACTCAACCCAACTGTTTTCATCAGTTCATAACGAGTGATAAAAGAAAAGAAGAAGAAAAAGAAAAAAGAAAAGAAACACAAAAAATGTTTGTGCGTTGCGTGTTTTTTAGTGCCCGACATTACGTGATAATAAAGAAGCGGCAATAATTTTTTGGCCCAACTTATGCAAATGTAAAAGTCGCTTAAGAGTCAATTTACCCCAAGAAAAAAAAAAAAAAAAGTCAAATAAGCTAAAAAGCCGGCAACAACTGTGCGCTACATGTGACATCAAATATTAACTACCATTGAAAATGAGTGAATAATAGCAAAATAAATTAGATAAAATATATATAAATATATATATTAAAATTACTATTCACTTGATGTAAGTTTTATCTATGTTCATTGTGTTGAATATTTATTATGGGAATTGTTAAAAGACAGCTAAAGAAATTATTGAAGAATTCCTGAAAAGAGAAAAATATTTCTACACAAAGCATTTTTTTTAAATATTTTTTTTTTACATTTTTTTTATAGAAATCAAAATTTAGGCACATCCATTTTAAGCAGCTCATTAAAATGCTAATGAGCGAGTTTTGCATATGGCCAACATTCGGTTAGAATATTATATTTAATGCTCTTGTAACGAGGGTATTTGCATTTTCAACACATAACCTGTTAAGAATATGCACGATGAATTTGTAATAATATATGAAAAAAAATTTATATGCATATATGCAAAATTATATATACCAGATAAAATAAACAACTCAATCGACGCTTTATTTTATTTTTATAAAAAATCGTTTGAAATCTTCATGTTTGGTAGATAAATTCCAGTTCTATAATTTGTTGATCAAGTACTTGAATTTAATTATTTCTATAATTAATTCGTCGCTGGTATTAAATCAAAACACAAATCCACAAGAGAGTGGTTTCAGTGATATCAAATATTTATTTATTAAAAGAACTGCTCTCACTCTTTCTATTTTTCTGTCCATGCCACACGCTCTGTCTCTCTATCTTCTATCGACCCTAATCAAAACAAACAAAGTTAAGTTTTGGATATGCAAAAAAAAGAATATATATGTATATATAAAAATATTTTTTTGACAAAGAGCCACAATAATTAAATAAATAGAGCATGTGCTGGACTAAAACCCACAGGAAAAGTTCGCTTTTTATCCAACATCAGGTGAAGTGGAAACAAAAAGAAGTTTTTGTTCGCATTTCAAATGCCCAGAGTTAGATTTAAAAGCGCTTGCGATTTAGGAGCAGCTGATGGCTATCAGCGAGCGTGAGCGTAGGTGCAAGTGATGGGGGTCAGCAACAAAAGGTCGCCAACAGCCAGCAGCCAGCAGCTGCTAAATGTGGCAAGTGGCGAATGAATGGAAGTCGAGTTTAAAGTCCAAAAGAGTAAAAAGTAATTAGCAACTCGCTACAAAATAATTATTTAATTAACAAAAGTGGACGCTGTAAGGCAAGTAAGCATGCAGCGGCGACCCCAATGTCTATCTGTCCGCCTACACGCAGCCTCTGCTTGCCGAGCCTAGTCAAGGATCCTTGGCATTCTTTTAGTCTAAATGTTCATTCATTCGTTTCATTTATCTATGTTTCTTTTTTTTTGTTTATTTTTTTCTATTTTGTTTTGCCTTCTGAAATAGAGTCGGTTCGTGACGTGCAACTTTTAGGCCTCTAATTTAAATTTAATTAAGTGGCCCAGCTCCTGCTACTCTTTCAACTCAAACTCCACCTCCATTTACAACTGCGACTGCGACTTTCCAGACTTCCATTCGGCATTAGTTTTGCAGTCATTATAATGAATAAAGTTCCAAGTGCTTAAATAGTCAACGAGTCTGCGGCTCTGCTTATGAATATAAAGCGTCTGTTAATCTATTTTCCAAAAGGTCCATTAAAGCACACTCATTCTCTCAACCACAAGCTAAAGAGTTCTCTGTTAAATATTTGACTAATTATTAAATGCATTAGCAAGTTTGTATAGTATTATTCTTATATATGCTATATATGTATATATATATTTATCATCTCTGGCCTGCTTAAATCTCTAAGAGTCAAAAGTCTCATAAAATTTTGTGGAAATGTGTCGTAAAAAGTCATAATAGCAAACTAAGGCGTGTCCAAGATTATGTCTATTATTTAAGTGGATAACTGTTTTGTTGGGCATTTTATGACTAAATATATGTACACACATGTATGTGAGATTAATGGTGAATAGATGAGGCGGAAAGCATAGCAAAAATATATTAAAGAGAAAATGTTATTTAAAAGATTATTAAGTATACGCTCAAACTGTTTTGAGCTTGAAGCCTCGGCCAACCTTATAAAAGGTTCTCGCTTCTCCAGTTCTTGCAGTCTTCTCTCCACGATTGATAGGACTGCAAGAACAGGAGAGGTGAGAACATTTTATAGGGTTAAAGCTATTTAAATATTTCTAAATACATATTACAGTAAAAGTCAGTTTATTTATTGTTTTTTATAGAGCATAAAACACAAAATTAATTCAACTGTTAAATCAGCTTAAGTAATGTGTAATATTTATCATATAATATAATACAAATTTATATATACTATATATCAACATTATATGCCCTACGCCATTAGCAAATTTCCACATTTTACAGCCACAGACTTTTCAAAAAAAAAGAAGATATATATATGTATATAGTATATACATATATCTATGCTTACAGCTTACAAAAAAAAGACCTTTCATTAAAAGCTCTGCCATAGCTCGTTCTTTTTTTTATTTTTTGACAATGTGGCCGAAATAAGCGGCTTAAAATACAATTTAACCAAAAATATTTAAAGAGTCCGAAAATAAAAGAAAGAGCAGAGTGACCATATTTAAGTGTGAGTTGCTTGTATAAAAAGAGTTTAGTGCATATTAAAAGCTGATTCTAGCAGCTGGTCAACCGTTTTAAATAATTAAAAAGTTGAAAAAACAAAACAAAAAACGAAAGATATTTAAAGTAAGCGCAAAATCAGCAGAAAAGCAGACAGTCAGCCCTAAGGATAACGACAGTACACACACACACACACACAGGCTACGAGTTGACATACTATCAGTGCAACAACGACAACAATGAGAATCGCTTTAAGGACAACACACCTGAGCGCAGCATTGACAGAGGCTTGCTAGATAGGCCAGAGGATTGAGGCAGCGCTGCCAGATAGCCGCATGTGTGTGTGTGTGTGTATATATTTATATACAGTTCACTAAGCAAACAGGCACACACATAGCCAGCCAGAGCTATAGACAAAGAGAGAGAGAGACAGATAGCGAGTGCTACACATACAAATGCAATGCCGCGAACAAACTTGGACATGGCTTGAGACTAGTGAGAGGGAGGGGGGCGTTTGACAGTGGGCGGACGGGTTTTGACAATGGGCTCTCATAAATGTGAGCATCTGAGCAGAGTGAAATGGATGGTAGTGCTGCCTCCGCAATGGCTAGCAGAGGGTGCCAAAGACACGTGCTGCATGAAGCGTGACAGCGTGAAATTCTCTCTCTGTGTGTGTTGGTGTGTGTATTGGTGTGTGTGCAGACAGCTCACATAGAAAATAAATTCAAATTAAGCAGCTTAAAATGTATGCCAAAGCCGGGCAATCAAGTTAAGGCGCAATAAATGGAGCAAATGTATCCAAAATAAGCCCCAAACGAGAAATCAATAGAATGTTGAAAGCAGGAGGGCTTATATACATATTTTCAAATGTTAATGTTAAAAAGGACTTGAAAATGTTTAAAGCTTAACGTTCATAAGTATGCTATTTATAGATTATTTAGCTAAATTTGTATACTTACTTGTGCGTTTATATATCTATCTATATGTCTATCTATGAACACATCAGAAAGCAAGCTTCAGATGTCAAACGTTGCTAAATTCTGAGATATTTGAAGAGGGAATAAGGGCAATAATTTATATACTTATTAAAATATATATAATAGGAATAATTTCTATACTTATTATTTTTTATCGATATTTTTGACGATTACAGTTGGTAGAAATAAATTATAAAAAAAATATTGATATAAAAAATAAATAAAATTTAATAAATATAATTATTGGCAGTCTTTTCATTTCGAGCCTTTCAAATAAAGTCAAATATTGTAATATATAGTTAAACATAATATGTAATATTATATTATAATCAAATCAATATTTGACAACAAAAAAAGTGTTAGCTATACAACTATATAAAGAAAGCTTTACATATTTAATGAAAATAAACAATAATCCTCTAAATAAAATTTCTACTCAATATATATTTTTAGAGCTCAACAACAATTAACATCAATGTCAATATTATTATTAAAATGTTGCACTAAGCCCACATCGATCGATTGCTAATTGTCAATAGAGTGAAAAATAAGCAAACAAATAATGCAAATGCCCAACTGAGTGAGTGCAACAAAAATGCTCAAATGCTGCCGTCAACGGCAGCCAAAACCAACAAATAATTGAAGTAAACAACAATCACGACGACAACAACAACAACAACCAGCAGAGCAGTAGCAGCAACAACAACAACAACAACACCAACAACAACAACAGCATGCACATTAACAAAGAATCCAACAACTGGCTTTGGCCCTGCTTTTCCTTCTGGCTAATATGTACAACGGTCAATGGTCAGCCATCGTTAACCGAGAAAATACCGTTAGGTAAGTGGATGAATGTGGCTGCAGCAACGGGTAGGTTACTTAAAACCAATTGGTAATTGATGGGCACGTTCTGTTAGAGTAGCTCGAACTTTGCTGCCTGTTGCAGTTGCATGCCCAAAAGAGCTTCAGAGCTTGCCTTGTGGGCCATTTGTGTAAACTGAAACGGCAAACGCTTATTAACTTGCACAAAATTTTCTCCAAATTGGCCAAGACAGGGACAGCAACAATAAAGGCAGTCAACCAGCTAACGAAGCCTGCCAAGTTTTTTTTTTACAAATAAAATTCAAGCGCAATACCAATTAGAAAAGTTTAAAGTGCTCTTTCCCCTTGCCTAATTGACAATTTCAACATGTGCTAACTGTTCTTTCTTTCCGTTATTATTTGCTTGGCAACAGGTGCCATCTTCGAGCAGGGCACGGACGAGGTGCAATCGGCCTTTAAATACGCCATGCTCAATCATAACTTGAATGTCTCCTCGCGTCGATTCGAGCTGCAGGCGTATGTGGATGTCATCAATACAGCGGATGCCTTCAAATTGTCACGACTGAGTAAGTAGCATATACTAATATAAATACCCTGTAATTTTGTGAACTGATGAGAGTTTGAAACTTGAGAATTAGATGTATAAGATTTTTGTAAATTTCGATTAGAATTTTAACACAATTTTTAGCTAGATTTGAGTATGAAGATTATTTATTCCATAATTTATATTTATTTAAATTTTTATATAGTTTTTATATTGATTTATAATTTGATTTACATGAAAATAAATCGAATTAGTATTATTTTATTTTATTTTTTTATACAACTAAACCAAAAACCAAAATTTAAATCAAGAAATAAAATTTGTTCAAATTTAAAATTAATTGAAATATATATATTAAATATTTCTATTATATTCTCAGCTCTCCCTCTGAATTTTCCATTTCGCATTTCATAAATAATTTAACATTACGCACATTTACCTCAATTGTTATTGCTTATAAAGCATTAAAATACTTTCGAAAACATTTTGCACACAAACATTTTAATTTATTATGAATGTAGCACGTAGAAAACCGCCCATCAAACGGCAACTCAATTTGTAAACAGTTTGTCGGAAACTAGTTAAAACGCAAATAAAAGCTCAACAGAAACTAATTTTTGGCATAGTTTTTACAGCA
The DNA here is from genome assembly GCA_035045965.1 of Drosophila aldrichi. Lineage (NCBI taxonomy): Eukaryota > Metazoa > Arthropoda > Insecta > Diptera > Drosophilidae > Drosophila > Drosophila aldrichi. The sequence continues at coordinate 12,110,083 of JAWNOM010000501.1, forward strand.
TGGGGAAAAATAAAGTGGAACTATCATTTAACTATATATATTTTATATGCATTTTATATATTTCTATTCCCAAACAGTTTGTAATCAGTTCTCACGGGGCGTTTACTCCATGCTGGGTGCCGTTTCGCCTGACTCCTTTGATACGCTACACTCCTACTCGAATACGTTTCAGATGCCCTTTGTGACGCCCTGGTTTCCGGAGAAGGTAAGCAGCGTTAAGGCCTAATAAATATTAAAGTGCACCGGTTTGCCTATTTTAATATGAAATATTAATCATACGCAACGTTGACTGTCCTTAAATTGCTAACCTTGAAATCGTGTGCAAAACTTTTCACAAACAACAAAAAAAAAAACCCCAAACACAAGCGCACAATTTATGAGGGGCTTCCAAATCATAATCATAAATATAGCAGGCTCAGAGTCTCTTTTTTGCCCTAATGATGCTCTCTATGGCGCTCTTTAAAAATTTATAAGCAAACAAGCTCTATAAATCAGTGAGCCAAATGCCCAAAACGAGCCAAACGAAACAATGGGCCCCGCCAAACAGGACTCAATAATGATTCATGTTTACTAACTTACTATGCCATCCCTCTCACTCTCACTCTCACTCTCTCACTCTCACTCCCATTCACACGCACACGCACATCTATCTCTTTCTTTATGTATGTATATGACCGCTGTTTTCCATAATTTGCGCGTTTTTAGGTGCTTACGCCATCGTCTGGCTTCCTGGACTTTGCCCTCAGCATGCGCCCGGATTACCATCAGGCAATCATTGATACAATACAGTTTTATGGCTGGCGCAAAATAATTTATCTCTATGATTCCCACGATGGTGAGTACAATAAACCATATAGAGTTGCATAATATACCTTTTGTATTTGACTACACTAAAAAAAATTGTGAACAATTTTTTTAAAATATATTTAATAATACTATACAAAATAACTATATATTTAATTTATTTTAATTTAAGAGCTGTTCTACCCAAATCTTCTTGAACCATAGACAACTTTAACCAATTTTCTCTGAGTGTATGCATAACTAATGTAGTGTGAGATTGAGCTACAAGTGGACTTTGCCCAGTTTCCGGCCATGCTCAAGGGAGTCAATCATCTTTCATTATGAAAGCTGAGTTTCATGGCTTGCATGTCTGCCTCTCTCTCTCTCTCTCTCACTTTCTCACTTTCTCAGACTATCTGCCTGTCCTTGTCACGCTCGTTAAATCGCTCAATTTGCTTTGTAATAAGTTTTTGCGAGGATTTTCCATTTAGCCAGTTTATAAATAAAACTTAATGACACAGCCGTCTGCACTGACAGCCAATTGGCTTATATGGCTGTGGGATAAACATATATACAGACAGCAGGACAGACAGACAGACAGACAGACATCGGTTTTATATAGATATTGTTGATAGAGTGACAGACAGGGCCAGACGATGGCAGACAATGCTGCTTGGTCAACTGGCGGACGTCTGCATTATTATTATTAATGAATGCCACGTGAAAATCTTTTCTTTTTTTTTTTATGGCACTCAATCAATTTAACCACAGCGAGTGTTAACGTTCATTCACTGTCTCTCTCGCTCTCTCTTTCTCTTTCTCTATTGGCCCGTCTGTGGTATTTCTGTGCGCATCAAGGCGTTTTGTTTGTTTTAAGTTGTTTGCATAGGCTGCCATAGTTTAAGACTCGCACTCAATCAAATTTCAAGCATAACAAACAGTTGTGAAATCTGGCACAGGTGTGAGATATGAATATCTATATGAATATTCATTTATGCCACGCCAGACTTACTTATGTCAAAAAAAGAACTTTAGATTTCGATTGTTTGCCCAGCAAATATTTGCGTATTAAAACACTCGATAGATGACTAACAAAAGCAAACAAAGAAAATCGAAAAGAAATGTGAAGAGTTAAGATATTACTACCAGCTAAACTAACATGACAAGAGAGTGTGTTATTATTAGGGTAGACAGTTTTCTAGTTATCTAGCTTCAATTAGATTAAATTTTTCTCTCTTTATCTATATCTCTCTTAAAATCAGCTGAGTTCAAATCGAAAGCAAAGCGATTCTCAGTTCATTTTACAACTGTTCATTTAATTTACGTTTTATTTAGTGCAGCTCTACTATTTTTATAAACACAACTGTATATATATTAAAATATTATAGTTAGTTCATGACTCTTCTCATATACATATATCTATAGTGTTAGATTTTGACACCCAAAAATTGAGATTTCTTCTGGTCGGGCCAAAGGCAACGCCTTCCGATTTTTTTTTCTCTCAATTTTTTTGTGCCTTCCACAATAAGTGTAGCTCTTCAGTTTATGGGCATGTTTACACAGGCTGCCAGCGCTGAGAACGGATTCAAGCAGAGGGTATTGGAATATGCTCATCGGCTGGCTACTTGGCACGTAACGACGTAGCAAGTTAACGGCTTTTGTTTTTGGCCTGGCTCGCATCTGTGCGGCATGTGTGGAGCGCTGGCAACTGCTCTGATACAAAATTCTGTGCTTCTTCTTAGTCGGACTCTTTTGTGTGCGTGTGTGTGTGTGTGTGTGTGCATGTTTATTTGTGCCACGCAAAACGAGTTTATTACACAGAAATTGGAGAAACATTTTTCGCCTAGTGACCCACCCAGCCCAAGGAATAGCAAAAACAAAAGGAAACCTATTTATGGCTATTGGCAGCGCTAAAGCAATCACCACAACAACAACAAATACTAATAGTCACTATATGGTAGTTCACCCACAATATTTTCTATATATAAATATTTTCTTCTTTTCTTTTTTTTGTCTTCCTTTTTTCCCATTTCTATTTTTTTGTTGGGGGCATCGGACATCGCGCCCTAATTCATGCGTATATGCCTGCCAGCTTATGGGTTTATTGTCGCTTGTATTTACGACTTCGACTTGCGAAATTGGCGTACACCCATTTTAATTTTGGGGCTATAAGATTATGGCTTTCGCATTGTAAGTCTACGAATCCGTGGAGAGCTGGCGCATGTTGTGCCCGCAGCTATTAGTTGGACAAGAATCTATTCCCCAAACGGTTGTGCTGCTCTCTAGAGATATTTTTCTTGGTTTTCTGCTTTATGTTTGTTCTTGTTACTTTCACATTTAATTTGGAAATTAAATAAAATTGAATGTGAAGAAAATAATACAAATTTAAAATTTCAACTTCTCAAAATTCAGTTTTAAAAAAGAATCTTAAATTTCAGCCTTGATAAAGCAATACCTAAAAAAAAATCGTTCCTTGCATGTACAGTCTCTACCCCAAACTAAACAGTAAAAAATTTGCATACACTTTCAATATTACAATTAAATTACATCAAAAATAAAAATTCATAAACATTCAATAAACTTTGCTGAAAAATGTAAACTAGCCAAATTTATTCAGATTTCAATAAAGTTTCGTTTACGTTCCATAGATTTCAATTTCAGCCCACAACAAAAACATTTTTCCATTTGTCATTTTGTATTCACATTTCGTGTGAAGAATGAAAATGAAATATATTATTTATCTAATATTACACAGCTTCTGTTATTTGAATACGAAAATCCAAATAAGCCAAATCAAAGAAAATTCTGCATATACATACATACATATATTAGATATAAAAGTATGTATGTATATGTATGTAAGCTGAGTGGATATTGAATGAATACAATCAAGTGTCTGTAATGAAAGTAAATGTCTCACTTATTTTTCAGCACACTGTCTCATAATATATGTATGTGTCTAGGCGTATGTATTATTCTCATGTTTCTTTTACATAGGGACAGCATCATCAGCAGGAGGCCGTATTGAAAGAATGACTCCTGTCCAAGCGTAGGCATTTCAACTCATTGTTGTTACGAAAATTTATTACGCAGGCAACAGAAACAGAGGACCAGAGGACCAGAGTTGAGAGGCATTTGCATTTATCGCCTGGTTAGCAAAGGATATAGAGGACAATTTTTGCCAGCTCATCTGCCGGTCGAATAATGAGTTCTGCTCTCTCTCTCTAATCGTTTCTCTTCTCTCTTTGTCTGTCTTTATAAATATTTTATTAAACAACAGGTACTAAAAATCCTTGCTTAAATCCTTAAAACTGGCTGGCTAATCAAATCCGTAGACAAGTGCAGATTTATGCAAATGCGCTTATTTATCGATTGATTGTCAATGATTGGCATTGATTGCTTTTAAATATTAGAGAAGGCCGCAAAATCAAATCAATGCAATTCCATTTGAATACCCTGTAAACAGACTGCAGCTTAGACTGGGTATGATGACTTGATTGAGTATGATTTAGGACAAATACTGGGTATAATCCAAAGTCGAGCATACTCTATAGTGTATTAAGTTCAATTTCGCTGAGTATTACACATGAAGTATCATAAGACTATCAGTAGACCGCATAACCTTATATACCCCATATACTCTATAGTCCATTCAGTTATTTTCCCTTGTGTTTTTTTATTCCATTCTCATCATTCGAAACGAGTGCATAAAAATCAGAAACAAATCTGATTGCAGGCAACATCATGAATAATAATAAGGAAATGCGTTCGCTTACGCATTGTCCTTCGACTAGAAAATGATATAATAATAAAAATCGAGGATAAAAAAAAAAAAATCTATAGAAAATTTGCATAAACTGTGTGGAAAGGATTCGATCAGAAGTCAGGACTGGCATAAACTGCCAGCCAGCTTGTTAGCCATTAATTTAACCGTAATGGGCTTTTACAGCGATTTCACTTTCATGTTATTTGATACATTTTTGAAGCCGCCTGCTGCCAGCAAAGCCATTGCGAACATATGCGCATAAGGCCGAATCCTGCTCAGCCAGTGCCGCTGCCACTGCCACGCCCATACTTTCAAAGTAATTAAACCAAACAAAGTTTCTGATAACAACACACAACAACAGCGAACAAGTGAAGGCCATAACAAGCAGCCAAGTTGCAAACGGTTGGGGGGGCTGTTCCGCTTTAAGAGTTAAACATCTAAGATATTCTTTAAGGATAGTTGCTCTTTTCAACTGTGTAGGTGTGTTTGTGTGTGTGTGTACATGAAAAGGGGTTATGGAGTTATGTTTCTAGGCGAGCTGACGATATCGAGCAGTTGCTACGGCTACACAAACAGAAAGAAAGCATAATTGAAAAGGTGCTACTTGATAAACATTTATTGCTTGAAGAAAATTGAATCAAATAAATAAAAGAAAATTAAATAAAGTGAAAATAATTCAAATTTACTTATTTAATTTATTAAAAATGTTGTTAGATTTGAATATACATTTTCAGTGAATTATATTGAAAGCTTTGAAATACTTTTCATAAAAACTTTGATATATACGAATTCAAAGCAAAAGAGAATGCAATCGTACGTATCCAAACCCAGAATACATGTTCAGCGTCTTAAAATAGTTTTGTCTTTTATGATAAGAATGAAAGAGAGAGATAGAGAGAGAGAGAGAGAGAGAGAGAGAGATTGTTGTTCTGCCTACATAACTTGAAAGATAATATTTTCTTGTTCCTAAGTCTGTCCAGCAATTTATGCTACCTTCAAAAAGTGCTGCTTAAATTGCTTTGACAGTGTACAAAACCTATATACTCTCTTTATTCTATGAGCCAGCATTAAAAGTAAAAGTATCTGCAGCATTTGCTAGATTAAATACATCAAAGCTATCTTAATTATATATAAATGTATGTGAATGCATATACAAATATATATATTCACATATATGTATATGTATATATACATTTATATATACATTTCAGATATGCTAAGAGTTCAGGCCTGGTGAATTGTCTGCACAGAAACTTGCTTATAATAATTCCATTATCTTTCTCATTTGCTAGGGCATAAAATATGTAAGCAAATGTTTTGCTTGTTAGTGTGTTTTATAGAGCCTAGCTGTGGCTAAGTGTGCGTGCGTATGCGTGTGTGTGTGCGTGCGTGTGTCTGAGTGTCACTACCGATGGGAGGAAAACTTCATTTCCGCAAAACTAACTTTTGTTTAACATAACAAATTGTCTTGTTTACTTTTCGCATGTGAGTGGAAAATAGACAAGCAGCAAATAAACAAGAGTCAGGATATGACAGTCTCTGCTGCATTTGCATAGTCACACACACACACAGTAGACAAAGTCAAGATAAAGGAACAGTGCCTGAAAGAGTAAGAGATATAGATATATATTTAAAAAATAAAAAAAAAAAAAAGGAATCATTGAATTTGCCATTGTGAATTTGGTGAATCAAGAAAATAATTGAATTTTCTCCAAAATGGCTATAAAAAAATAAATATGATTGTAAATTAAATTCGCAACATAAATAAAAGCTAACGGTGGCTAAGAAAGCAACGAACATAAAACAATGCGACAGGTCAGAGGCCGCAAAAAAATAACAATAAACACAAAACGGAAATACGCACGGCCAAAATACTTAAGAAGAAGCAGGAAAAAAAAAACAGAAATATATAAAAATTAGAAAATAAGATAAACTGAAAATGAAATACCCTGCAAGTATTTATTATAAATAAAAATTAATAAGGAGAAAATAAGAGAGAAATGTATATTAAATTAAACAAAAACAAAAGCAGAATTTGAAAAAAAAAATATATAGTAAAAAATAAAACTATAATAGAAGTTCTCTAATATAATTGTAAATACATATTCCATTTATTCTCACAACTTTTTCAAAACGTTCCACGCTTAGTGAGAAAATGAGAATACCCTAAGAACAACACAGAATGAGAAATGAAGAAGAAAAGCCAAAAGAAACAATGAGAACAAAGCATAAAACAAAAATACGAATCAAGACAGTGAAGCCAATTTCGAGCCATCAATTCGGGTACAAACATATTATAGCGAATCGGAGAAGTTTCGATGGGCGAGGGGGCGTGGCAGTCGCAAATGTTTTCATATCAAAAATGAAATAAAACAAAAGCCCAACAGCCGCTGCCAGCGCACAGTACGCTACTCAATTACACTCTCAATATTCGCATATATACACATACACGCACACACACCCACACACGCTCACACACACACACACACACACACACATGGAAATCCAAACGACAAATCTCAAATCGAAAAACACAAAAACCCAAAACTCAAATCCAAAGGCGAGCCAAGCGTAAGGACTATAGAAAATACTAAAGGAGCGACAGGGGGCGTGGCAGGGCAGAAGCCGATTGACTTTGGAGTGGGCTATAGATAGATAGAAGTGGGACTCTGTACGCGTGTGTGTGTGTGTGTATGTGTGCGTGTGGCCAAATGAAATTGTATAAAAGGCAAAGCGCAAAATTTATTGCACTAAAACAGCGCAAAAAATTGGTTCTTCGAGTGAAGTACGAATTAACTGAGCGGAAGTAATCGACTGGCAGATATCCTATATTAAGCTATAGTTAAATAAACTTGTGATTCATACCCTGTAAATGGTAAACGTATGAGCAGCTGAATTGGGTATAATAAATCTACTAAATAAACAAAAATTGAGTTGGGACTGCACAGATACCCTATATTGGCTGTTGCCTCTATCGAGCAAGTTTTGTTGGGGTATTCAGAGTATTTTCTATTTATATATACCCTGTAATTTTCAATTTTCACGTTGTAAAAGCAATTGCCCGCCAGCCGATCATACCCCGCTCTCCCAACATACAGGGTATATGCCAGCTTCATCCATTGGCATTGGCACAGGATATATATGTATATAGTGTAAATCAAAACAACAACAAATTGGATATGTATAGAGTCAGTGAAGGAGAGAGAGAGAGAGAGAGTCTGTGTGTGTGTTTTTGCCGTGAGCATCGGCAAACCGCCTCAATGGGCGTGTCAGGCGTAACGCTCAATGGAATAGAGTCAGAGGCATGTGCCATTGCAAAATCCAAAGCAAATCCCATTTTATCCGCAAACATAAATTGAAGGCGCATTCAAGCTGCAGTGAAAGAGACAGCCAGATAGAGGGAGAGAGAGACAGCAGAGAGAGAGAGAAAGAGTGTGGGGAGCAGAGGTGAGGCTATTTTTTGTGCGTAGCTGTCATACAAATCATCTGTGCAGCTATCTGCCTGGATGTCCGTCCGTCTGTCTGTCCGTCTGTCTGACTGTGTGCCTAGCTAGGTCGCCTATCTGTCCCCCATCGACAAGTTTTAGCTGCCTCGAGGCCTGCGTATCTGTTTAAGTGCGAATGAAAGTTGTATGCAGCATGCAGTTAGTTGCAGCAAAAGCAAAAGCAACAGCAAAGAGAGAGAGAGAGAGAGAGAGAGAGACATAACTCAATAAACACAAATGCAAATCTCGGCCAATGATAATTCCAGGGGCGTGCAGCAAAAGGGGCGCATGCAACGTGGCTTTGCTCTAGGCCCCAATTTGTGAGTTGACTCTGTGTACGACTATGGCTATCTAACGATGAGAAACTATCTGTGAGATATAATGCAGCTGTCGCACAGTAGGGCCTCAGTAGCATGAATGCCAGATTCGAATGATTTTTTGAAATTAATAAATTTAAACTGTAACATTGAGCGCTCCAATTTGAGTGACTTAACATAATGAAAAGCTGACTAAAATATTCGATAGGTCAAGCCATATATTTGTCCCACTGTATGTCTTCTATACGTATGTATATTTCTGAATCACATTTCGACTCAGTACATTCTGAACAGGTTTCATGTACAACATAGATTCCATTGATAAATACACAGAGCCAAATTTCTAGGAACCCATATAGCCGATTTCAATTCAGTATCCAATTAGCAACAGCTTGAGCACTCCGCTAATCGTTATAGCTGCTATTTGCAACCTAATGCGATAATAGCTGTAATGTGTGTCCCCTCTCCCCTGCCTGCGCCCACTGTTAATTAACGTACTTAGGATCCTGCCCTCGCTAATATCTGTCCATGTCCATTGCCATTGCAGGTCTGCTGCGACTGCAACAAATCTACCAGGGCCTGAAGCCGGGCAACGAGTCCTTTCAAGTGGAGCTGGTCAAGCGCATCTCGAATGTCAGCATGGCCATTGAGTTCCTGCATACACTGGAGCATATCGGACGCTTTACCAACAAGCACATCGTCCTGGATTGTCCAACGGAAATGGCCAAGCAAATACTGATACAACATGTGCGAGATTTGCGTTTGGGTCGTCGCACCTATCACTATCTATTGAGTGGATTGGTAAGTAGGATAGTTATCGCTGCTATTGCAAGAGCTTCTGGCTTCTGGCATTGACAATGGCCATGGCAGTCGCAGTCGTAGTCGCAGTGGCGATGTTGGCAGAGTTTTCAACCATTGTGCATCGATTTCGTTTGGCAGGTCATGGACGATCGCTGGGAAAGCGAGATAATCGAATTTGGTGCCATTAACATTACCGGATTTCGCATTGTGGACACAAATCGTCGTCTCGTACGCGACTTCTATGACAGCTGGAAGCGGCTCGACCCACAGACTAGTGTCGGTGCTGGCCGTGAATCGATTTCGGTAAGGCTCTATAAATAGACAGAGTGACAGAAAGAGAGAGAGAGAGAGGGAGAACGAGGCTAGCTGCAAGCAGTTGCAAAGGACGCATTGTCATTGCTGCTAGCTGTTAAATATTTGCTGGCATTTAATGTTTACCGATGTGAATAGAGATGAGCTAGCTGGTGAGAAGTCTGACTGAGACTGTGACTACGATTTCAACTGTGACTGTAGATATTTATTTATTTTACTAAAAATATAAATAGTTTGATTAAAATAATATAGAATTGACTGTTAAAAGCAGATCATCAATTCAAATTTAGTCGTGACTGTTAATAACATAGCAGTTGCAATCTATCGATAGCTGTTAATAACAGCAGCAAGAAGATGTCTAACTCTGTTAACAACAGTTTCAATCAATCGGCAATTATTAATAATTGCTGCCGTTAATAACAGCCAGTCTGCTAACATTTACATATGGCTGTTATGTTAAAATCACTTTTGCCATTCACAGTCACGGTCACGGCATATCGCGATGAACACTGTTGTAACCGTAGCATACTTTTTGCTTCCTTCCTCTCGCACTGTCTCGCTCTCGCTCTCGCTCTCGCTCATGCTCACGCTCACACTCTTTGTAGTCAAATAGCAACACAAACAGCACAAAATGTGCGACAGATTTCACTTTTTACATAGTTCAGCAGCAACTTTCAGTCAAAGGCACACACAAAAGGCGCAGTTACACATGCATATGTATGCCGTTGTCCTTGTCACACGCACACACACACACATACTCATACACATACATATAAACTACTCGACAGTTGGTTTAGTTTGCGTGCTGTTTATATTTGTATTTCCTTGGCATTATCCTTGTTGACAAAGATTTCACTTTGTGGCGCTTAAATGTTAGTTTGTATTCTGCTTCGGGACTTCAATGTTACGCTCTACATACACACATACACACATGCATACATATACACACACAGACAATCCCTTTTTGCTGTTGCTCTCTTTGACAATGCTTATTTGTTTATTTGACTTGTGCGAATCTCTTTTACTCAGACACACACACACACACACACTCATGCATATTTATATGCACGAATTAAGCCTTACAACTTATGAGCTATACAAATTAGAAACTTTTACTTACATTTTACACATTTAACACAATTTCGCTTTTAGCATTTAACACGAAAAAAAAGAACAAGAAAAGGCACAAATTTAAAACTTTTCCGAATTTAACATGCTTCACTTCAACAAAAATTTATATACACAAAAAATTTCACTTTCCTTTGAGCGCATTTTCGCCATCACAAAAAAAAAAAAAAAAAAAATTAATAAAAAAACCATGGGCGAAAAATTGCACTCACATAAATTGCGATAGAAGCAGCTGAAAATTTCGCGCTCCTTAGCGCTCTCGCTCGCACACACGCTCATATATATATATATTTATATGCATATATGTATGCAATAGAAATTTTACAATAATTAAAGCCTTCTTTGAAAGTTTTAAACATATTTTGCATTTCAAATGCAAAGGAAGAAATTTCCACTCACTTATTTGCAAACTTTCGTTACAATTTACAACCGACATAAAAAATTAAAAAAATCTTCAAAACATATTACGCATAAAAATAAATAAAACGAAAATTTGACGCTCGCTTCCTTTGCTGTTCGCAGCTGTTTCTCTCGCTCACTCTTAGGCTTTCTTCATATGCACTCATTAATTTTTTCGCTTGTGCTCAGCTCTGCACACATACACATTCACACAGATATGCGCGGGTATATTTTCACAGTCTGAATGTCAATTCAATATGGCAAATATACGTTTTTGTTTGTCAAACTATAATTTATTACGGTTAAACTTCAGTTTTATCAGATTTTTAATCAGTTATCCGCGAAATACTTAAACTTCACGCCATTTTACATGGGCTCCTTTCGATTTTTGCGCAACTAATAATATGCTGATCAAGGCTGCCACATAGTTTACAGAAATGTACCTTGATCGTCTGCTAACAGAAGCATTAAATATTCTTTAATTTCATTATACATATGTATGCATATGTTTACCCGAAAGTTTTAATGTTGTTATTTGTTGTAACTTATTTATAATGCATTACACTAGTTTCTCCTAGTCGTTAAAATAGTAATTGTTCTTATTGGCATAAACGAACAGCTAGTTTAACAGATTAGCTGTTAAGCTATCTGTTAGCTGTTAAGAATTTAGTATGCCAACACCTAGAAGTATGCTACATATTTTCAAATATTTTATTCAAAAGTTCCTTCCATGTCACATATCGATCCATTAGTTTCGATAGATTGTATTTAACGATAGTTGCTGCTGTTACTTAACAGCCATCTGTAAAAGTTGGCTATGCAACTCTGCGTGTGAAAAAGACACTCGCCAAAAATCCAGTTATTTTATTTTTATTCAACCGTCGCATCGCGTCAAATTCTCAATTCGATTAAACATTTACAAAAAAAACGGGGTGAAAATTGTGAAAAACAGCGTGTAATACACTCATTGAGTGCCAGCAAATGAAATGAGTGGCCCCTGCCCCCGCCAATTTAATGATTTAAACTCATACACAGGCACAAGCGGCGCTCATGTACGATGCGGTCTTTGTGCTCGTGGAGGCGTTCAACAAAATTCTGCGCAAGAAGCCGGATCAATTCAGGAACAATGTGCAGCGTCGCAGTCAGACGCTACTGGTTGCCCAGGCCCAGGCAGCGGCCTCCACTGCCGGCGATGGATCCAATGGCAGCAACAATGGCGGCAGCGGCAGCAACGGCGGCAGCGGCAGCGACGCCAGCAGCGGCTTTGGCAGCGCGCCGCGTGCTTTGGACTGTAATACAGCCAAGGGCTGGGTGAATGCATGGGAGCATGGCGATAAAATTTCCCGTTATTTGAGAAAGGTGAGCTAGAATCAATGTCATGATCATAATGACGAAGCTGATAATGATGAAGCTGGGCAAAGCAATTAAAAAGCGACGCTCATTCACATATTTCTTCTTTATTTTGGTTAATTTTTTTTCTATTCTGTTGTTGCCTCCTTTGACAGGTGGAAATCGAGGGGCTCACCGGCGATATCAAATTCAACGACGATGGCAGACGAGTCAATTACACCCTGCACGTTGTCGAGATGACCGTCAACAGCGCTATGGTATGTAACGGTATATCTATACATATATATAGAGATAGCGAGAGGGAGAGAGAGAGGTAGTGACAGAGACAACGGCATATGTAACGGGAATGCGAGTTAGAGCGCCAGCAGCGATTGCCTGCAGCTTGCTTTTAGTTTATGTAGCGCAGCTAGAAAAGGACAGCAGCGAGTACTGTTATTTTTGGCATGCTGAAGTTTGAATACCCAGCGGCTGTAGTAAATGAGCTAGAGAGTATATTAGTTTTGCGCAGTTGATGTGTTTATGTGTATGAACATGAGAAATGAGGAACTTGCAAATTTTGAATACTTCGGTATATACAAATCTAATGGATGCTTGATAGAAGATATTCAAGCTAGACAAGAGAGCATATTACTGAAACAGAAAATTACAATCAACAATACTTTCACACAATTGGCTAGGGTACAAGATGCCAGCACAATATGAATATGAACTCCATTGTCTTTTACTTAAATAAATGCGGAAATTCGTTTTCTTTTGCAGGTAAAAGTTGCCGAGTGGAATGACAATGGGGGACTGCAGCCGTTGAATGCTAAATATGTGCGTTTGCGTCCGCATGTGGAGTTCGAAAAGAATCGCACGTACATTGTCACAACGGTGCTGGAGGAGCCGTACATAATGATGAAGCAGCCGGCGTTTGGTGAGAAGCTGCATGGCAATGAACGTTTCGAGGGCTATTGCAAGGATCTGGCTGACTTGCTGGCCAAGAAGCTGGGACTTGAATGTAAGTTGAAAAAGATGTTGTCAGATATACACACACATACATATATATAGAGACAGATATCTATAGCAGATGTTTAAATACACGTTTCTTGTAGATGAACTGCGCCTGGTGAAGGATGGCAATTACGGCTCTGAGAATCCGGCCGTGCATGGAGGCTGGGATGGCATGGTGGGCGAGCTGGTGCGCAAGGTGCGACTATATATATACTATATATGTGACTGACAGCTAGCTATAACTGCAACTCTCTCTCTCTCTCTCTCTCCCTTTCTCTTTCACTCTCTCATTTGAGCAGGAAGCGGATATTGCCATTGCCGCCATGACGATTACCGCTGAACGCGAACGTGTCATCGACTTTAGCAAGCCGTTCATGTCGCTGGGCATTTCCATTATGATTAAGAAGCCAGTGAAGCAAACGCCCGGCGTGTTCAGCTTCATGAATCCTTTATCACAGGAAATTTGGGTGCGTATATGTAGCTCTTTCTATCTATATGTATATGTATGTCTCTGTGTAGTAGCAGCTCGATTAGAAACTTTACGTTCCAGCCACTGGCTTGAACGCAACTTTGACTAAGGCTCTCTGGCATTGTTGCTGCAAGATGTCATAGAGTTCGTCCTCGTCCCCTTGTCTAGTCGTGTCCTAGTTACAGCCTAGACTCCTGGTTGCCAGCACTTATACATATATATACATATTTCGACTTGTTTTGCAACTGAAATGGGTTTGCTCAAGGAATTTTACTTAAACAATTTCGTGACTTCGTATTTGAGCGAAACTTTCTGCCAACTCTTATATTTCTGAAGTATATTAGAAAAGAGAAAAATTTATTTAGTTTGTTATTCCAGGGAAGTTTATCAATATTATTGATGGCTTGTATTACTGGATCTGTCTGTTTTGTATTTCATGTATCTACTGATCGTCTTGTTGACTTATTTTTATTATAAATTTTAATGTGTTTATGCTCTATTCAGATTTTTGTTGTTTATTGTTTTCTTTAAATGTGCTAGACAAAAGCTGGTTGTTATAAAACTTCTTATACCTATATGAGTAGCTGCTCCAATTCGTAGAAATTGTGCTTGTGATTGTCATAAACTCTTAGTGTGAGTCTAAGCTGACAAAAAGCTGAATGATACAAAGTTTTATGCAAACGAAAAAGTCTTATACTACTATCTTATATTGGCAGTTCAAGTCTGATCAAATTCCAACTGTACAGCTGTCAAAAGCTCATTGCTATGTAACATTCTTTCTCGCTTTACCTTCCACTTGTGGCGCAATTCTAAGCTGATTGACTGACAAAAGCAGCTTGATATTTAAGATTGTTACGAAAAGTCCTCCCTAAGCAGCAGCAATTGCGATTAATTCCGGCATATAAGCCAAATAACTGGTAACTGTATCCACGTCTAGACGTGCGCCGAATTGTTTTTCTTTTTTTTTTTTTTTTGCAAACATTTGGTAACGAGTCAAAATAATGCAAAATTTTGCGCTGCATACAAATGAGTAAAGTTTTTATAATTTTTTTGTTTTTGTATTGTTTTTTCGGGCTTCATTTTTTTATTTTTTAATAAAACAAAAAAAGAGAAATTCTTTCATTTTCGTTAGCGCCATTGCCTGGTAATTTTTACGCTGCCAACCCTCCATTTATTTTTGTTCATCTTATTTTATTTCTGTGCGAAACTTTGCGGGCAGAACTTGGACTTTCTGTATATTTATTTCCTTTGGTTTTCGGCTTCAGCTTGCTACCTCGTAAGCTCCCGAAAAGTTTAATAGAGTAAACGACAAACTTTTTTTTACTCTCTTTTCTCTCTCTCTGTTTGCCTTTTTTTTTTTTTTTTGTTTTTGTTGCTTTATTTTATTTTATTTTGAAACATTTATATAAACAACAACTACAAGCGCTGCGAGCAAAAATTACGTCGACGTCAAGTATTAAATTTGGCGCTAGTCCAAAAGTTTTTGGCCGCTCGACGCTTGTTTAAATAATGGCCAGCCATCAGAATTATATGAGCATTTAGCTGATGATGTTGATATAGGAGTCGGCTAAAAGGCACAAGAGTTGCGAAGGACTCGAAGGATACTCGCCAGAGTTGAATTGGCTCTTTAATCTAATGACGGCGACAACTCAATTGAGCTGAAATATAGTAGGCAAAATTATGGTTAAAGAGTTCATAAATATGCCTAATATATATGCTATATTAAGATTGAGATTTAAAGGGATTGTAAAGGATATTACTCAGGTAATAAGCTTAGCTCCACTGGAACAAACAAGAGTTGCAATTCTTCTCTTTCCACTCGTCAACAATTTATTACCCGGCGTTGCTTGGTTAATGTTTATTTTGTATAATTTTCAACTTTTTCTCAACGCTTATTCTTAACTTCACTTCAAGTTTTGGTACCCTGCCTAGATAATAAACCTCCAGCATCGTAACAAATTATCAACATTTTTAGTTATACATATGACTCATAAAAAATACTCGTCTACATATCATTTTCTAAGCCCCACAGTCAGTCAGCGACTGCTAAGCCCCAAAAATGTTCTAGCCTAAAACCGTTTGCCGCTAATGTTGACAGCGTAGCAAATCCTTTATATAATAAACCGTAGAGCAAAAAGCGTACGAAATTAAACGCTTATAAAAGTCAGTGAACAGCGCTGTGAAATCTTACGCTTATTTTGACATGAGCTCAAAGAATTACAAATGCAAATTGCTTCGAGCGCAAGGCAAAGAGCAAAAGGTGGCCCAAAAAAAAAGAAGAAAAAAGGCTAAAAAGCTCGACGATGCCTGCTGAAGTTAGCAAGCTAATATAAAAGACTTGAACAAAAAAATTTATCATAAATTAAATGACGCATTGTACACATACACACATATGAGCAGGCCTAAAGTCTCGATGGGTGTGTGTGTGTGTGTGTGTGTGTGTGGGCGTGTGTGTTCATAAAAGCAACTATGACGACGCCGTCGACGACACCTTTTTCTTTTTTGCCAGCGCGCACAAAGGCGCGCCCCGTGGCAGCCATTGAAGCATTGATAACGACAACAACAACAATATGAGCAACAACAACGGTAACGGTAACGGCAACGGCAACGGCAACAGTTGGCAGTCAGACAGGCATACATGGGGGCAGCTGGCAGGCTGTCGAAGTCCTCGACAGGAGCCAACGTCACCTGGCTTTGTTTATATACCCTGTAAACCATTTTGAATGTAGTCTGATTAGCATAAACTCCTAGTGTGGCCCTAAGCTGACAAAAAGCTGATTGACACAAAGTTGTATGCAAACGAAAAAGTCTTATTATACTATCTTATACTGGCAGTTCACTTAAGTCTGATCAAGCTGTACAGCTGTCAAAAAGCTCATTGCTATGTAACAGCCTTCCACTTGATTAGCAGACAAAAGCAGCTTGATATACAACGTCATCTGGCATTGTTTATATACCCTGTAACCCATTTTGAATGTGGAAAATGTTGTATATATAACACACAAATACATATATGCGTACATACATATATATAAGTACATATGTATGTGTGAGTCCTCTTCACAAATTAATTCTGTTTTTTTTTTTATGCTTGTCAAAATATATTTATAAATTCCTAAGAATCATCAACAGTCAAGTTTATTGACATACCTATGCTCAATTTTCGTGGAATAGAATTCAAGGACAAGGCAGATGTTTGTTTGCTTATAGCTTTTGCTTTTCATCGGGACTTATGAAGACTTATCGCATTTTCCTAGAAATCGATAATTATCGCTAGACAGAAATTGGGCGTGATTAGAAAATAAAAGCAAAATACATTACATTGATAAACAAAATTTAAATAGGAAATATTTGAAATATCAGTATAATATAATCATAGCTATATAAATATTTACTATGCAGGGTATGTGTTAGTCAGTCAAGTCTAGCACCTGCGCCACCTTGTTTATACGCTTGCTACTGCATGCCATTAAGCTAATGTTCTGCCATTTTCTAGGGAAGCCATTGCCGCTTCCGCTTCAATTAGTAAAGAAAATTGAATGAAAAATTCTCGTTTTTTTCGCCCAAATTATACAGTAGTAGCTAAAAGTCTGCATGGGGCAGGCAGGCTGGCAGGAAGACCAGGTGGCTGCAGCTGAAGCAGAAGTAAAAGCTATCATATCTCCATCTGCATCTCACACGCTTCTCTCTTGTTGTTTTTTTTATGCTTCGCCAACAGGTGAGCGTCATCTTCAGCTATATTGGTGTCAGCATCGTGCTCTTCTTTGTCTCACGCTTCTCACCCAATGAATGGCGTCGTGTGCAGCAGCCGCTACAACAAAACCAGCTAACAGGTAAGAATTACCTAGATATATATATGAATATATCTGAATGTGTATGTGTGCTTTGAAATTTGAGATATTGTTAGATAAGAATGGAAATTAGCTGAACGTGGCTTTAAGCAGCGTGTTCAGATTGAACACATCATGCCTATTGAAGATTTCGTAATGATATACCCATAGAAACTTGTAGATATATTTGATAAGGAGTTAAATGTTTTCATCGGTCTTTGAGCAGATAAATACTTAATCATAATATAATGTAAAAGTCTTATAATACTCAGCATTTACGACGTTCTCTTGGTTAGCCTAAACATCTATGGCTCACATATAGCTGATATATTGAATATTTTCTTAAAATATTTATTCCAGTAAAGTCATAAAATAGAGACGAAAAGGCGAGGGTGCATTAGGGATTACAAGGAGCTAAAAACAAGATATTAGAATATTTAAATAATTTAAGGCAACATAAGCGAAATATAAGTACATCTCCTCCAGCTTACTTTTATTGATATTTTATGAGCTGGTAGCTGCGAAAGCCTGGGAAAACGCGCAACGCGTTTTTTTCTGAAGGGGAGACTGAAAAAATTACATCTGCATAACTTTGTGGGGCTTGTTTTTTTTTTTTGCATACGTTTCCGTATAATTCAATTATGTGATTCAATTTGGTTTGCCGGCTGGCTGGTTGGATGTTTCGCATTTGGTTTTTGGCAATCAAAATCCAGAGCGCGTAGGTCACATATGAAACCGGAGCAGACAATAACAATCTATTGGCATCCTGCAAAACATCCTTAATGTAATTTTAGCGGAAAGTAAACAACATTTTGTATGCAAGCAACGTGTTGCCAGACAGGCACACACACACAGAGTGCAAAATAAAAATACAAAAATATAAAATAAAAACCACATAGAACATAGAGAACATGACGAAGAAGAAGAGGTAGAAGAAGAGCAGAAGGAGCAGGAGCTAATAGGAGTGTGACGAGTGCAAAATAAAAACTGGAAAATGCGAGTGCATGAAAATGTTCAGATATGACAGACCGAATGCCTGAAGCCATTCACTAGTCAGAGGCCGTCACTGGCAGCAATTGAAGCAAATGACAGCAGCTGGCGGTAGAGATGCCAGAGTTGCCAACTGGCGCAGGGGGAGGGAGCTGTGGGCAGGAGGAGGATGAGCCAAAACCAGTCGAAGCTCTCTGGCTATGCGCTTGATTGCATATCAATTAGAGCAGGCGCAAAAAGTCAAGCCAAACGAAATGATTGACAGTTGCCAGTTGGACAGCCAACACGAACACGTGTGTGTGTGTGTGTGTGTGCTACATATGTATGCAGGATATGTTACGTCTGTCTGTCTGTCTGTCGATAAGGACAACTGACTTGTCCAGCATAGTTTTGCGTGCTGCGGCTCAGTGTTGGCATAATATACATATATTACAAAATAGCTAGAAATAGATTGATTTATGAGGGGGCAAATCGAAAGCTAAAAGGCCAAATGATAGAGCATGTAGTTGGGCATATATGTTCTATGAGTAAGTTTATTGAAACTGCTTCCAGTCTAGTGCTAAATGCGATTTGACTAGGATTTTATGAATGTAATTAAATGTTAGCTATAAAACTAGCTATAAATGCTTTAAATAACTATAAGTTTATAGTTTAAACTAAGTAATTAGCCAGTTGAGCTACTCTCTGGCAAGCTCTAGCTAAAATCTAGCTGTAAAATCTTCTAATTAAGGCATACTCAACAAGCGCATAATAGTTTGCTTACTTGTCAGCACTATTGTGGTTACAATTTGTGGCCTACTCACAAACTTTACCCCGCTGATTCTCACTTTTCTCTCTCACTCACTCACTCTCTCTATTTCTATCTGCTTCGCTTACAGATCCACATGCACATCACGAACAGCTTGCCAATCAGCAGCCACCCGGCATCATTGGCGGCGCACCCCTGCCCCCGCCGCCCGGCCCACCGACACCAGGCGTCCAGACGTCTGCCGCTCTACAGGCATCTCTATCTGCTGCTGCTGCAGCCTCTGGCAACATGGGCCTTGCATCTGGCACAGCGGGCAGCGCCTCGTCCGTCAATGAGTTTAGCATTTGGAATTCGTTTTGGTATTCGTTGTCCGCCTTTATGCAGCAGGGCTGCGATCTGTCGCCTCGCTCTGTGTCGGGTCGAATAGCAGCTGCATCCTGGTTCTTTTTTACGCTCATACTTATCTCATCGTATACCGCAAATTTGGCTGCCTTTCTTACCGTTGAGCGCATGGTTACGCCCATCAATTCGCCGGAGGACTTGGCCATGCAAACGGAGGTCCAATACGGCACACTGTTGCATGGCTCCACTTGGGACTTTTTTAGGGTAAGTCTGGTCGAACTTTTTGACTTTCGATAATTCGAAATTATCAGCTCAAAGCTGACATGAGCAAAGAGTGGAGTGTGTAGGGACTGAACAGTTGAATTGACTGAAAGTAGTTTTGTTATCGATAATAGATGCAAGTCTGTTTGAGCTCTATTGAAATGAAACGGTTAAAAGAATAATTAAACATATAATTGAGTGTTTTCTTATTAATGACTTCACTTATTTCATGTTTCCAAGCTTAGCAGCTTGCAATACTTATCGATAACGATAGACATTCGACTTTGCAAAGCAATTAAAATTAAATTGAAAACAATTTATGGTCTTTCGAAACAGCTTCTTCTTGAATATCGATTTATTGTTGGCATTAACATATACTTATCGATATATATCGAAACAATTTATACCTATAGTCCCAATCATAAGATGCTTGCTATAAATCTATGTTAAATTGGCTTTTAATATTCCCGTAATTAATTGTAATTGCTATAAATACTCGACAATTATAATAAACACTCTCTCCATTCCCCTCTTTGCAGCGCTCCCCCATTGGCTTGCACAATAAGATGTGGGAGTATATGAACTCGAGAAAGCATGTCTTTGTCAATACCTACGACGAGGGCATTCGACGTGTGCGCAATTCCAAGGGTAAATACGCTCTGCTTGTAGAATCGCCAAAAAATGAATATGTAAATGCTCGAGAGCCCTGCGACACAATGAAAGTGGGCCCCAATATGGATACAAAGGGATTTGGCATTGCCACGCCGCTTGGCTCAGCCCTCAAGTAAGTCGAAAGTATATGTATAAATGCTGAATTGGGATGCATCAAGCGCCCAGACTTTATTAGACACGACATTCAAGCCAACATTGATGAAAAAAAAAAAAAAATCATCGTTACCTATTTGCAGAGATCCCATCAATTTGGCTGTGCTGTCGCTCAAGGAGAATGGCGAGCTGATTAAGCTGCGCGACAAATGGTGGTACGATAAAACCGAATGTAATCCCAACAAGGACAATCGCGAGGCATCGCACAATGAGCTCTCGCTGAGCAATGTCGCTGGCATATTCTATATACTGATTGGTGGCCTGCTTGTCTCCGTATTCGTCGCAATTATTGAGTATTGCTTTCGCAACAAGGCAAACAGTGCGGCCGGCAATCTTGGTGGCGTTGGTGGCAGTGCGGCCAAGAGCAACGGCTCCATGTTATTGCGACCGGCGAGCGCTGTACCCGGCGTGGGCGTGGCATCCACACATCAAAGGAACACCCTGACCGACACAATGCATGCCAAGGCTAAATTGACCATTCAGGCGAGTCGCGACTACGACAATGGACGCGTGGGGGTGAGTTGATATCACAATGTATTTATTTGCTCTACCATACCCTGTAGTTGTTGAAAGTGGGCGTGAATTGGTTGCACTTTACTTTCTCTTCTAATTTGAGAAACAAATGCTAAAAATATATCACTTTAAGATATTGATAAATGTCTATTAAGCTGTTTGATTATAAAATGTTAAGTCAATGAATTCAGGAGTGTCTTTCATATATTATCGATATATATCGATTTGCAGCTGTGATTGTCAGGTGCTTAGTTTTGATAATATGAATAAATATGTATTATATGCTTAAAATATTGCATGTTTCACATAAGATTAAATAAGTTTGTGCTCAGTCGATAGTAGTCGATAACTATCGAATTTAACGTTTCGATATTTTCATGCAATTTAATAATATTTACATATTTATTAATGAAATCGAGTGTACTGTAGACATTACTTCACTTTTTTACCACAATAGCAAACAAATTACAGGGTATCTTGGCGTCAGCCCCTGCCAGCTGTAACACTTTTAATTTGAGCTGTTGGGGCTGTGTTTTATGTGCTTAATTATGTGGTCAGCGATAATGTCTAACCGACGCACAGTATCTCAATTGCACTTCTTTGCAGTACTATCC
This sequence comes from Drosophila aldrichi, assembly GCA_035045965.1. Lineage (NCBI taxonomy): Eukaryota > Metazoa > Arthropoda > Insecta > Diptera > Drosophilidae > Drosophila > Drosophila aldrichi. Next base: position 12,132,009 of record JAWNOM010000501.1, read on the forward strand.
ACCTGCCCAGCTGTCGGGGTCGCCCGCCGATGGGGGCGAGGCGCTCCACATGAACGCACATGGTCAGGTTTGACATGAGCACGTGCAGGAGTCGCGTCTCTGACGCACACCCTGCGCGCCCACCATACGACGCATAATGGCGAATAGCCGCCAGGAGACGGAGAAAATGATGGCTGGCTGTGCCGGCGGCGGCGGCGGCATGGGCATGGCCAGCGGAGGCGGTGGTGGCGGTGGCGGTAGCCATGAAGGCAGCATAACCCTCTCGCCGGTTAACGGGCAGAACGCGACGCTAATGCGTCACTCCCCGGACATAAAGAAGCATCCGCAGCATGCCCACCCTTATGACAAGTAAGTGAAGTAGATGTAATATTAAGCGAACCCTAGTTAATAAGTACCAAAAAAAAAAAGAGAATATATATAAAAGGAGCTCATTAAGTGTACCCAACAAAAAAGCAAAAAATTATGTCTATAAAAACGTAGCATTAAAAAAAAATGAAAATGAAAATCATGTATTCAGGGAGCGCACACAGAGGGAATACTAGAAAAATACAATATTTCTGGGAACTTGTCAAAATTGCATTTGATCAACATTATAAATAATTCGCAGCTTCGTATGCATTCAAAATTCCTTAACTGAATATATCAATTACAGCAATCCATATATTATATATGAAAAATATATGTGAATAGTTGTTCTCTTTTAATAACTGCAAAAAGCATTTTTTAATAAATTTTACTCAAAGCGTGAAGCCAACGGCGCACAAAAGTAGGCCATATTATTTATGGCAACACGTTGGGGGTAGAGTTGAGCGCGTGTCGTGTTTATTCTAGCGTGATAAAAGCGATGATTATACAATGAAATTATTATTATTAGTATTGTGATTATGATTATCATTATATATATTATTTTATTGTATTATATTATATTATATAATTTTAATTATTATTATTACTTTACTATTATAAGTTATCTATATTATTTTCAACCTTCTATATCATTATAATTATTATTAATATACGCATCTGGATTACTTTCTTCATTATCAATTTTTTTTCTTTATTTACGATTATACTTTCGTCAATGATTTTTCGTTATCATTATCATTATCATTAGCAAAAATCATTATATTTATTTTTACATTAAACAAACATCGCATACGCGCTCTCATCTCTTAGCCGTAAATAATTGCAGCTGGGCCATCAGTTGGCCAAGTTCTTATTTAGCCTGTCAGCAAGTGCAATGCAAATGAATGGGCATAAATTATTGCATTACTGTTAACAGTCAACGGGGGGAGATAGAAGTGTTGGCGGGGGGGAAACCTTAAATACTATTTATTGTATATGTGTGCGACGTACTATATACATACATATATATATATACAGCAATTCATTGCATTCAAATGACTGATTAATATTTTTAATAAACAAACAAACATAAATATATAAATAACATTACACGAGCTCAATAGCAAAAAGTAAACAAAAAGGAAAAAAATAATATATAAATATAAAAAAACAATGCGACGCAAATATGAAGAAAACATAGCTGAAAGTGTGTTCATATAGCTCTTTGATAGAATATGTTGTTGCATATTTGTTTATAATTAAATTACAGAAAAATATATAGCAAAATAAATAATAGCAATAAAAAAGAACATAAAAAAGTTATTCAAAAGAGAAATTGCGATGATAGCTCAGTAAAAATATTGTAATAAATTAATTAGCGCAAAGAAAATAATTTAAATTGTAGTCGAAAAAGTCGAATTGAAAAATGCAAGACAAAAAAACATATACAAAAGACTTTGGTAGACCGAAGATTAAATGTCCTTGCAGAGGAAGATTTATTATATATATATTTCGATTTTTGCCAGATGTAATACATATATAAATATGTCCAATAAGTCAGAAAAAATTTCTGTTTAATTTCAGAATCATAGCAAAATATTTATAGAAAGAATAATAGTTTCTCTTATGTGTTACATATCTCATCTATAAACTGTCATACCCTCTGCAAGGGTATTTGAAATGTGTGCAGTGAGGCCAGTAAATTTTAATTAAATTTATTTTAATTGAAATCGTTTTGATTTGATTCATTCACAAATAACAAATGGGCAATATAAAAAAAAAAAAAAAAAAATCAAGCAAATTGTTTATTTAATAAATACTAAATTGACAAACTATTCTTTGGTATTTATTTTGTTATGTTGCTATTCATTGAACGAAGGCCTGAAAGAACAAGAAATTAGTTTGTAAGGCAAATCAAATAACAACAACAACAACAACAATGGCATACTTCCGCATCTAGTAAATATAAATGTATAAATAAATTAGATTTAATTCAAAAACGTTTATAGTATTAACAAGTCTTTTGCAAACACACACATATGTATATAAATAAATATATACAAATATCGTATATAGTTGCCATGATGAAACAAAAAATTGCTTAAGTCATATCAAAAGACATTTGAATGGTACTGAGATAAACCTTATAAAGAATATACATACATACATACTATTTGTAAACTATTTACGTAAGAAACTGTTGCTAGTTAATTATTTTGATTTGATTTTAATTATAACTACTATATATACATAGATACGATACGATATGTATAGCATAAATATACAACGTTTTTTTATAGGACTACTCAAACCAAAAACCAGTTGCAGGTAAAAATGCATTTAAACAATTTTTTGTTCAAAGCGCATCAAATCAAATATTCCCAAATCAAAAACTCAAATCAAATGAAAATATTCAAAGAGGAAAATACAACTACATACATACACATACATACATGCTATCGATGTATGTGTGCAAAGATAAAATATTATAAATATGATAAATGCAACTAGCTGGCAATGCAAATAATTGAAAAGAGAGAAAAGTAAAATGAAATTGACACGTCGATGGGCAAAAATCAAATGAATTTTTTGCCAAAAATAAATCTAATAAAATCTATATAGTCTATGGAATAAATAAAAAACTAGTTATGCTAAGACTTAGATTATTATTATGTAAGTGAAAAAAAAAAAAAAAAAAAAATAATAAAAATATTAAAATTTAAATAATAAAAAATTTGAAAACCGAGATTTTTGTTGATTTGCCACACACGTCGAACTCTATGCATATTTTATGCTCATGCACGAAAACTAATAGAGTATATTGGTTTTGTGCAATGTCCGTCAGTCTGGCTATCCGTTGAAATATCGAATATATAGATATGGTGGATATATCTGCAATGTATGGGCAGTGAATGAGTGTCTCGCAGTCGTTAATGCTCGACTGCAAAGTTCATACTGCTTTGATATGAATTTTAATTTATGTGTGCGCCATGGTGAGAATATATTTGATATTTATTAACACTAAGTCAACATATTGTTATAACGCTGCATTTTAATACCAAGCAGAGAGAGAGAGGGAGGGAGAGAAAAAGTTAGAAACAAATAAAAGCCAAAAGGTAAATACAACAAAATACTATAAACATTTTAAATGCGGTTCTGTGTGTTAAATTTTTGGCAAATCTACTGAATACACATAAACAGCTCAACGCATCTTTCGATATGTACATACATATTTAAATTCCTAATGCTATTTATCTTAAGCTGTATTTGCTTTGGCCTGCTATTGCATCTAATCCAAATGAATTAACAGCCATACTCAGTTAAGAGCAAATAAGCTACTGCTCGAGTCGAGGCAATTTCAGGAACTCTGCACAAATTGTCGGTTAACCGCAATAGCCACATGACTGAAGACTCAACGTTGCCACATCCGAGCAGAAGTGTTAAGGCAGCAGATGGAGCTGCGACCCAGCCCCAGCCCACCACCCATCATCACATTAGCAAGTGTTGAGAGTAGGCTTTGCTGCTTTGCCTTTAACTATTTACAGTTAAATTTGAAGGGCTTGCCACAATAGTTGGGCTTGCCATATCGTTGAATTTTTATTTGTTGCATCATAATTAGAAACCGTCTGTGGCAATCCGGAAGTCATGAATCATGCGCTCGCCGCAGTAATTAACACAGGCAACGTTCAACGTTGACAAGCAGAGCCAAAAAATGAAAGAAAACTGAGGAGGAGGAAGAGCCAGAAGAGCAAAAGGATGCTCGTGTTTGCATGAAGACCGCAGGCGCAACTTGCCAGAGTTCTCTGCCTCACATTAGCATAAAACGTCGCATGCCCCAAAGCGCAAGATGGCCCAAAGTTTTGCTCGCAACTCAAGTTACGAGGCTTTTCTTCTTTATTTTTATACACTCTTCTTTTTTTTTTTTTGGGCCCCTTTGGTGTATTTTACATTTGACGAGTGCCAAAGTTGGAGCTGTCATAAAATTAGCGCCGCTTTCCCAACTTTTCAACACAGGCAAACAGCGGGACTCTCTGAATGAACTCAAATAAAGTCAAGAAAACGGGAATGACTTCTGCTAAGTAAATAGAGCTCTCAACTAAATGAAGAGGCGATTCAACTAAAACTGTTTTCGTTTTAGTTTTAGCTACTCTTAGTATTGTTTATCTTATTATTAGTTTCTTTTTGTTATTATTATTATTATTTTTCAGTATTATTATATTTAATATTATATAGGTGAGTACAAACATTTTGCTGTAATATTTCTTCTTTATACTCTCAATTTAAAGTCAATTTTTTCTGTAATATAAAATGAAAATTCTTAGGCCTTAACGATTACACATATCAATCAGTTTCAAAAAACGCTTTAGAGTCAAGTGAGCAGTTTCTTGAAAAAGTTCCACGCATACAGCATCAATAAGAAGAAGAAATCAATTTCTATAAATATCTTAATGCAAAGCCGGCTACATTAATGGGTCCAATCAATCAAGAAGCAGATGCCAAATCAATTTGTAGACGCTTCAAAATGAAGCATAGCCAAACCAGAATCACTTACCAAAATGACCAGCCAATTGACATTCGTGAATATGGCTAATAAATCTGTGGGAAAAAAAGAAAATGTTTTTCTCTCTCCATCTTACTTCTGTGAAGTTGCTCTCTATCAATATGCCGGACGGAATTAGAATTTGGTGATGTTACTTGTTTGATGAGTTCTTAAAGTGGTTGAGAATGCTTTGAGTGAAGTATTTTTAGAGTGGTTCAGGAAGGAGGTGACTTTTGGTAAGATATATGAAATGTTTGCTAGCTTAGTGTATTTCAATCAGTGTGAGTTTCTCATAGAATTAAATATATAATTCTCTATTGGAATTAGGTAATAAAAGTTCATTTCTTGTATAGAAAACTTTATTCTGTAAACTGATGTAATTTGACATTTAGCACTAAGTTAAGGAAAAAGAAATACTATTTCTTATATTGAGAAGTTAACTTAACAAAACAATCTCTTATATATCATATCGCCAACTAAACCGCTGACATTTTGTCCTCCAATGAATCATATAATTTTATATCAAATTTCATCATATGCTTCCGATTTATAGGCCCTCAGTTTTCAAGTAGAGACCCTATAAAAAAATATTATATACTACACGCATTACGCCTTCCACATCCTGTTCATCGTGCCTTTCTGCAAGTTAATCAAATTATTATAGCAACTTCAATGTCGTTTATCACAAAGTTAGCACTCATAATTTCTTGGTAACATACCTAAAAGCATAAATTATAAATATAACCGAGTGCTTAACAAATTCAAGCGCCACACACACACACACGGCGTATACGTGATGTCCGCTGTACTTTATGCGCTTGATATACACACATGTGTGTGTGTGTGTGTATATTATGTGCGATATATACCTTGCATATTTTATTGAAATTCCACACTCGCAGTTGCGTTTAGTGTTACAGTTAGCAAAAATCCAAGTAATTTGGCAATTACGTTGCCAGCATATCAAAATTTTCGCTCACTGTGCGTGTGGTCCGGCGCGAAATTCCTCCAGAGAAATGGAAAGCATTCCCATTGGACGATGAGGACGATGAGGACGATGTGTTGGATGTACGCGCGCGCCTTAATTACACGTAATATTAGCCGAAGCCTATGTCCGTTCAAGGCACACACACACATACACACTTAAAGCGTCGTATCATATTTTGCTGGGCGTATAATTGATTTCTGGGCTAAAATGTGTGGCCGTCAAGCTGAAACGCAACATGAATATTAAATGCGTTTTGCTGGAGCATGGGGCGAGACTTATGGCTGGCAAACAATAGGAAGCTTAGGGCGTGGCATTGTTAAACCAGTGTTGAGTAATGCTGCTATGCGAAACTAAGAGCTCACATTTCAGTTAGTAGCCTTGTATGCGCCCACAATTCACTGAATAGAATAGGTAAATACCCTGTATATGGCATTGTTGTTGCGCATGTAATTGACAATAGAGGGCGCTAATGTGAGATGAGACTAACTAGGAAATAGTCTGTAACTTGATTTGTGGTAGCTAAAATTGAAAAAACATATGAAATTTTATTTTATCAAGTTGGAGCATATAACCGCTCAACATATAGAATGACTTTTAGATACGCTGTAAATTTATTTTTATTTTTCAGTACACAACTGCAGTGATACTCAATGCTTTGTGGTGAAATCAAACTGAAATATTGGAAACAGCTGCACTCTATCTCTACATACATCTATGTACATACATATGTATCTCTTTGTTGTTCTCTTTGCGCTTTTGGGGTTTTTGTTCGTTGCTCTGTCCATTATTAAATGCTTTGCGGTTTTGCTGTTAACCAATTTGCTTGATTTCCGTTGACCCGAAATTCGAACTATATATTAAATGGCAATGGCCGCCAATTTGGTCAAACTCTGATGGATGGATAAAGTTTTGTGCAGATTTTTACAATTTCCGACATTTCCGCAATTATCAATTAAAAGTATAACGAATGAGGGCGCACAGCGGGCGGGCGGTCGGTCGGGCGAGACGGCAGGAAGCAGAGACAAACGAATCGTTGTAGCATGTAAAAATCAATCAGACTTGAACAAGGACATCAACCGCATTAGTAGCTGGCCAGCAGGAGGCAGGAAAAGGAAAAGGAGCAGGCGTAGGGTAAGGACCATTGACTGCGCTTTGGCATTGCGCCTATAATCCTTCCTGCATTCGGCCCCATTGTCAGCATCCTCATTCTTGCCCTGCGGCTGTTGCGGCTGCGGTTGCTTAGTTTTCAGCTCGATTTAGTTTTTTACGGTGCCGCAAAACTTTTGACATCGTCTCGACTGCAGCCAATACAAGAATAATTATCGGAAATGCGGTCTAGACGCAGTGAAGCAAACAACTGGCTGCCACATAATCGCGGCTAATGAGCTGCCTTTCTCCTCTGTCGATTCTTCTTCGGCTTCGTTTGCCAGCTAAAAATGCTCACATCCATTTCGACATGTCGCCTGTCAAAATATGAGGGGGCGTGACTGCAGCTGACAGACAGACGGACGTAACGTCTGCTAAAATTTGTTTTCCTTGTGCTCAATGTATTTTTTTTTCTCTCTCTCTCTCTCTCTGTTGTCGCAGTTGTCGCTCAGCTCGTGCTGAAAGATAGTCAAGTATCGGCTCTGACAGCTGATTGATGCATTTTGCAATTATTTCTGACGCCGGCTTCGCATCCAGATTGAAAAATTGTCAGTTGCATTGACGCAAGTCCCAACAGCTTTTGCCTCGCAAATCAACAACAACAAAAAAGTCGGAGAAAATGAAACAAGCTATCCAAAAGATGTGCGAAAAATGCGCATAAATGATGCGTTGTTATGATATAAGGATAGGACACAACAGCTGCTGCCAGATTAATCGATAAATAACATGGCCTATTTGTGTGAGAGTGTGCTAGGGTATAGTCGATCGCAAGAGAAGCATGTAACGTTAGGGTAAGGGGAAGCAAAAGAGAAGTGAAGCTGCTTTATATAGAAGCAGAACTAAATCTCAATCCAAACACTCATAGGCCTCTTCAAATTCTAACTACAAGTTCTCTTAATCAATTTCCGCAACTACAGTAACTACTCAATATTGTGGCACTGACATTATAATCACACCAATAATTTCGCTTGACCGCATTCACAAAGACTTGCTAACTTTTTATTTGCCACATTTTATCAACATCGAAACTTTGCTATAACAAAATATTACCAAAGTTATACCAGAGGAGCCAAAAATTTCCTCTTCTTAGACTTTCTTTTTTTTTTTTGGTATATTTTTGTTACCTTTAAGTTTGGCCATAGTTTCGCCTTTGCCATTGCGGCAGCCTTCTACCTTTGCCTTTACCTTTGGCAGAAAATGCATAGAACTCAACTAATTAGGACGTTGTGGAACCAGGACGACAACGTGCCATAGTTCTTATCGCTGCTGTTGAGGTGCTGAAAAATATTAGAAAGTTTTGCTGCAGCTTCTCCATTCAGCCCCATCGTCAGCTTCATCAGCTCCACACGCAAACTTTTGCGTTTGACAGCAGGCGGACAAGGCGTAGTAGAGAGGAGTTCGAGTGGGGTGGTGTGGATGGTTTTCTGCCAGTGACGTCTTAAGGTGGTAGCTTTGGGAAATAGAAATCCAGAACGCAAATGACAGCAAATCCTCAAGGCATTGAGACAGCCAGGCAGCCAGGCAGCCAGCCAGAGCGACTGCAACGGGAACGCAACGCAGATTGCAACATTCAAATAAATTGTCAAGGATCAGCTTTAAACTTAAAGGCGACAGAAACAATAAACTGTCAAATTCGTAAGGCTTAAGGCAAGAGAAATGGAAAGCCAATGAATGACAGAAATAACAGCGCTGACTCTGACAGTATAAGACAAAAGTTTGCTTAAATTAAAGAAGATTAGAATTGTGGGGAGTTCAAATTTTTAAAGATAAAATTTAGAAGTGAAAACTTATAGAGTGGAAAGTTTTAATATATTCCGAAAGCAAAGGGAATAATGAAAAAATCCTTGTATACATAGGCTGGCGCGAAGATAAAAGTAGATTCAGAGACAGCAAGGTTTTTTTGAGGTTCAGTGAGATATACTCAGAGAATGAGAACGAGAGAGTAAGACAATATATATTTATATATTTATATATTTATATATTTTGTATACAAAGAAAATACTTTTATACTAGAAAAGTCAAAGCGATATTAATGTCAGATGCAATTGTTATATATAATGCATATAAGGGTCAGACAAGTGCTGCTTTTGCGTTGTGCCTTTGCCTTTGCCTTTGCACATTTTCCACATAATCCGCTCTTCATTTTGATGGGTCTGGGGTTTAATTAGTTGTAAGTCGCCTCACAGTCAAAAAGAATGCACAAAATGTAAGCCGCTTAGAAGGTAGTAGATATGCTCTCAACACAATGCCTTTCCTCCCTTTCCATTTCCTTTTGCTTTTCCATTTTATTTTATTTTTTAGTATATACTATATATACCAATTAAGTATTTAGTTACAGTTGGGTTTGCTGTGCGGAAAATGCGATGCGGCTGGGAAATCAAGAAGCTCTTTAGTTAAAGCTGACAGGAGTTTTCGCAAAAGCCACTTAAAATACACTCGAAGAAAATGCTGTTGAACAGTTGGAATTAGTTTTAGTTGAAAATTAATTTAAAGTTGATGTGAACAGAAGAAATTAAAGAAATGTGAAAACTGCATGGCAAGTTGAATATTATTAAAGTAGGTGCTTGACTTGAGAAGTAAGAGTCTCTCTATCTGTAGATCTGTATTTTACAATTAGTTTCTTTTTCTCTATGCGTGCGTCTCTCTCCCCTTTTCTCTTTTACTATCGCCATCTCCATCTCTCGTTCGTTTTGCTATATCTCTCTCTCTCTTTTACTATCTCTATATCTCTGTTTCACTCACTTGCTCGTTTTTCTATGTCTCTCTCTCGCTCTCATTCTATCTCTGTTTATTCCACAATCAGAGGATTCGTCTGTCTCCTATTCTCCCTAAAACACATTGTGTATTTCACAACTAGAGAAGTCGGAGGTTCTGTCTTTCTCTCCCTCACCTACTCTCTCTCTCTCTCTCTCTCTCCATCACCCTCCTCTCGCTCTATGCAAACCGTATTTTCTGCCCTATTATACATATATCTTCCCTTCATTATATACACACATGTATGTTTAGTTTAAAGACCTCCGTAAAATTTAATACTTTCAATAAAAGCTGACTAAAACTAATTTCTACTTCTAAGTCAAGTGTGCTTGCTGGCTGTGTGTAAACAATAACCGCATGTTAATGGCAGTTAGTTGAAATTGTTGACAGCTTCAGAGCAGAGAGCTCTGCAACTGTCGCTGCAAGTCAAAATGTGGTCGAATGGCAAGCAGCACGTAAAAGGGAAAGGGCACAGTAATGTCAAAAGCGAAGCCAACTGGCAATAAAAGTGACGCGCATATTTCAAGGAACAAGTGCAACATGCAGAAAAAGATATTCAACAAATGCCAGTTGCAGGCAACTGAGGCAGTCGGGCAGACAAAGTTGCCTGTGGCTGCGACACATGATTTTTGTGTTTGAGATAAGTGCGATGAGTGACATGTTATATATGTATATGCATGCATCCATAAATATATATATATATACATAGTATACAACATGTGTTGTAATTTGATATGAATTCGCAAATTACACTGCCAATTGGCATAGCTGTAGCTGTGTCTATGTGTGTGTCTATGTGTCTGTCTGTTTGTAGTTTGACATGGCGCACATGGCGTATGCGTAATTTTAGCTGTAGCACGCAGCCCGCGGCTTGCAATTTGTGCTGCGCAAGTCAAAGGGTGTACCTAGCTAAGCAGCCGCAGGTTATCTGAACTTTGATTAACCTCTGCACAAAAAACACACAGGTTGACAAAATATAGCAAGGGATGCAGTGGCAAGCTGTTCAAAGAGTTCACTGTATCGACATTACAAAACGTTTAAAGTTGCGAACTCAGTTGGTTTCCTATCAAAGACTAATTAAAAACTTTCGCCCAATGCCCGAAAGCGCCAAAGATACAGCCACAGACAGTGTTGCCTCTCTGATAGATGAAACAGGTGTGCAGGGTGCTGCAGGTGCAAAGTTTTGTCATTTCAGCGATCGACTAAAGCCACAAATGCAGCGAATGCAGCCTTTTATCATAACGAAAATTGTGCGAAAAAAATTAAAAAATACAGTGTGGCTTTTTTTGCTGTGAACAAATCAGAGGGATATGACAATCAGAACGCATCGTTAAGCAGGATAATAAAGCTGTCGACTTTTTGACTGAGTGAAGGTTTTTTTGTTGTTGAGCATTGGCAATTGGGTAGTTTGTCACAGGGTATCAATTGTGTGGGTTTCGTGTTGAGAGAAAGTTGCTTGAAAACTATAAAATGCTTAATAATAATTAATATTTATAAATCTCTTAAGAATTTATAGTTAACCACAAATGTTTATGTATTATGACCCATCTATATCAGCTTCTATTAACAATTTATATTAATAGAATTAATAATTATATTTGTATACATATGTCAGCAGAACCAATCAGCCAGATTAATAAATAAAATTTGTTTATCCTTTGCCAACTGTATAAAAATACATAAAAAATACAACAATATGGCAACAGCTTGACATAACTGATAATAACAAAATCAATGAAACAGACAAATTTTTAAATATATTTTAAAAAACATATTCAATGACAATGATGCAGATGGAGAGAAAATTAAGAAAAAATACAGATACAGATACAGATACAGATACATAGATACTTATGCATAGATACAGATACAAAGATACAAGTTAATCTAAAGTAGACTCAAAGAGCAGAAACCTACAGACCTACAGCTACCACAGTAAAAGTTAACCCTTTGTCGTTAGTTACTATTTTCTCACTTAATGCTAACGTCAAAGTTCATTTAGCGGTCCATGCGGCGTATGCGTAACGCAAAAGCCAACAATTCAATTTAAGCAAAGCAACAGCCAAAGCAACAGCAGCTAAATCCGTTGACTGCCACGTTCGCCGTTCGTTTCGCCTGCATGCCAAGTTTTTATAGAGCCTACTGCGGCTTACCAGGAAGCAGCTCACTCCGCCACCCGCAACCCACAGCCCGCAGCCCGCAGCCACCTACTGTAACGCCCTGTTTGTCAAACAAATTAGCCAGTTGGCCAAGAAGAAGTTTTTAGCCAAGACGGCAAGCTCCATAACAGCTACAATTTACAGTTGGCAACAAATTGTAACTATTGCTGTTTGTTTGTTATTATTGCAGCGACAGCAATTTGTGCAAAAATTTAATTAAAGTTTCGCCCGTCATACTGTTTAAAGAGCCGAGAATTCCCAACGTAAAGCATACAGCTAGCTAGATGAGATAGATGTCAATAGCACGCAAATTCCAATGCACTGTGGAGCTGTGTGGGTAGAAAAGGGAGCGAAAATGCAGATTGGAAAAATTAGTTGAAGTTTATAATAATAATTTTAGTTTTATTATATGGAAACTATTTTATTATTTATTTATTATATTTTATTTGTATCTTCATAACTTAATCTGCAAACTTTTACTCACTTGATTTGCTATCAAACTCAATTTTTGCTTCACTTTTTTTCTGCAGTCTTAACTCACGCTCTCAAATCTCGCTCTCTTTCTTCCATAAAACTCAATTTATGACCCACTGTGCGGCAATTTGATCGAGTGACTCGTTGACCATTTTATTTTGGCTGTTCCGAATTGTTGGCAACATTTTTCACAAGTTTTTATTGTTGCTGTCAGCGTTAGGCAGAGCTGCCCGTGGCAGCGTCAACCAGCTCTTCGCTTGTCCGCTTCACGCTCCTCGCTCATCAATTTCACTTTTAACTCGAAGATAAAGACGAAGACAGAGAGGTGCAGATGCTGATGCTGATGCTGATGCAGATGCTGATGCAGATGCTGATGGAGACAGTCCAGTTGGTTGGCGAAAAATGATGGCTGCTCATTTGCAAACAAGCCACTCGACTCGACTGTTGGTGGGCGTGGCTGCTGCTCAATCAGTTGCAATTTGCTGCAATGCTGTGAGCATTGGCATTTGCTTTTATATATGGAGAAAGTCAGCATCGTGGGCAAACAGTGCATTATGCACACAGTGAACATCATCTTTGGCATGAGCTTATTAGCAAAAGTCATGCCCACACACACACACACACACTCTCTCTCTCTCTCTCTCTCTCTCTCTCTCTCTCTCTCTCTCTCGCATGTTGTGGTTGCGCTGCTCATTTGCGTGTGCTGCACAAATCAATGAAGCATATGAAATATTCAGCGTTTATTGATTGCTCTGTTGAAGTTTGGTGGCCAAATACAACAAAACAACATCAACAACAACAACAGCAACGACAACAACGTCATTTGTACACGTTATGGCTTTTAGTTATTTATTTAGTATGTGTAGACGTACAGAGACCCCCCTCCGTTCGGTGTGCACTGTTCTGGTTATTGTTGTTAACTATACATATTTCATATGTCTAATGTACACACACACACACACACACACACGCTGGGAAAATGTTTTCGATTACTTATTATCCGCAGTAATCATGAGCTTACATTTTCCTCCATTTTCAGTTTTGCATTTTAATTGCGTTTTACCGAATTGCCAAAATTCGTACAATTTCGCGAAATTCAGTTTATGGTAATCCCCGCAAATAGTTCGCTACAATTGTGGTAGATGAATTTAAAGAGAATTTAGTTCATGCTTTATCATGATTTTCGAATGCTCAAGGGATGTAGTGAGGGAGGGAGAAATTTAAGTAAAAACCTCATGATGTAAATATATGAACTACTCTTGAACTAAGTGAACTACAAACCAATTATGAAAGCTTTTTAGTTTGTGTTAACTTTGACATATTGTATCACAGTGTAATGATTCATAATTCCAATATAATCTATAATCTACAAGATGTAATGATTGATAGATCAAACACAACGTATATCAAGTTGTTTTGGTCGCGCTTATCAAAACTTTAAGCAATTTTGACTTACCTATAAACCCATTTATACTTCTTGACACAATTTCTATGCTTATTCCATATCAATATATAATATGTCATGCTTTTTGATGTAAGCATATATATATATATGTATACATAAATATCTATAGACTATAAAAGTCTAACATTTGCTTGCTATGCAAATCGAATAAATTAGAAATTTTTATCACATTACAAAAGTGTTGATGTAAAGGCTTTTTGCCTTGGCCTCTTATTTGTTTGTTTTTTTCTTTTTTTTTCGGACTACATGAGAGGAAATAAAGAATTTTTTCATTTGTTTGTGATTGACCCTTTTGTGTTATGGCCTCTACTAACATTAACGTGGCTGGTCAGGAAACGATTTTGTTTTATTCTATTTTTATTTTTATTTTGTTTGGTTCTTCTTTGTTTCTTGCCCAAGTCATTTTCACATTTAAATCCCAAGCTCCGGCCCCAAAGGCATCACAAGATGTTCTGCTAACGCATAACCGCACACTTCTACACACACACACCTCGTTCTACTCAAATTCACATATGTTTCACACAGACACATATGAGTGTTGTCGGCTTGCTTGGCTTGCTTGGTTGTTGTAGTATATCCGTTTGCCCTTTCTCTTCATCGTCCACTGCACATTTGCTGTCCATTCGTTTCGTTTTGTCAGAGCCATTGTCACCTTTTTGCCTACAAATCGAAAGCACAACACACACAAAAAAAAGAGAGAGAAAGAACCCGCCCGAAAAAGCAACTGTCAGTGTGGCTTGTTGTCCTTTTATTATGCTACTCCAACAGAGACACCCACACCCACACACACGCACTATCATCCTTTTTTTTTTTCTTCTGCTCCTTGCTTTGTGAAGAGGTAGTAGCATCTTATGTCCGAAAAACCAACTGTCAGCAGTTTCCCATTCGCTTTGCACAGCCATTTGATTTGCTGTGCGGTAGTATCCTGTCAGTTAGCCCGGTCGCCTCTTGCTGCTGCATCTCTAATCGCATAAATATGCAGCCAATGAGTGTGGCTATTGCATATTTTATAAGCAAACACCCAGGCTATGTTTTCTTTTAAGCTCTGCTGCAACTGGCTGCTGTCTGCTGTCTGTCTGTCTCTTATCAGCTCTTTGGCTCTGAGAGCTTTAAGATTTTGCAGCATTGTGTATAATGCATGTGCCTAATGGCAGGTAGCTTTCATCTAAGAGTTAGCATCATCAGTTCTCTGGCCTGGCTTAATGATAGTCTCAATTATGGAGTGGGGCATGTACGTATGTAGCTGGCTTTGAGAACAGCCAAAAACTTGTTTATGCCATCCGAATGGGCCAATGTCGAGGCACGACCCAAAATGCACTGGACGCCCTTTGTTGTTAGCTCGTTGGCTGGCCATCTCTCTCTCTCTCTCTCTGATGGTTTTGGCCTGGTTTTCTCAGCGCCAGCTTGGCCACGCCTTTGTGTGTCTAACTGCGTAAAAGTGCAAACAATTTGCATGCGTGTGCGCGCTGCATTGCCGTTGCCGTTGACAAAGCCAACTTATAGCCACTGTGCAAATGGCTTCCAAATGAGCCAATTTAAAGCGTTTGCCTGGTGCAAATTTTGCTAATAGTGCACAATAATTAAATGCGCAGCTGAATAAGGTAAATATTCAAAAATTTTCAATTGTTTTTCCCTTTTTGTTGTTGCTCTCGTCTCATAGTGGAAAACTTTTTGCGTATTTGTTGCGAATTCCCTTGCGGAAAGTTTCAAAAGGTGAACAAAAGAAAAAGTTTGCAAAAATCAAAGTTTTTATTTCCGTTTAATCGCTAGAGTATGTATATGTAAATATAGATTTTCATTATTATAAATATGGATTATTTTTAATCAGCTATCTCTTTTGATATATTTGTCTTTAAAGTTGCATGAGTTTATTTATAAACTTTTAATGAAAATATAAATAATGAGTGTTTATTAGATTTTCGACAATATACTAAAATTTTGTTTGATTCTACAATAAACTGTGTATATCTTTAAACATATCGATAAAAATCGAGAAATTAACTCGATATTAAAGTATTTTTTATGTTGATAGGCAAAAAGTTCTATAGAGCTCACTATCCTATATAAGGAATAATGTATGTATCAATTGTAAACAGAGTTTCAAAGAAATACGAAACTTAATTAAAGAAAATTAATCGAAAATATCGATAATGATTACCGAATTTGATCTATTAAGCTCAGCTTTTGTTTGGTTTTCCCTAATAATATTTTATGCTGGCCTTCGGTTTGCAAAAGAATTCCAACTTTATTAATATTTGAATGTAAATTTGTGCGTATGCAGAGTCTTGGCATTAAAATTGAGGCTCTATTGATAAATTTTACAAAGAGTTTCCGCATTTTCAATGTTTGTATTCGGGAATTCGGTTTTGGGGTACTGTTTAAGCAGCATTTAGAGAGTTGATTGGGTAGCTGGCGCTCATTGTGCCCGCTCGACTTTTGCCTGTTTGCGTTTACATTTTCATTTTCGTTTTTTATGATATTGTAATATATTTGCTTTCAGCGCATAATTGACATGGGTCGTTTATTCAGGCAGCAGGCGTCGATTTTTGCCTTTTCTTTCAATTTTATTTTACATATTTCGTACGTTTTTTTTTTTTTTCTTCTTCTCTTGAATTTTATATTTCCCGCTTTTAGCCCGGAGGCTACAAATTGGCCACGCTCAGGTTACTTCTTTTTTTTCTTCTTTGGTTGGTAGGGGCCATTGGAAAAAGGTTTAGCTAAGTATTTGGCATCTCGATTATATTTATGGGGCGGGGCTTCGGCATTCATCTACTGGTCTTTGGTTGTTTGGACAGCTGCCACTTCATTGGCAGTTTGCTAGGTTATTAAATTTCTTGATCAACTTTTTGATGGCTTCATTTAAGATGCGTGGAGCTTTCGAAATTTTGTTGTGTTTTGCTTTATTTCTCCCTATTTTTTTTTTTATGATTTTCCACTGCGGCCCCGATGGCCGAGCAATTTGCATTTTCCAACTAGCTAAAGTCGCAAATCTCGGCGCTAAATTTCTTAATCACACCCAGAAGTGTCGTCGAGTTAAATGAATTTCCAGCACTGTGTGTGTGTAAGATATGTATGTTTGCATGTGTGTGTATATATATATATAAGAAGATTAGATTTAGCAACAGCGAGTATCATGTTGTTGAAGCTTTTGAGATTTCTAATTAAAAATGCTGTTTGATTTAAATGTAAATATTTCTTTAAATGCATTTTTTTCTGTTTACTTGAATTTGTCTGAGAATTGATGTAAAAGGGCGTGGCGGAGAGAAATGTAAGATATAAATAAAATCAGCTGCTGTCTCTTTCTCTTTCCCTCTGTTTTTCTCACTTTCTCTCTTTTCATTTTCATGCCTTCCATAATATTTGCTTCTAACATTTGCTTCTATATGATATATATTATATTTCAAAGATCAATAAAAATAAAAATTTGCTTCTTGGATACTTCAAATATGATACGAAGCTAATCGCCAACGCACACAGATGCTTCAGCAAGTATAGTTTGTGTATGTGTGTATGTATGTGTAACCACAAAGCATCCTACATAGATAGATTTGAGTTATATTTTGAAGACGAAGAAGTACGCACACATTTGGGCCATTTTAACACGAGTTGGCAAACAAATATAAAAATAAATTGTTGTCAGACACACATACACACACACACACATGCACGCTCTTAGATATCTTTATAGAGAGTTAGCTGGCTGGCTTTGCGGCTGTCTGTATCTTTTCTATTGCCACATTGTTAAAATCTATTAGCCACATTAAATGTGGCTCGTAAAATTCGATTGCATCATTTGTTTCTCGTTACTCAACAGTCAGCCAGCAAAGGCAGCTGCTCGCCTGGTTTGTGAGTCTCGCAAAAGTATTTCAAAACAAGTTTGGCCTATTAAAATAATATGGGTTTTCTTTTCTATTTTTCGGCGTTGTTCTCTTTTTTTTCCCGACCCCATTTTTGGTAAGCCTGATACGCACGCTTGGTGCCAATAAACAAATAGGTTAATCGAACACAGCTGGGCAAAGGCGCTCAGCAGTGATATACGCACTGCACAAATGTACATGTTTGCATGTGTATGCGTATGTGTATGTGTTGTCCCATAAGGCAACTTTTAACGTATGTATTGG